>JAFEMH010000465.1:455000-765602 GCA_022495995.1 Adenophora triphylla var. japonica | reverse complement strand
TAAGAAATTAATCAAGACACGTTTCATGAAAACTTCCAAGGAAATGTCTTATTGATTTGCTCAGGACCTGCTTTATGAAAAACTTGAATATGCTTTATATCATTATTTATTGTTTAGGACGCATTTCAATGGAAACTTAATCGCCCTTCTTTTATTATTTAGTTCAGAGCCGAACCATAAATGGCTGCCTACGTGTCCCCTTTTTACAAAAAAGAAGAAAGACTAAGGGTCGCTTCGGGTCTTCGTAGTTCATTACTGGTGAACTCTTTTCTATTTTTTTACCTGTAGCAACCCTGTTTTTTGCCTAGACCGCCTTTTGTGGGTTTTCAGCCTAGCTGCCAGGCATTACTCTTTTTGCACTAAGATTTTTTTCTGCATGAGATTCTTTTTTTTTTATGTGCAACCCTGTTTTTTGCCTAGACCGCCCTTTTTGGGTTTTCAGCCTAGCTGGGTATTACTCTTTTTGCACTAATATTTTTTTTTTATATTCTCTTTTTTTTTTATTTCTTAGACATAGTACCTTCGGAGCTTATCACCGTTGACTGGGTGTACAAAGGGTTTCATGGCTCCTCCCGATAGTATCTTCTGCACCACATACGGGCCGATCCAAACGGGTTCCCATTTTCCCAGGGGGTTGTCTCTGGTAGGGGGCTTCACTTTCAATACTAAGTCACCCTCTTTGATGTCCCTGGCCTTGACCTTTTTGTCAAATGCTCTGGCCATTCGCCTCTGATAGGCTCGGGTATGCTCCATGGCTTTAAGCCTTCTTTCGTCGAGCAGGGCCAACTCATCATGCCGGCTACGCAACCATTCTACTTCGTTGACACTGTTTTCCAGGAGGACCCTTAATGACGGGATTTCCAACTCCACTGGTAACACTGCTTCCATCCCGTAGGTTAGGGCAAAGGGAGTTTCTCCTGTGGCTATTCTGACAGACGTTCCCAGCCCCAGAGTGCCAGTGCAGCTTTTCGGGCCAATCACGTACCACGGTGGCCATTTTCCGGATGATCCGCTTCGAGCGTCTTATTAGCAGCTTCCACGGCTCCATTAGTTCGAGGTCTGTACGGGGATGACTTGTGGCGAGTGATCTGAACTCGACAAAGAATCTACCGCAGTCCCCTTCAAAGTGTGACCCATTATCAGAAATGATCTCATTGGGCACCCCATATCTACACATTATGTTTTCTTTGATAAACTGGGCCACCTTCTTGGAAGTGAGGACCTTGTAGGACTTGGCCTCTACCCACTTGGTGAAGTAGTCAACTGCCACTAACACGAATCCATGCCCATTGCTTCCGGCCGGAGCTGTCTTCCCTATCACGTCAATACCCCAAGTTGCAAACGGCCAGGAGTCGTCATGCAGTACATGTGTCATGAGGCGGAGATGTTGAGGTTGGCAAACCGCCGGCATTTTGTCGCACGCTCGGACATGCTGAACACGCTGTCTCCATGGAAATCCAAGTAGTAACCCATTCTCGAGGATCACTTGCATCAGGGCTCTAGCATTCATATGAGGACCGCAGGGACCATTGTGGACTTCAGTCATCAACTCTTTGGCCCTATCATGAGTGACGCATAAGAGGAGTGGTCCTTGATACCGCTTCTTGTACAAGTTGCCTCCTAGAATGACATAATGGGAGGCCAACCTTTTCGTGGCTTGCAAGCTCTTGGCTTTGACACCTTCTTTTGGTCTACCTTCTTCATCTTTGAAAGCCGACTCTCCATCTTTGAGGAACTGGTAAATTTGATTGTACCACGGTTCCTTGATAGGCTCGGGTCCTGTGTCTACTTCACAACAGAAAGCTGGGGCTTCTCTTCTACCCACTCTGAAGGGTTTTATGGCTTTTCCCTCGGGGATCTCTACCCAGGTGAGGCTAAAGTAGCGAGGGCATCTGCGAACTGTTCTTTCCCTTGGCAAGTAGTGGAAAGTCACTTCTCCGAACCGTCCAAATAACTCCTCCATACGGGCATGATACCGCTGAAGATTAGGGTCCACAGTCTTCCATTTGTTGGAGACCTGGTTGATGATCAGGGCTGAGTCTCCATAAACTTCAAGCTCCTTTACATTCCTTTCTAAGGTAGCTTCTAAACCAGCAATGCAAGATTCGTACTCGGCGACATTGTTCGTGGCAGGGAAGTTCAGCTTGAGGGCTATGGGTGTATGCTCATCTTTCGGATCGACCAGTAGCATCCCTACGCCATTTCCTCTTTTGTTAGCAGCTCCATCAAAGAAAAGCCGCCATCGGTTTTCGTGCTCGATCGCGAAGATCCCTTCATCTCGGGAATTGGGGCTCGTGCCCACTGGTCCTCATTATCGGGAAGTTCGCTGATGGTCCGACAATGCTTGACCCTTGATGGCCTTTCTCGGTCATGTAGCCGATGTCGTACTGCATAAGAAGAAGGACCACTTTGCTAGACGCATCGAGAGGGAAGGCTTATCGAAGATGTACTTGATGGGGTCCATTTTCGAGACCAAATTCACAGGGTGGGCTTGTATATAATGCTTCAACTTGCCGACTACCTGCACTGGCCTCCCGCACAAGTCTTTTTCACATGCCGAGTAATTGAGCTCACTTCCCGCAACTTCCTACCGATAAAGTAAATGGCATTCTCTACCCGAGAGTCCTTTTTCTCCCGAGCAAGCATAGCCCCAACCGCCGCATTGATCAGTGATGTGAGATAGAGCGTAAGAGGTTTCGTCTATGTGGGGGCATAGTATCGAGGATGTACTAAGTATGCTTTGATCCGGTCAAAGGCATCCCGGCATTCCTCGGTCCACTCTGTATCTACATTCTTCTTCATGAGCTTGAAGATGGGCTCGCACATAGTGGTCAATGGATTGACGAAACGGCCGATGTACCGCAGCTTTACCCATAAAGATCTTGACTTCGTCCGAGTTTGAGGTGGCCTCATGTCCATAATGACTTTGATCTTTCTGGGGTCGACTTCGATACCTCGCTCCGTGACCATATACCCAAGCACTTTTCCCCTTGTCACTCCGAAGGTGCATTTCC
Source organism: Adenophora triphylla var. japonica (assembly GCA_022495995.1). NCBI lineage: Eukaryota > Viridiplantae > Streptophyta > Magnoliopsida > Asterales > Campanulaceae > Adenophora > Adenophora triphylla. The sequence continues at coordinate 762,588 of JAFEMH010000465.1, read as the reverse complement.
GTGTGGTTTAGTCTCATGGAATGTTGTCTGCCTCTCAAAGAACTTTCGCAGTCAACAAAGTGCCGTCCGTCCTCGCCTTTGGAGTGGATTATCATGTCGTCTACGTAGACCTCAATTTCCTTGTGGATCATGTCATGGAAAAGAGCGGCCGCCGCTCTTTGATAAGTAGCCCCCGCGTTCTTGAGCCCAAATGGCATTACCGTATAGCAAGAAGTTCCCCACGGTGTGGTGAAGGCCAGTCTTTTCTTGGTCTTCTTCGGCCATCTTGATCTCGGTTGTAGCTCGCAAAGCCATCAACGAAGGATTTGACTTCGTAGTTGGCAAAGTGGAGTCCACCAGGATGTCTATGTTTGGCAAGGGGTAGTCATCTTTGGGCCGGCCTTGTTCGCATCCCGAAATCTACACAAGAAATAACCTTCCCATTGGCCTTGGTGACGGTCACAATATTGGACAACCATGTCTGGATATTCGATGACTCGACGAATCCTACCCGCAGAGCTTCTCAATTTCTTCTTTGACCTGTAGAGACCACTCTGGCTTGATTTTCCTCAATTTTTGCTTTACTGGCTTAGCATCTGGTGCTAAAGGGATTATGTGCTCCACTATTGAACTGTCTAGCCCCGGCATATCCTTGTATGACCACGCAAACACGTCCATGTATTCTCTGAGCAGTTAACTGCCTATCCCGTTTCAACCCCGGAAGAAGTTTCCGATCTCGTGTCTCTTTAGGTTCCTCGACAAGCACCCAAGTTCACACTTGTCAAAACCTCCTCGGCGACTTGGGCCCGGTTTTCCTCTTTTCGTAACCTCGCTTAAAGATTTCTTTAATGTATTGTTCATTTAGTGTGTTTGCATCTTGTTCAAATGATTCATTATTAACCGTTGTTAAGTTTTGAAGTTAATTTGTCATTTGTTAAGTTGGCAATAAGGGGATAATCAAAGATCCGTCATTTCATTCAAAGCAAGAGGAAAGATGACATCGATTACATGTTGATAATCCTCGGGCGTGAGGCCTTCTGGATGACTCGTAGGATCGGAATTCAAAGATTCCCGACTCAACCGACTCGGACCCTACCGACTCGGACCCTATACTACTTATTGACTCGAGGGTGTTTGACAAGGGTTGGACCGGGATCTCACTCCTTCCCGCATTGCTGGGAGTAGTAGTCTTGTCGCCGCTCTTCGTAAAGTTGGAGACTTCAAACCGATCAAAAACTTGCCGGAAATCATTGGGATGTGCCGGTGCATCGAGGAAAGATGGTGTGGGGAGCTAGAGTAGCTTGATGCAATCTCTCGGCGAGCTCGTCCGTGTCAACTGGGCTCATTGACTGAAGAGTTTGACTCATCTTATCAATGCACTGCTGATAACTCATTTTCTCTTTACTGATCTTGGACACTACGACCTTGCCGTATAGACAACAGTGAGGGTTGGCCTCGGATAATGCCGATGAAGTCTTCTTCGAAGGGATCTTAATTCTTCCTTGACCGGCTACGTATTCAATGGGCTTTCGTATTCTCGCTTCTAAATCCGCTAACTTCTCATTGAATTTTATGATGGCCACAAATTCAGCACTTTCGCTTCAAGAGGGTCACCGACCATAGGGTATCAGCCGGATCGTGCTTTGAATGATGGGCTCTTGGCGGGCTGTTTGGCATAACCGACGTAGTAATCAAACTTGCCCGAAGGCTCCCCAGAGTTCCGACGCTCTTGTCCCCTGCCTTCATACCTTTCCTTTAATTTCGCCGCGTGGACTTCCTCTTCTTCTTCTTTCTTGAAGTAGCGTCTTCATTAATCTATTCTTGATACTCGTATTCCGCATAATCCTCACGTCGCATACATCATACCGTATATGGGGCTTGGGTTGAACTGGGATGGCCTCTCCGACTACTTGGTCATTACCATTGTTGACTACCACGTTGGCCATTTTGACACCGGAAAACCGAGACTCGAAGATTTTGACGGTTACTTGAGATCTTTGTGCCGACAAACCGCCGTACCGGTTTCTCACCCAATTCTTTCTCACTGCGGGAAGGGATAGGAGAGGTTAAGACTCGGGGTAGGTGTTTAGGCTGAAGGCTCAAGCAATATGCAAATTATGAATCTTCCAGTTTACTTAAAACAGTGTCTTTTATTAATTTCTATTTGGTTGGAAAAGGGGATTTGCCCTTCTTTTTCGCAACTACTCTAGATCCTGGATCAGTGGGTTCCGTCACTACGTCTATAAGCCCCTCATATTCAACCTGTATTTCGACCTCCCGGTGGTGGAGCTGACCTGGGCGAGGGTCCTATAGGGCACGCGGATCCCACCGACCGAGAGAGAAGAACGCTCCTAACGGGTCTAGCGGGTCATAGGAACTTTTAACGCACGAGCGATGCGAATTATAGTCAAGGCAATACCGGGAAAGTCTCGTCTTTCAACCTTGATAGAATTTCGGCAGAATTTCGCTTGCGCGATTGAGGTTTTGACTTTTCGGTAATGTCTGAGAAGATAATAGGCATGGGTCGGGCGTTAAAAGCCGGATGACACAGTGTCACATTGAACTTCGTTGCATACGCCGTGCGTGAGTCAGAATCAAAGTCAATGCCGGGTCAAGATCTTGCCAATTTTTCCTTGTCAGAATTTTGGCGGAGCTTCGCTTGAGCGAAAGATCTTTGGACTTTTCTTGGCAAAGACTCGGTCTCGACTCTTACGCATTCCGTGTAGGTCAAGGTCAAAGTCAATGTCGGAGTCAAGATTCTACCAATTTTTCCTTGTCGGAATTTTGGCAGAGTTTCGCTTGAGCGAAGGACCTTGACTTCCGTTATGGACTAAGGCTTGACCTTTACGAGGATATGCAACTGGGCTATATGACACGGACTAGACCAAAAACCAACCAAAAGTCACGGTTTTTTGAAACGTGTGACACGGACTGTGCATTGGTCGACACTGGCTGCCATGGGGAGTTTGGAGTGATTCCGTGCGCGCCCGGGAGCATCGTAAGGCTGTCCGTAACTGCAGCTGAACAACCACCCCGGGTTTAAAGGGAAGTGCGTGTAAAGTGTACAGGATATATAAGGTGCGCGTAGTGTGCGGTCTCCTAAAAATGTTCCTTTTTGAGTTAAAACAGAGATTTTCATAAATGTGTTTTAAAGGAATGATTTTTTTTTGGGACGGGGGAGAATGCATCAATTAAGTACGTAAATTTTCTGGGAGCCCCAGTCAGTCTTGGAACTGAATAGCCCCAAGCTGCCAGGACTGCCAGATTAACCATAATTTTTCCTGGTGGAATTGCCACTGAGGTCGCCCGGTCAGAATCCAAGGAGGATTGAGCCGTATGACTGCATGGATCAATTTTCCAGGTTCCACTCCTTTGCTATTTCGGGTTGTTTCCCGTTCAAAGTATGCACAGATCCCAAGATGCAAATGATGCAATGCAAGGCAAAGAAAGCAAGCAAAATAAACGAAATCCGCGATGGGAGTCTAACCCGCTCAAAGGGAAAAGCTTTCTTTTACTTTTTTTTTCGAAAAGTGATACCGGTACGTGGGATTGTTAAACCACCGTTTATCCCAAGCCCCGGGTTAGGGAGTGATACAGGAAGGTTAAGTGGTTTCCACCTATATACCAGGTATCGTTTATTTTGAAAATGAAAGCTTTTCTCCTTTGGGATAGTCCCCAGCGGAGTCGCCAAACTGTGAATGTGTGCCCAAATTGTGTGGATTCACGCGAGTTTGAAGACATCCGGTTTAATTTGAAAAACGGAGTCGCCACGCCATTTTGATTTCCTCAAAACTTTGAAAAAAAGGATCTATGGGTTCGGAGGTTAAGTTACCCCTTGGGAAGAACGGATCGTCGTTCATCCAAGGTGCCTTGCCGTAGCAAGTCTCCCTAGATTCCGTTTATTTTGCTTGCTTGCGTGCTTTCTTGTGTGCATGTGTTTGAATGAAAGGGGAGGGAATGTCCCAAGTTGTCTTCCGAACGTACAAACCATTTATTGGTTGTCGCTCGGGATTTCTTGGATTTTATGTATTCGGGATTTTGATCCCGTCCTCATCTTGGACTTGTGATCATCGCATTTTGACCTCGGGACTTGCGTGATCGAGAGAAGGACTCTCTTTTATAGCCTAAAAATGAGGTTCTTTAGGAAGGAATGTCCTTAGCCCATCAATCCTACACCTTAAGACGATCGAGCTTATATGAATGCTTCATGCTCGTCTTAAGTGATAATCGGAGATATAGGGTTCAAGGTTGTCCCTTTCTAAAGAGATTATGGAACCTTTAATGGAAGAAACGATGTAAAGATAGGATCTTTACACCGGTCCGTTCCAAGGTTGCTAATGGGGACATGGGGGAATGCATGTAAAAATGACATTTTTTAATGAAAAGATGACATTTTTTGGGTTGCAAAGGATGCATTTGATTTGCAAAGGATGCATTTTGGTTTGCAAAGGATGCATTTTGATGTAAAGACATGATTTTTATGCAAAGGATGCATTTTGATGAGGAAATTAGCATTTAATATGCAAAGGATGCATAAAGATTGCATTTTGAAAAGCAAAGGATGCATTTTTATGATGAAGGAATGACCTTTAATGCAAAGGATGCATGAAAATGGATTTTAGGTGCAAAGGATGCACCTTTTTTATAAAGACATGATTTTTATATGCAAATGATGCATTTTGGATGTAAAGATTGCATTTTTATGAGCAAATGATGCATAAAGATGGCATTTTTGTGTAAAAAGAGGATTTTTAGGTGCAAAGGATGCACCTTTGATTTAAAGATTACATTTTTAATGACAAATGATGCCTAATTTATGCAAAGGGGAAAAGGGGGTATAATAAAGATATGATCTTTAATGAAAACTACCAAGTCCCAAGCAAAGATAATAACAATATATGAATGCAATGAGCAATCTAATTCACATAGAGCAATTAAAATGTAAGGCAAGGGAGTGAGAGGTTACCAATGGTGGCCTCTTCTTCTTTGGGTTGAGCTAGGTGGAAGGACCAACTTTGGAATCTTCAAGGAGGAGGGAGGTGGCTTCTTGGCTTGCTTCTTCAACCTTCTTGGATTTCCAGCAGTATTTGAGTGTATGGTGTGTGTTTTTCCTTTTTGGTTGCCTTGTTGTTGGTATCTAAAATGGGAAGAGGATGGCTCTATTTATAGGCAGTCTGGATAAGACCAATGAAGCCGTGCGGCCAGAGATCCTTGGCTAATGCAGCCGTGCGGCATTATCCCTTGTGACTCAGCATGTTTCTAGAATCATGCAAGGTGGCAATTCTAGAACCTTTCCCAAATTAAGAAAAACGTGTTTCTTAATTGGTAAGCATTCCCTTCAACCCTTAGATGATTTGGAACTGTTCCGGAATTGTTCCGGAACTCTAGGAAAGTCTGGAAAATTACAGGGAAATTTACCGGAATTGCCGGGGAAATTAACCGGAAAGCATGAGCCAGATTTGGGTACTTACAACAGGTCCTCTCTCACTCTCTCTTTTTAGATGTGCGTATATATGTTGTATCTAGGTATGGAGTTCTACAGCTTATATGCACTAATTGATGTATGAATTGCATAAATGTTAAATGTTTTGCTGGCATTACAGTGTAATCTTCACAACAGTGTTTTTATTCCATAATCTTGCTTCAAATCTTTTCCAAAATTAGTGAATAATAACGTAGCTGACTTCTTTTGTTTCCCTTTCCTGTTTTTAGCAGAAAGGCTTTGACAGTCCATTTTAATTTCCAATAAATTTAGAATGATTTATTGATAGGCTAAAGTCGCACACCTACACATTAATCAAAAACTTGGCCACAATAATGTAGCTAGAGCAAGTCCAGGATCGAACACGAAGAACAGTTATAAGTTCGCACAATTGTCACTTGACAAGATTGGGGGTCTAAGATTGATTTTGATTACTTCCTAAGACGGGAATAAAAACTATATTGTAAACAAATAAATGAAAGCACTTTGGATTGATTAATATCCCCGTCTATCATTCAAATATCATTGATCAATTCTTTTCAATTTTATATTATTCACTCGATCACAAGATGTATTTCATTCCCTATCTCTTTCTTTAATATTACTTAATAGCAGTGACACACTCACTAATAACCCTAATCAATATTCAAACCTAACTGACACAGTCTATATTCAAAATACTAATTGATTAACGATTTAAGAGATGAAGATCGAGAACACTTTCTAATGTTATTTCAATTAGATAATTGCTTATTTTCTCCTAATTCACAATCCACCTTGACACATGCATGGACTATAAAGATGCTACTTGTGAACCCTAAATTGACACAATCTTAGAAAATTCTAGCAATAAACTAATAATAAAGATTTAACAATTAGCCTAATTGCAAAATCATAATAATCAATCCAACAATCAAGAACAAGAGAAAATATAAATAAGATAAAAGAGATGAAAAAAAATTAATCTCAATTGAATTCAAGAACGGTTCAATAATCAATTCCAAAGCAAAGGAAATTAGTTCTCCATGAAAGTCATAATCTTCAAAAGTTTCCTCCTCTATTATAATGAAAACATAAGATAAAACCTAAAAGTCTATTGAAAACTCCTATTTATACTAGAAAACTAATAAGGAAAAGAAATAAGTACTCCCTCCGCCCCGCCCGAAAAGCCACAAAATGGACCTCACACGCAAATTAAGGAAAGTGATGTAGGAAAGAGAAAAAGTTTAAATGTTGTGAGTATGAAAAATTAAATAGGAGAGAGAATGAGTGGGAGGAATAGTTAGGAGAGAGAATGTTGTGAGTGTAAAAGTAAAGTAGGAGAGAGAATGAGTGGGTGGAATAGTAATAAAAACTTTCCTTTTTGGGAAAGTACCTTTTTAAATGGGACGCTCAAAATGGAAATTTGTGACTTTTCGGGCGGGATGGAGAGAGTATTTTCTTTCCTAAAAATTCTCCAAAAGGCAGCCCAAAAATCCTCCTCCAATGTTGATTTCGGGATTCCTAAAAGGTTCCTGAAGTTTTGCAAATTCCACTAAGGTCCTCCAGCTTCCAGTAATTCCAGAAAAGTCCCTAGTCTTTAGATTTGCAGTTTGGTCACTGAATTCTTCAGATTTATGTAGAAAAGTCCTCAGCTTCTCAATTTGATCCCTTAAGCTCCTTTTCTTCATCATTTTAAGCTCGGCTTTGGCTCCTTGAAAGCATTACATCCGGATATGAAATAAAACAACTCAAATACCCTCGAATTACAATAACTCTCAGCTCTGATCTCTCTTTAACATACTATCCCAAAATTACATTAGAATTAAACTAAATACATCAAAATAGGGATAATATGTCTAGAAAAATAGGGAATTACGTATAACAACATCCACCACATCAAATTCCTCCACGCTTAGACCATTACTCGTCCCTGAGTAATATCCTAACCCCATTCTAAGGCACCGGTCTAAACAGATAGCATGGGAAGAAAATGACACATAATCTCCTCTAATTCACCAATCTATGAAAGTCAACCATAGTACGGAATATACATACTTCCGTCTCCTTATTACTCCCACAAACATACGAGTACACGGCCTTAGCTCGATACCAACTCCAACATGTAAATGGTCATCCGAACTATGACCCACATATAAAAGCAAAGGGGAACTAAAATGTCCTAATTTTCCCACGCTTATCTCACACCACTACCACCCTCGTATAACAGTCTTGTCAAGGAATGTTAATCCTTCACAAAACTACCTCGTGAAAGCACCAACTCCCCTTATAACTCCAACAGTGCACGAGGGTTTCTATCCTAGGCACTACTATCCGGACCTCCTACTCCAAATAATGATCCTACCTGACACTCCAAAACCTCCCTTATGTCTCCACTCCGGTGATATAAAGGATGTCAAAATTTCACTTCCTCACCTTTTACCTAAGCGCCCTTTCGGATTTTCACTTAGCCTCTAATTTTTTTTATAGTTTTTTTTTTTTGAAATCAAGTACGAAGAAAACAATTATACACAAACACCATGTAGGTACCCCACCCCCTCACTAAACAATGCATAGTCCCATATGCATCAATACAAAAGAAAACAAATCAGAAAGGGATAGGAATACCTTTCGGGACTACTGAGGCGGTGGGAACCAATCTGGTCCCCATGTTGGTCCTTGGCTAGAGCTATTACCAGGTTGTTGTTGATTATGAGTAAATAATGACCCATTTTCCAGTGTTTTGAAAGTATTGGGGCTAAAATGAAATTAGGCTGAAAATGGAGGAGTTAAGCTTGGTTTGAAAGTTCAGAGACCAAAGTGCAAAACTGGGAAAAGAAGGGACCAAATTGGTTTTAGAAAGTTCAAGGGCCAAAGTGAAAATCTGGGAAAAGGAGGGACCAAAGTGCAAAAGATGGAAGTTCAATTTAATTTGAAGTAGAAGGACTGCAGCTGAATTGAGGCCTAGCCGCATAAATTGAAGACTTGGCCGGCCAAAGACCAAGGGTGGCCGAGGAAACTTAGGCATGGCCGAGGAGCTGGCCGAGATGTTGGGGTGGACGCCTGGAAAAAGTTGGGGCTGGCGCCTGGAAGGCAGCAGCTTCAGCCGTGTTTTGCCCAGGTGGGGCGGACACCTGGCCATTGGTGAGGCCGCCGCCTGGCTTGGATTGGGGCCGGCACCACACTGGCAGTCCTTCAGCTCAATTTTTTTTTTGAAATCAAAGCCTAGGACTTTTGTGTTGTGCTCCTCTCCCACATCTTGCAATTTCCTAAACAAATCACTAACAACAAAATACCTTAGTAGCACCGATTCGAGCCATACTTTAAAACATATAAAACAAACAATTTAAAATACAAACTAAACTAATAAATAAAACAAATAAAACATACCTTCTTGGGTTGCATCCCAATAAGCGTATTTGGTTAAGGTCATTAGCCCGACCGGATCTCCACTTCAATGGGGATTAGAGGTGGCTATCTTTATTTTTTGCCTTAACTTTTCTTCCCTCGGTCCACCTTGCACATTCACGAGCACAAATACCCACAACTTTCCACACATATGTACTATTCTAGATTAAATCGGGTGGAGCCCAAGGAATTTTCGTGGCCTTTTTCTTGGCCTTTATCTTCTTTTTCCTTTCAGTAGGGACCTTTCCCCCAAACTCATTCGGTGCCTTGGTCTTTCCAACATCAAGCACCTCAGAAAGACTCATCACCGCCTCATTCATCTCATTATCACCCCCACACACATCGAACACCTCTTGAGCTATGGGCTCAACTACATCAATGAAATTGACGATTGGACATCCTTAGAATATTTCATGGAATCAAAAACATTAAACTCCATTCGTTGCCCATCAAAATCCATAGTCAACGACCCATTAGAAACATCCAATTTGGTACGAGCAGTCGACATGAATGGCCTCCCTAACATAATGGGAGCCTTAGGATCTGTGTCCATCTCCAATACATAGAAATCTGCAGGAAATATGAGCTTACCAACCCGAACCAGAACATCCTCAACCAACCCCTTAGGGTGAGAATTAGATCTGTCAGTAAGCTGAATAAAAACCCGAGTATCCTGTAAAGATCCTAACTTTAGGTTCTCAAACAACGCATAAGTGTAAGTACCCAAATCCGAATCGTTAGAATCCGTTAACTCACGCTTTCCAAGTTAACGAGACTTTTCCGGACTTCCCCGAGCATTTGAGAAATCAAAGTGCATTCAAATCACGTTCGGACACGTGAAAGATACCCCTTTCCCAGAAATATGCAATTTTCGGGACTGTTCCGACGTTGTCTCGGACAGTTATTTAAAAAACAGTCAAAACCCGACTTAACGGAGCAAATTGGGTTACTTCATGACTAAGCTGGGACACGTGGCAGACATGGACGGCTCCTCGGGTCAACATCAATCAAATTCAAGGTTGAAAAGACCAAAATGCCCTCAAATTGAAGGTCTGGCCGTCCGGCCTATTTTACAGGATTAGAAAATCAGTCCAAGCAATTCTTCAAATACCCAAAATGCCCTTTTATATCTTATTCCAGGACCGTTTTGACGTTTAAAAACTATCCAAATCAGTCCAAGGAAACCTCCCTCCTCACCTATAAATACTCCCCTCCTTCTCCCTCATTTCCTCATCAATTCACCTCCCTCTTCACCCCTAGCTCAAATGCTAGTCTTTCTCCACTCTTCGGGGGCCTTCGCGCTACTCGTCGGTGGAATTCTCTGCTCTTCGGGGGCCCTCGCGCTACTCGTCGGTGGATTCTAATCCTCAAAAACATAGGCTTAACCGACCCAAGTCGAAACGTTGCCCAAATCCCTAGGTTTCTAAACACCAAACAAAGGGGAAACTCTGCCCGATTCAAAACCAAGGTTTGCAAACGCAAAACTCCTTTTCAAACTCAAAACTCAAGTTCGTCATTCGAACTCATTTTCAAACTCATTTTCAAAAATAACATGAACACACACACACACACGCTTTTCGAGAAAGGTAGAAAGACTCGTCATACGAGGCATTTCAGATGATCTCAATATACTCTTCCCGAAACGTAACGTGACCTCCGAACCTAACAATCTCTGTTCAAACAGCCTTTTCCTAAGTTTTGGCTCCCAATCAAAACGACCTCCTTTTTAAACAACCTTTTCCTAAGTTTTGGCTCCCAATCAAAACGACCTTCTTTTCAAATAGCCTTTTTCAAAGTTTAGGCTCATAATATAAAACGACGTGGCGACTCTCTTTTCCCTGAAATTAAAAACCGCTCGCACGCAGCCCGCGCGATCCGGGTAATTTCAGTTGGCGACTCTGCTAGGGACTTAACATGTCTTTCAAAACTGCTTTCGTTTTAAAAATATTTCTGTGGGTCAAACTTTCGTTTACCCTTCCTCGTTTTCCCGCGTGTGTGTTATCTTACTATTTCATGTTACTTCTTTTCTTTTCGAAAAAAAAATAAATTTTAAACAGTTTCGATTTTCAAAACATTGGACTGTTTTCAAAAAAAAAAGTGTGTTGCTTTTTCACCCTTTCAAAATCATAGCATGTTCGTGCATATTCGTTCACATTTGGTTTTTGCGCAATATTCTGAACTGCTCATAAATTCTTTAAAACTCATTCTGAATATCTCTATTTTACTCGGAAAAAGAATTTAATGACCGCACACTACGCGCACTGCTGCCTCGGTACACCGCACACTACGTGCATTGCTGCCTCGGTACACTGCACACTACAACCCTTAACCCGGGGTGACCGTTCAACTGCAATTTGATTGGCCTTCAAATCTCCAATAGAGACCCTCACGGTCCGATCTCCAATTTCCAATCCCAACCTTTCATGGTCAAATAGTCAATCCCGACCTTTCAGGGTTAAATCTTCGATCTCCAACCGTAACCTTCGCGGTCCAATCCTCAATTGCGACCTTTCTCGGTCCGATCTTCAATCGTGACCTTCGCGGTCCAATCCTCAATCTTGATCTTTCTCGGTCCAATCTCCAATCGTGACCTTTGCGGTCCAATCCACAATCGCAACCTTTCTCGGTCCGATCTCCAATCGTGACCTTCGCGGTCCAATCCTTAATCGCGAACTTTCTCGGTCCGATCTCCAAATGTGACCTTGGCGGTCCAATCCTCAATCGCGACCTTTCTTGGTCCGATCTCCAATCGTGACCTTCGTGGTCCAACCCTCAATCACAACCTTTCTCGGTCCAATCTCCAATCATGACCTTCGCGGTCCAATCCTCAATCGCGACCTTTCTCGGTCCGATCTCCAATCGCGACCTTTCATGGTCAAATCTCCAATCGAGACCCTCACGGTCCGATCTCAAAACTCAAATCCTTAATCCCGACCTTTCACGGTCCAATTTTCGATATCGACCTTTCAAGGTCTAATCTTTTCCGACCAGTTAGGATTATGAGAAAACGTGTTTAAAAAACTTAAGCAGTAACTGCACGTTACACGAGCCTAAAAGCCTTGAGCCAAATACCCGTTCCGAAACCTGAACTCTACCTCTCGTTCCCTGCAGCGAACAAAGAGTGGTTCAGAATTTCGGGTCAGCGCCTCACCAGAATTACAGTTACGGAAGCGTCAGACAGTTCCTCAGTTTCCTCAGTTCCTACAGTTAGACTCTCCGAGATGTCAGATTCGCCGAGAAATCGTGACGGGAACGGAACCCCGCCACCGGTAAACGACATGACACTGGAAGAAGCCATCCGGGCTTGTAAGGTTCACAAGAAACAGAAAGAAGATCAGCAGAATTTTGTGGTACAACTTCTGAATGAGCAAGGTATAACAGCTATCCCCAGTTAGATGGTACTTTCGTCTTAATCAAGGACGACGATCCCCTCCGATCAGTTCCTCAAACCTTCAACCAGGTTCCTCTGCCTTTGAACTCCGAAAATCCTTCAATCCAAGGAAACAGTCGCCGAGGCTCCATATTGCCACTTCTCAAGGCGCCCCTATCATACACGGCCAAGCCGATTCTACCCCTTTTACTCTATACAACCAGCGCATCACTGAACCCTCTCAAACAGATCCAAATAACCTTCAAAATCCTCCCATGTTCACTTCCTTTAATCAATATGCTCAGAATTCATCGAGTTTCACCCCCATGATTTTTTCGGTCCATTACTTCGAACAACCTGCGTTTGCTCCAGCTTTTTCATGGCCTCAAATCCCCAATCTCCACAGTACCCACTAAATTATGCTCCGTTCCCTCAAAGACTGTTTGTCCAACCCCCTATCATGGTTCCCTCCATCAGTGGACCTCTGTTTACAGGTTCCAGCAGTCCAGCGGTTTCTATCAACCCGCATGTGGTTATGTCGGCAGAACAAAAGGCAGACGAAACTATGGGAGAATTTTACAAGGAACAGAGCCAGAAGCTTGCCGAAATCATGAAGTCACTGCCTGAGGATGAGCAAATGAGAATCTTCAAGTCATGTTTGAAGCCATCAGTAAGAGCATCAGTCAGCCATCGCTTCTGCCTTGATCTCCGAGCCATGGTCAATATGGGTTCCCAGTTCAAGAAGGACTTGGAGGAAAAGCAAGCCCCGAGCACAGAGCCACCTTACCAATACAGAGCAGCAACTACATCAAACCTTGCACCTACTCTCGACAAAGGAAAAGACACCACCATCAACCACCTCCAGTAGGGACATCAGTCAAACAATGGGGACACAGCCCAATGAAGCAATGACTCTTCTGGGAGGCAGCCTTTCTATCGCTTCGACAAGTTAGACATGCCTCTAAGCAAAATGTTAGAGGAACTGATCAAAGAAGACCTGCTCGAACCTGTTAAGAACTACAAGCCAAAGAAGCCCACAGCCAACGATGACAGAAGCAAGTATTGCGCCTTCCATCAGTATCATGGGCACATAACGGATAGTTGCATCGGTCTGCGACATGAACTTCAGAAGTTAATAGAAGATGGAAAGCTTAACCGTCCTGGCAGTTCAGCAACAAAAGAGCAGCTAGAGTAGGGGCTACCTATCCTCGAGATCTGTCAACTGTTTTTTTGTCAACCTTCGTAGGTTCTAGTACTTTCCTCAATCAATCAAGTCCTCCTCGTACATTGTAGTTAATCTTAATTTTCTATAAACAATTCTTTTTCTTTTCTTGCTAGACTTGAGACATTATTTGCACACCTGCATTACATTTAATAAAATGGTTGTATCCTATATAATTGCTTGCATTGCTCAACAAATAATCTCTCGAGATAATTAATGTTCTGATTAATCGGTATGAGAAAGTCAACTAATGCCCTCCCTATACACTTTCCTTACCTCACAAAGGCCTCCATCGAGCCATGTACTTTCCAAATCATGTCCCCATCATCACCTTGACCAAGTCAACGACGGCGGCAACATCAAGGAACGACAAAAGGTCACTCATCATTAAAAGATCGACCTCCTGACGATAACAACCTAGGAGCTTGCCATCACCCTCATGTGCATCAAGAAAGTTCAAGCAGGGTCTGCCTACGTCCTCAAGTACTTCAAAAAAAAAAGAAAGAAAAGTTCAAGCAGGAACTTAAAAAAAAAGAGAGAAAAGTTCAAGCAGGAACTTGAAAAAAAAAAAAGAAGAAAAAAAAGAGAAAAAGCAGAAGCTTAAAAAAGAAATCCCTCAAGCAAGAGCTTCAAAAAAAAATATGAGGCCAAGGACCCAGCACCACCAATCAGAAGCTTGACAGATGGGCAAAATTAAAGCTCGAAGAACGGAAATTGTTTACAACAAGGGAGAAGTTAAAACAAAGGCTGAAGCATATCATAGGCTCTTAAGCTGTATTCAAATTCTTTCTCCCCTGATGAAAGACGACGATCAAGAAGCAATGGCATCACGGAAGAAGCCGTCAAAAAATGACTTGTCAAGGAACATCTCAAGGACCGTGCCTCATCATCCAAACTTCTCATCCGAGCCTTTTCACTAAAAGGACCACAAATGTTTATACCCCTTCCCAAAGCCAAATACAGTTCAGCCAGAACTACGGAGACCTGAGCTCCTTACACTGAGGGGAACGTAGGCAACCAGAAATGGTTCGGTCATAAACACATACAGATCCCACAAACCCGGTCTCATCAATGACCTCCCCTATACAAAGACCTTTCTTTCACAACCCAGCCAACTTTGACCCTCGACATCGGTTGACTTCCTTCTCATGATTAATCAAGACATTTGTTCTTATCAAGACTAGTGGTTGAGTAACCCGAACATTAACAAAGGGTTTTAAGCAATCTTGTGATCACTGTGAATAAAACAAGTTTTCAAATATCTCTACAAGTCTTCTTTTTCTAGGATAATAGGAAATATAGAGCTAAACACTGTATTTCTAACAGCAAAACCCAAATCGAGTTTTGGTGCCTGCATTAAACTAGGCATCCACATAAAATTGGGATTCGTTCCCACTTCTCTACAAACACGTCCTTGCAAGTGTACATTACAAGCCAGTTCTTATACATTTTGGTTGACTAATCGAAAAAAATCAAGGAAGGTTGCCTCGTCTGACCACAGAAGGTTCAACTCAAATTGGGGCTGCATCAGATTCACTCCAGGACCTCCACAGAAAACCGACGCTTCCTCCAAAATGGGGCTTCACTGAGACATTTCTTCGGACTGGGGCTTTGCCACACAAAGAGAGTTTTTCATCTTGAGGGTATACTTTGAGTTCCGATTTCTAGGGGCTTGTCAGAAGTATCTTTCGACCATTGTGGTTTTAATCAGAATTGGGGCTTCTCAAATGCAACTTCGAAAGACAGAATTTGAAAGAAAGACTTTGACCGAGATCCGAAGTTTGAATCCAAGATCAGAATTTGAATCCTCATGACACCTCTGGGCAGCAGTAGCAGCAAGGGCAGTTTTTCCGCAACCAAATGATATCATCCCACCTGCTCAAACAGCTACCAAAACACATTCGGATACATCCCCAGCACATTTCCATACATGCAATCCCTCTCACAATGCATCCCCACAAAAAGCC
Organism: Adenophora triphylla var. japonica; assembly: GCA_022495995.1. Lineage (NCBI taxonomy): Eukaryota > Viridiplantae > Streptophyta > Magnoliopsida > Asterales > Campanulaceae > Adenophora > Adenophora triphylla. Next base: position 747,181 of record JAFEMH010000465.1, on the reverse strand, counting down.
AACAGAGCCAGAGCTGCAACCCGGTCGGCCCGTACAAAGAAACAAGTTCCGAAAAGGAGGACCCGATCCTTACTCAGCAAAAATAGACCCCGACGAACATTTCCATTTGGTCTCTGCTCACATCTTCATACCCTCATAAACTCAAGCTGGAGGAAAGTTTGGCCCATACCATGGTCCCCATGGACGCAACTCCAGAAGAAGTAATCCAGATGATCGACAACACCCGCTATGGAAACATCATCACATTCACAGATTTGGATCTGCCAAAATTTGGAGCTGATCGCAATGAGCCGCTCTGCATCACTATTCAGTAGGAAGGGAAAAATAAAAGAACAAAATGGTAGCTTAACCAAAAACACAACAACTTTGAGGGTCAAAAACAGAAGTAACCTCACAGGAATCAACAATCTCTAACCACAATGCAACAAATAGAACTAATTCAAAGTCATATTTTTACACAATAACTACATGCAAAGGCTCGTAGATAGGTCGAAATATAGCAATTTTCCAACCAATGCTTATAACAATTCCCCAACATACAAAATTCAATAGAAGAAACATAAACACACTGTTACTTACCTTTTAGGTGGTATTTGAAGTCTATCGTCCTCTCGCTCATGGAATCCTCAATCTTTAAAGACTGAATATCTAAAAATCTAAATTTTCAAAATTTAAGTAATCTAAAACCTTATCAACTCCATAGTTGGTAACAGAACTCGCAAGCAAATCTCAATCCAGAATATGAAAGAGATCGAGAAAAGGTGATACCTTGTACATAGTTGAACAAAACACAAAAAAGTCTGAAGTCTTCTTTATTTCTATCCCACAATTCACTCCTAAATTTCATGCATAGTAAACAAAAGAGCCGATCGAGCTCCCTATTTAGACTGCAGATCTACAAAGTGTAAATGATTGCTGGGGTTTGGTCCAACAAAAACCAACAAACACTTAGTTGAGGGAAATTTGAAAAACAAATCATTACAAAGAAAATATAATCCAAAACACACTAGAAATGTTTTAAGTAGTAGAAGTTATAACCCTCTTTTAATTTCTAAAATAGATATATTCACAAAAAAACACTAATTTCACAGCCGAAAAATGACAGATGCGCCGGATACCTTCTTCTCGTTGGTGGAAGAGATTGAATAAAGACTTGGAACTGTTGATTAGTAGGTAAGCCTTCGCTTCTCCTCTTTATAGCACAAAGAGAGACTCTTCCGTTGATCGCTGATTGCTTTCGGAAAAAGAGGGACAGGGGAGGATAAAGAGAGAATTCTATCTGGCATGCCAAGATCGTTTCTGATATCAAACCCCTCTTCCACGGGCAAACCCTTAAAGTTGGAGATGCCGAGAAAGACACTGCATAAAACTTGAAAAGTTTAACTAAACAATTTGTGAGTACATAGGAGGGAAGTTATGACAGTAAGCAAAACTATACCATTTTTTTGTAAGCAAAAATATACATAACTAACAAATTAAGGATAAACAAAATATACCACTGGCATACATCTTTCAATCAGACTAAGCCAACCAAGAACCAATTTTAAATGACTAGGAATCTTAGTGAAAAACTTAAAATCATCTCAGAACCTAATCAAACCCAATTAAAATCACAATACTTGAAGATGGAACAGAGGGCACTAGAAAAAGGATATTTAATGAGTGAAAAGCTATGATCCATGGAAAAAAGGCAAAGGAATATGTCCTTTTCCGTTAGGGAGGATATGCAGAAAATATGCAATCAACACATGATTTCGATTGGTTAAAAAGTTCTCCAATAATAAAAAATAGAAAGAATTAGGGCTTATAAATTAAGAGGATTGAAACACTTGTTGGACTTTTTGGTAGGCTTCTCAAGAACTTAACTGAAAAACTTAACAGGAAAAGTAACGAAGATTGGAAAACTATTAAATAAGTCGAGTCTTGTATTAAATACAATCTCCGTAAGAAGTTATTGCCCCGCACATGTGCTTACGGTTTCAATGGCAATCTTCTAGTAAGATAAAACGACTTTGCTATTAGTTATAAGGAGCACTCCAATATAACTAATCTAACGAACAAAAGATTGTTTAGAACTTTGGACTTTGAAAGGAAGAATGCAACAAGATGCTAATGATTTGGGTATGTTAATCTATCTCACTAGAGGGTAGGAAGGCTCAAAATACTGTATATGTAAATTGAAATTCGGAGGGAAACTATTTAAAGAAAGTTAAAGGGTTCATGGCTGTTCACTCCAAGAGGTGCCAAAACTGTTCAGATCCTGCGCACGAGCGCGGCCGCTCTTGCCTTGAGCGCGACCGCGCTCTTATGCCGAGACCAAGCCAAGATTTTACTTAAATCAGCGTGGCCGCTCTAGGCTGGAGCGCGACCGCGCTGAAGCCTAGAACTGAAAGGTCACGAAAACCTTTTGGGAACAGTTGTGACCTAAAACCAATTTGAATCAGTCCAAGTCAACCCAAGTTAACTTTAACCCTTGATTTAACTCTCGTTAAGTTACAAAAACACTTGTCATTAATTCTCATTCACCCTAAATGGTTTTTTTAAATGAGTTTAATAATCTACAACAAATGTAGAATATATTTTGTAACAAGTTTCGTTAACAAATAACGAACTTCCGTTAGAAACTAGATCAACGTTAAGTCAAACTTAACTTTCCGTTACCCATTTCCAACAATCCCCCACATGAATGACAATTAATGCATGAATGCAATTTCGTCCAAAGTTCCGGCGAACTATTATTACATCGGGATAGATAGCTTGTGGCCTTGAATCCTCCCTAGTGAAATATTATCGGATATACTAGCCATTTGGTAGCGAGTCGCTTTGAACCAGTGACTGTAGGATGTATACCAAGACAATAATACTCACATAATAACAGCTCTAACAATTGTTGTTCTCACGTTTTGTCCATTTCGGCCCTGGACCGTATCTTATTCATAAGCGTTTATTTAGAGGCGGCCTAGTTACCTCTCGCTTATATAGGTGATTCTCACTATAAGGAGTATCATGCACTACTCCACCCGTAGGTATAGAAATCATTAAAAGTTTTCTCAACTTTTCCTTACCACTGCTGCATGTGCTTGTACTTGGATGTTCTGGGAATGAGTATTCAACATCTCCAGGTTAATAAACCGAGTTGTTGTTTCCAAGTAACTCTACTAGAACATATAACTTGGTTGTCTCATTGAACCAAGGGCCTGGGATCTCCATTTCTCAAGGTTGAATGTCCGCTATAAGTCCTTTTGTTGTGGGTTTTAGACCCATTCCCCTTAACAGTTTATACAGTTGATCTCGATTACTACCCTTAGGTAGATGGATCCGATTTTGACTTCACATGGCTAGTTGTGACAGTCGCATTTTGAGATCAATTGTACTATGGTAGTGTGTCTAAGATCATTGTGTCTTGACTTACTACTATGTTCTACACCTTTTCCTATTTTCCATTATCATCACAATGCCTTAGGTCATGCAGACATAAACTTATTCCACAAAGGAATATCTTTTCCAAGAATTTATTAGATCAATAAGTTTTTTCCTAAGCTTTGTCTAATTCTATCAACTCATATTCTTTACAAGATTGAGTTAGCTATATTATCTTGGAAAGTGACACCTTTACTCCAACTAATGTGAGTGTATTCTAGTGTCGAATATTCAATCAGTATACTCTTTCCATACTATTGAATACCATAGGTATTGTAATCTTTAATCATAAGTATATCTTTAAGTACACCAAGTACTATGACTATACTATTCCGGTGATTGATTACAATTACATTTAGACTTTTAGTCTATCTAGAATGATTAGTCCCTTCGAGTGATCAAATTCTTCTATCGGTCAGTTTCTTCAAGTGGTTATTATCTCTGTACCGTTCTGAATTCCCAAGTATTCAGTATCTCTAAGTGGTTTGACCTCTTTAGAGTCTACCTTTCAGGAATCTACTTTACAGAGATTACCTCTCAAGATTCTACCTTACTAGAGTACACCTCTCAAGAATCTATTTGAACTTTCGAAGTACTTTTTCAAGATAATGGGATTGTGATAGGACTATTCCTTCTGATGTTCTAGAAATCTTTATTTCTAATATGACATCGGCTAATCCCCTATCTTTCATGTCAAAGTTCTTCTTTAACATGTCTTTGGTATTCATGATCAATTCATGACTACCATTATTAGCATGTTATCCACGTAAGGACAGACTGTTAACAAATAATTCAGATGTTCCTTTAATGTAGACACATTTGTCACATTCATTAATCTTGAATCCATTTGATAACATAGTTCTATCGAACTTCTCATGCCACTGTTTAGTTTCTTGTTTTAGTCCATATAAATACACAAGTAGATCCAACACGGTTGTGCGACATAGAACGCTCTGTTGTGTCAATGGGATAATCTTGCATAAATCATCATGTCCTTTTGACAACTAGCCTGGCTTTATACTTTTCAACAGATCCATCGGCTTTATACTTTCTTTTAAGAATCCATTTGCAACCTAATGGTTTGCAACTTGGAGGGAGATCTACCAATTCCCAAATATTTATTAAGCATTATGGATTTTATCTCACTGTTAATAACTTCTTTCCATAACGAACTATCCGGACCAGATAATGCTTCCATAACAGTTGCTGGTTCGTTTTCCAACATAAATGATAGAAAATCAGGACCAAAAGACTTTTCCACTCTTGTCCTTTTACTACGTCTAGGTCCTATCATTTCAAGGAAGTATATTCTTAAAGAATATAACGTGTCTTGCTTAAGTATTACTACTTTTAGCCGAATACCCCCACAGTTTAGGTATTTATAAAACAGCTTACAAATACTTCAAATTCGTTAGGAGTTTTTATCATCAAATAACTTCCAAATATATGATGATCTATTCTTTTAACTGTTAACAGTTTAACAGTTTCTGTTAATACTAGAAGTTCATATCAATAGAACTTATGTATTTAGCTTGTACCCCCACACTTGAGGTGTACCTCCACATATCAAATATTTTATGAATATCCTAATTCATATTTAATATTTTCCTTTATGTGGAGTCATTTAAATGTAATAACCATGTTATCTCCTGACAACATAGTCATAACTATGTTCAAGTGAGGTCTCTTCAACCTTGGTCTCTTCAACCTTGGTATCTTCAATCCATTGGTTTCGAAGAATACCGCATTGCTAATGGAAACGTAATCCATGGTTTTGGGTCCTATCTTAACCTCTTTAGGTTTAGATATTTCTACCTTTGCTAGGTATACCCACATAAGACGAAACTTATCAATAAGGAGTTCACCATCTCCTTAAAAGTTCTATATTTCCTTTTTTTTTGTGATTCAATTGATTTGAGTGTGTAAGAAGCATTCGTTTGATAAATAAGTGTCAGCGTCCCAACAATTATTTTTCAAACAGTACTTCATACTAACCACCTCTATCACTACGAAATTCTTAATTGTTAATTAAGATGAATCACAAACCTTATTGTTTACTTAAAACTTTAAGGTTTTACTTTTACTTTTCCAAAAGATGAACTTTGCATTATCAAATGCAATTATTAATAGAAGTAATGAACTATCTATTTACTATCTCTGGTTTGAACTGATTTCTACAAAAGAAATCACAATTGATTTGCGAATCAAACTTCATCTTAGGTAGTAATTTTAAATTAACTCGTCAACTTAGTAAATTTAAATTTACACGACCTAATTGAACACACCATAACAATTGGAACACTTCAAACCAAGTAAATAAAATTTGAAATTTTATTCTTCGCACTTAGGCGGATAAAATATTTACAATTCAAGTTAAGGAGTCCTTCAACAAGGTACCCTTTACTAACACAATAACCACATTTGGTCAATTCAAGCTTATGCCCCTAGGCTAAGTTGATCAAAGTCCAATGGAACATATCGATCTTCAGTCACATTGGCTTGAAGAGGGTTTCCATCTTGGTTGTTGATTCTAGGATGTCGACATTCCCTAGCCATATGCCCGAGTTTGCCGCAATTAAAACAACTACCTTTGACCTTCTTGGCGGTCCTCTTCACTTTCCCGGTGTTCTTTCTCTTGTTTCCGGTACTTGTTTCCACCAAGTTCACTTGCGGTCTTTTAGTCACAATACACATAGTATTGTGCATCTCGAGAAAATCCCAAAGTTCTCTCGCGGTCTTTATGCCACAACACACCTTGTATTGTGCATAATCCAAGCCATTAAGAATATAATTGCGACACAAGAAATCGCTGTGATTCCATGTATCCAAATCATTCTTTGCTTTGGATTCATCCTCGTCGGATATCAATGGTGGATATTCCCAAAGAAATTGCACCAATTTTAATGTTGTCAAATAGACCAACATTTTCTGTTGCCACCTCTTAAAGTTCATCCCGGTAAGAATACCCGGTCTTTCCGCATGTACGAACACATGAGACGGAGGGAGAGCATTATGAGGTGCAACCCTTGAGGTTGTACCAGAAGGAGGTTTCTTACCATGAACCGAGTGAGATGGTGTAGTAGCGGGTGCAACATTGTTGAATGTAGCGTCACCTTGAGAAGGAGGCGTAACATTCCCTTGACTGGATGAGGAGACGTCTTTCTCATTTGCCATCTTTGAAGGTCTTGAAGAAGCGTACAATAACTTCTTACGATTGTTGGACTTTTTGGTAGGCTTCTCAAGAACTTAACTGAAAAACTTAACAGGAAAAGTAACGGAGATTGGAAAACTATTAAATAAGTCGAGTCTTGTATTAAATACAATCTCCGTAAGAAGTTATTACCCCACACAGGTGCTTACGGTTTCAATGGCAATCTTCTAGTAAGATAAAACGACTTTGCTATTAGTTATAAGGAGCACTCCAATATAACTAATCTAACGAACAAAAGATTGTTTAGAACTTTGGACTTTGAAAGGAAGAATGCAACAAGATGCTAATGATTTGGATATGTTAATCTATCTCACTAGAGGGTAGGAAGGCTCAAAATACTGTATATGTAAATTGAAATTCGGAGGGAAACTATTTAAAGAGAGTTAAAGGGTTCATGGCTGTTCACTCCAAAAGGTGCCAAAACTGTTCAGATCCTGCGCACGAGCGCGGCCGCTCTTGCCTTGAGCGCGACCGCGCTCTTATGCCGAGACCAAGCCAAGATTTTACTTAAATCAGCGCGGCCGCTCTAGGCTGGAGCGCGACCGCGCTGAAGCCTAGAACTGAAAGGTCACGAAAACCTTTTGGGAACAGTTGTGACCCAAAACCAATTTGAATCAGTCCAAGTCAACCCAAGTTAACTTTAACCCTTGATTTAACTCTCGTTAAGTTACAAAAACACTTGTCATTAATTCTCATTCACCCTAAATGGTTTTTTTAAATGAGTTTAATAATCTACAACAAATGTAGAATATATTTTGTAACAAGTTTCCTTAACAAATAACGAACTTCCGTTAGAAACTAGATCAACGTTAAGTCAAACTTAACTTTCTGTTACCCATTTCCAACAACACTAACCTTGGATGAGGAGAGTAACCGAAGAAAACATTGATTTCCATGGTGTTCTGATAAATTCGAAGTAGTATTGGTGAGAGATTGAGTGCGTCGGAGAGACACTAAGACGGAGAAGAGGAGCGATGATTTCTCTCGGTTGGCGAAACACTCAATCCGGAAAGGGGGGGTTTTTGCGTCTCTCAACTGACGTGAACTGCTGTTGGAGGTGGGAATATCAATCCTGTCCACCGTTTATCTTTTCTCAAACTCAGTACTTATCCTTTTTTTGTGGCGTTTAAAATTCACATCTATTATCTATTGTAATATAGATAGAATAGTCTTTGTATATAGTGAGACCCAAAATAAGTAATCAATTTTAAAATATTAATTTTGAATAAATTTTGAAGCATTTTATTTTATTTAATTTTCTATTTTAGTTTTTATTTTTATAAATTACTAGTATTTTAGAAATATTGATTGTCTTGTGTAATTATTTAATTTTATTGAATAATATTTAATAAAATGTAATTTGAATCTTATTATCAATAATAATATATCAATTAACGAAAAACATATTATTTAAATGAAATAATAAGAAATAATCTAAGAATATTTTTTATTTGGTGCAAGATTTGAATTAAGCTTTTGGATACAACAACAACAACAACAACAAAGCCTTAGTCCCAAAATAATTTGAGATCGGCTAACATGAATCCTCATATGTCATCGTGAAAAAAAATAAAAAAAATAAAAAAACAAACAAATCAAAATAAAAATAAATAAATCAACCCCCCACATGGATTTTTGCCCTCCACTCCGGCCTATTCAACACCATACTTTCATCCACTCCAAGTAAATTCATATCATTTTCAATTACTCTAATCCAAGTTTGTTTGACATACTAGTTTAAAAGGATAGTGCAATTTCTGCAATGATGTTATGTGTTTAACATACTAGTATTTGATGTTAACAAGTAAGTCTGTCAAGTGGGGCGGGCTACCCACGATCCGGCTCATGCTCGACCCAAATTTGACTACTCTGTTCTAATCGTTTTAGGAACAAGTCAGACTTGGCATGTTACATGAAATCAGCCGGATGTCGACCCTCGTAGTTCTTTTTAATACTAATTCCGCCTAACATTTTCGTCTGACATCTTTATGCCAGGTTTGCGGTACCTTTATGCCAGGTTTGCGGTACTCTCCTACATTCGTGTAAAACTTAAATCTGGACCAGATCCAGTGACAAATGTAGAAACTTAAGAAAGGGGGGAAAGAGAAAAACAGGTGTAGAGGAATGATAAATAGGGATTCGAAGGCAGCTCCCCCAACTTTTTTTTTTTGTTTCTTCATATATAATACTCCCTCCGTCCCAATCTAAATGATCAAAAATGGATTTGGCACGAGAATTAAGGAAAGTGACGTAGGAAAGAGAAAAAATTTAAATGTTGTGAGTATGAAAAATTAAATAGGAGAGAGAATGAGTGGGAGAAATAGTTAGGAGAGAGAATATTGTGAGTGTAAAAGTAAAGTAGGAGAGAGAATGAGTGGGTGAAATAGTAATAAAAAGTTTCCTTTTTTGGGTTGGGACATTTTTAATGGGACGCTCAAAAAGAAAAGTTGAGACATTTAGATTGGAACGGAAGGAGTATACTACAACTTTAAAAATAAATATAGTTAAGTATCTTCTTTAATAGTATATAATAAATCAGTTGATTTCAAAATATATATAATATTGATTTCAAAATATATATAATATTGATGCTACAAAAATTGTGCTCACCATGAATTTTCAAGCTGGGTGAAGTCAATGGTTGTCCATGGCGTAGACATCCCTCGTAGCTATCTACAAAACAAGGCACCGTTAGGGGTGGGGGTCTTTCCCCCCAAAATCCTTCGGTGTGAGAATCATTAATCTAGTCTTTGAGTGTATGAATATTGAACAATATAGAGAGAGAATTAGGGGTTTTGGGAGGAAGAGAGAGAGAGATAGTGAGAACCTCAGACTGTTTTCTTGCCTAAAGATGAAAGCTTTCTTTTATACTTAGGGTGAGTGTAATAGTAAAATATGAGAGAGAATGGGTGGAGGAAATAGTAAAGATTCTTTGCCAAAAAAAAGAAAGGTGAAGCTTTAAATGAAACACCCAAAATGGCAAAAGGTGAAGTTATTAATGAGACGGAGGGAGGGAGTATTTGTTATGTCCATTTTGCCCTTTAGGCATATCGTATTTTCTGTTGAATTTTCTATGGCCACATCAAATATAATTATACATATCAAAAGGTTCAACATATATAGTTGTTCAACATCTAAAATCACACCCAAAAATAAAAAATGATAAATATAAAATATTTTGCTTTAACATATATTTCCTTATTTTTCACTAAAAGTTATACTCCCTCCGTCCCAGTAGAAGCTTCCCATTTTGCCATTTTAGGTGTCCCGTTAAAAGCTTTCACTTTTCCTTTTTGGTAAAAAAAATTTACTATTTCCTCCGCTCATTCTCTCTCCTAATTCACTATTACACTCACAACACTTTTCAAATTTACTATTTCCTCCACTCATTCTCTCTCCTATTTTCAAATTACACTCACAACATTTTTTCTCCCACCCATTTATTAATTTGCGTGCAAGGCAAAAAAGTGGAAAACTTATGTTGGGACGGAGGGAGTACTTATTACCTATTTAGGTGTCTTATTAAAAATTACACTTTGCTAAAATGAAGATATTTTAATTTTTTTTGTATTAAACGAGACGAACTTAAATACTCACGACAATTGTCGTTTACACTTTTTTTGAAACACAATTATTCACTTACACTTAATCCTTCTATCCAAAACAAAAGTTTAATTCATGTATACTATAAAATAAAATGTATTTTCTAGTGGGACTGAAAAAGTATAATTGTATTTATATAGTGGAATGTAATTGGGTTAAAAAAAAAAAAAAAAAAAAAAAAGTTGTGACCCCTCTTGCCCTTGCTAGGTCCGCCTATGACCAGATCTACGTCTTCATCAGGAGGGATCCTATAACTTACTCCCTCTCATAAAACCTTACCAACTTATTATTGAAAATAAAAATTAAGGAATAATGTTATAAAAGGTTTTATAGAACCTTAATTACCCATTTACTATTGAAAGTGAAAGATAAGGAATAGTAATATAAAAATAGCTGTTGTAAGTGGGTAGAAGAGAGAAAGTGAGATAGATAATAACAAGTAAATATTTGTTGTAAGTATAACAAGTGTATCATATATTAATGAAGAATTATTATAAAATTTTATTTTTAGGAAATGTGATCTAACAATAAGACGACAATACTGACAAAAATGGGTAAGGTTCTATGGGACAGAGAAAGTAGTTTCTTTCCTCTCTTTATAACTTCATCTCTCGTTAGGTGCCATGGAAGATTTTCTTCTCTTTGTCTTCTACATCTTTATTTTGATGGTCATGGCTCGAACCTAAGTTTTCTCGGGAAACCATGAGATTGTAGTGCATGTCAAATCACTACAACAAATTTGGTCTTTCACAACGTTTTTTGCACAACGTTTTTTTAAACGTTATTGTTGATGCCTTTACACAACATTTTTTTCATAAACGTTGTGGTTCCTAGAATATAACAATGTTTTAAAGAGAAACATTGTAGAATGGTGATTAACACAATGTTTTTATGGACAATGTTGTAAGTTATAACAACGTTAAAATAAAAACATTATAGAAATGTTTTTTTTGACAACATTTTGTTATGAAACGTTGTGCTTGTTAACAACACCGTATACAACCTTTCTAAAAAACGTTGTAAGCAAAACAAAAAAAAAATCCGAAAAATTGTTTATTAGACTTGGGCACTTTTTGCCCTAGGTCTTCCCACTTCTCGCCATTTCTCTACACTTTCTCTTTCTCCAATCGACAATTCTTGCCGTTTCTTCTTTCAGTTCTAACCTGGACGAACTTCACTCCATCGCGTCGCCATCTTCATCGTCATCACCAAAGGAAGAAGCTTCCCCAGCCGGCGAGGCATGCCTCCAATCAGATCTATCCATGTTCATCGCCGTTTCTTCTTTCAGTCTCGCGCCTGTGATTTTAATCTTTCGAAGGTTTTGAAAATGGAGGAGAAATCCCTGGCCGCCTTGTTAGGAAAACTGAAGAAATTAGGTTTCCTTCCATTAATTTATGCAGTCAGATCTATCCTTGTTCAATTTTGAAGTAATATTTACTATACAGAGAAGCATACATCTTCATATTTATGTAAAGAGATCGTGGAGGAGGAGCAGGATCGTTGGCGAAGAAGGAAATGGTGGGAGGAGGAGGGGCGGTGGCGTTGGATCGGAAAAGAGTAAACAATGCGTTGGGTAAACACTTAGAGAAGACTTCTCCTTCTACTTCTAGGGGTTTTAATAAGGATAATGATTATAGGTTGTATATACCGTCTACTTCCACAGCTGCTGCTACTGGTGGTAAATCACAACCGCAGGACCGCCGTGACACTCTTCTTCTACTCTCACCACCAAAAATAAGTGCTCCAATGGTATGTTCCTTTTCTTTAATGGAAAATTTCTACTTTGTTTTTAACCATTTTTGTGTATTATAGTTAATGGGTATTTAGTGCTTTGTGGAATTTGATTTTTGTTTTGAATGTGTCTTATTGCTTTGTGGGATTTGGTTGTGCTGGTTAAATAAAAGGTTGTATATGATTTTATGCTTTGTTGATTGTTTGAACTCCGAAAGTGGATTATGAACTTGTTATTCGTTTCCCTTTTTGGAAATATCAAAGAGATGCCTTTAATTTGGATAGAGTGGAACTGTTATTTTGGTCCCTATTACTTTAGTTTATTCAAAAGAGAAATTTTAAAGTTTAAACAGTGATTTGGATAGAGCACTGTGACTTTCCCCATGTGATTGTGTCGTGCTGGTTATGCGATGGACTATAAGCTGCTGGCATTGAGTACTCTAAATAGGTTGATGGGTGCATGGTTTGGGATTTTAGTTTTCTGTGTGTAATTTGCCTCAGGTCAAGCATGATATCTGTGAGGACACTGGCTAGGAAAGTTGAAAGATTGTCTTGGGGCTATGTGTATTTTCCCTTTATAGAGACTTGTTCCCATGGAGAGACACCGAGCTATGCTACGGGCACAAAAAGATCTCACAAAATATTGGCCACAACTATGGTCGTCAATGATTGATTGTATTTTTAATTAATTAATGAGAAGTGAGACCTACTGAAATTACCTGGATTTCGCGCGAGGCGAAAGAGGTTATCTTTCGCGGAGGGTTGGTGTCTGAGACCTCGCTTTTCGGGAAGGAGAGGAGTCGCCACGCGGTTTTTGTATTTTGAGCCCAAACGTTGAGAAACGGCTTTTGTGAAAATGGTGTCGTTTTTATTGGTAGCAAAAACTTAGGAAAATGCTTTGAAAACAGGGGGTCATTTTTATTGGTAGAAAAAACGAGTAAAAAGCTATTTGGTACCAGAGAATGTTAGGTTCAGAGGTCACGTTACGTTTCGGGAAGAGTATTACGAGATCACCCGAAACGCCTCGTATGACGAGTCTTTCTAAAAAACGTGTGCGTGTGTGTGTGTGTGTGTTTGCATTTTGAAATGGGGGCTTGAATGACAAGCTTAATCTTGGTTTGAATGTCAAACGTTGATTAGGTGACTTTGTTTGAAAAGGCGAGCGTTTGAATGACAAACGTCGGTTTTGGAAGTTTTTAGGAAAAGTGGCGCGAATGCTGATTTTATCGATTTATCTTAAGTGTCAAATGTTGACTTTTAAGAAAAGAGCGTTTGAATGTCAAAAGTCGGATTTTGAGTTTTGAAGATGAGCGTTTGGATGCCAAACGTCATTTTGCGCGTTTTGAAAGAGAGTTCGAAGGTCGAACTCCGATTTTGAACCGGGCTTGTCATTGTTAACGATTTTTACGGGAAAAAATGTATTAAATGATTTTTTAAATGTCAAATGTCGGCTTTTAATTTTGGAAGATGAGCGTTTGGATGCCAAACGTCATTTCGCGCATTTTGAAAGAGAGTTCGAAGGTCGAACTCCGGTTTTGAACCGGGCATTACATTGTTAACGATTTTTACGAAAAAAACGTATTAAATGACATGCAATCAACGAATCAGGTTGCGACTCGGACTTTGAAAAGTAAATACTATCACGATCCAAACGGTTCGGACTTTGTAAATGACAGTATTTAAAGTGCGGTATCAACGGAATCAAACGATCCGAAATTGTAAATGACGATCGACGAGCCAAACGACTCGGAATTGTAAAGTTGCAGGAAATGTAAATGACGTTCGACGGATTAAACGATCCAGAATTGTAAATGACAGAAATTTAAATGACGTTCGACGGATCGATCGATCCGAAATTGTAAATGACAGAAATTTAAATGGAACGGGGCCGGAACGCCGTTTTAACCCGAGATTACTTCTCTTACGGGAAGAGAAGAGGATCTAGGGGCTAAAACGTATCGGACCCCGTTAGACGAAGGCGTCTACATTTCAAAGATGTTCATCCGAAACGGTTATAGCGACTGGCGCGTAAACCGAGGCGGAACGAGAGATTAGGCAGAGGGAGTTATACCTATGGCTAGGGTCGACTCTTTTGGCTCGAGGGGTGTATACGGGATACGGAAAGTGGTTTGGGATGGTGTTTTAAGGTGGTGAGGGGCGTATTTGATCGAAATACGGAGGTTTCACGCGAATCGAGACAAAACGGGAGCTCGGGAAGGGGTGAAAACCAGTTGGGCCGTGGCTATGGTGAGTTTGGAGAGTGATTTTGTTGTTACAAATGGCTTTGACAGCCCTTCTATTTATAGGTGAAAATTCAGCATGAGTCCGGCCAGACTTAGCTTGAAATTCAGGGGGTTTTGTGAAACTTTGGAAATTGGAGAGGACTTCACGGCAATTTCGAGAGTCCGCAAAGGAGTCCGGCCAGACTGAGACTGTATACCAGGGGTATTTTAGTCTTTTCTCCTTGATTTTTGATTGAAGGGTGACTAGAGGGAGGTGGTATGCGTGCCACGTGTCCCATGACTCACCAGGCTTTGTGGGAGTTCGTGCCCGGGTTCCGGTTTTGTCCGTTTTTAAAATAACAGTCCGGAAAATGTCCGAAATGCCCCCGAAAAGTGCCGAAAAGTGCGTTTTTCAGGGAAAGCCGTACTTTTATGTGCGGTGACGTGTGTTAAGTACGTTTCGACGTCGGGATGCACGGGGCAGTCCCGAGACGTCTCGTTGACTTGGCAACTAGGAGCTTAACGGGTTCCGGTTAACCTGGAGCGGGCCAGTTAACGGATTTCGGTTAAATTCTAACGAATTTTGACTATCCGGATTTGGGTACTTACAGTTTGCCCCTCAGCGACGTCTCTTTCGAAGGAAGTGGGGTCGTTGAAAAAAGATAAGGATCCAAATCGGGATGCCTTACTTTGAATGAGACCTGGGCGGTCAGCTGGCTGGACCCTTAGCGAAAGGATTCCTACGTATCCCGAGCGGGAATCAAGCCGATCGTAGTTCGTAGGTGCAAGGACACCGCGCGTGGGGGCCTTGACCTGAGCGAGACTGTTGGGTGGCATCTAAACCTGAATGGAGACCATTGCGAGGTACCGAAACCTGAATGGAGACTATTGTGAGGCGTATGGACCTGGGATTTATGAATCCTTCGAGGGCGTGTGGCACCTCAGACCAGAGTTACTGATACTGACGAGGGCGTGTGGCGCCTCAAACCAGAGTTGCTGAATCATACGAGGGCGTGTGGCGCCTCAAACCGGAGCTGCTGATACATACGAGGGCGTGTGGCGCCTCAAACCGGAGCTGCTGAACATGATGTCGGCCAGGTTTATCCTGCTGGGGATAGGGTGGCAATGATGGGAATGGTTGTGTTAAACTGGCGTTATTAACAACTCGGAAGGATTGACGTTTCTTCTTAAGAATCCTGTTGGGGATGAGCGTTCGGGCTTACCTTGATGGCCGAAGAGGGATTGTTATGCGGGCTTACCTTGATGGCCGCTGAGGTGGGACGATCGGGCTTACGACTGGCGGCCGGGGGAGTGAACGATGGTGAAGGCCAATAAAAATTTTGACGTCGGGAGACGGAATTGTAACTAGAATGTCCGGAGACGGGATTGAGCATTTGAATGTCAAACGTCAACTTGAGATGGAAGTGAGCGTTTGAATGTCAAACGTCAACTGGGGATTGAGAATTTAACGTCTGGAGACGAGCGTTAGTGAGAACTAACTGGGAATTTAACGTCTGGAGACGAGCGTTAGTGAAAACTAACTGGGAATTTAACGTCTGGAGACGAGCGTTAGTGAAAACTAACTGGGAATTTAACGTCTGGAGACGAGCGTTAGTGAAAACAAACTGGGAATTTAATGTCTGGAGATGGAGCGTTAGTGAAAACTAACTGGAATTTAACGTCTGGAGACGAGTGTTAGTGAAAACTAACTGAGAATGGATCCTCGGGGAATGGGGTGTTAGAAATGTCTAACTGGGGGGAAATTTTACACTTTTGGGGGCCAAAAGGGGTAAAATTGGATCTGCGAAAGGTTGAGGGGCCAAAGTGGCAAGGAATCTTTTTTCTCGCAAAGAAGAGTCCGGCACGGACCGAACCCGAAGTTGACTGTGTTGTTATCGCACCGAGGCAAGTCGTGAATTGGCCATTTTCTTCCATTATTTTCGACGGGAGAGGAGAGAAAAGAGAGAAAATTTTCACCCCAAATTGTGAGGTTTGCTCAAATTTGTGAAGGAAAATCGACATGGAAGGTGATTGGGAACCAATGGCTCGTCATGGAAGGACCGATGACGAAAGAACGCGATTGGTTCAGACCATTCGAACCATTACTCATCCATTGAATCCGGCGGAGTTATACCCGGCTAGGGAGAACCACAAACCCAAAGGAGGGATCGAGAGACAGGTAAACTTCCTTCAAATTTTATTAATTTTAAGAATGTGCATTCTTTAAATGTTAGAAATTTGACTAGGAATGAGTTAGATATTTTGGTGCCCGGATTGGGGCTTTTGACTTTGCTATGCGCCTTTGTCGAAATTGACTAGGATGTAGTTCAATTGACACTATGGGTAGATGACATAAAAATTTTGGTTGCAAAATTCCATGCCTAGATGTGTTTTCTGAATTTAAAGCATGTTTAAATCGGGACGGAGTAAATTTTCGAAATGTTCGAAAGAATTTGAAAGTTCCGAATTTGATGGAGTTTTCGAAGGGTTTTGAAAGTTCCGATTTCGACGGAGTTTTCGAAGGGTTTTGAAAGTTCCGAATTCGACGGAGTTTTCGAAATGCTTTGAAAGTTCCGGATTCGACGGAGTTTTCGAAATGTTTTGAAAGTTGATTCGACGGAGTTTTCGAAATGGTTTGAAAGTTCCGAATTCGACGGAGTTTTCGAAATGCTTTGAAAGTTCCGAATTCGACGGAGTTTTCGAAGGGTTTTAAAAGTTCCGGATTCGACGGAGTTTTCGAAATGCTTGGAAAGTTCCGGATTCGATGGAGTTTTCGAAGGGTTTTGAAATCTTGGACTGTCAATACTCCAACCTGGATGGAAATATTTTTGGAAAGGAATGAGAACTGCATCAGCATTGCATCATTTTGACATACGTTCGTGCACTCTGTTGATGTCGATGGAGGAGTTGGAGCGGTATAGACAGGGTGTGTTCTATACCGAGTATGTCATAGCGGGAGCTGACTATGACACTTTCTTTGAGGACGAGGCCGAGTGAGCCCGCAGTGCAAAGCACGTGAGTGGCGAGGGCCCCGAGATCTCCTCGCTCCCACGCGCTAGAGGCCGGCGTACGAGGGGGCCGGACGGTTCGTGTGCAGGCGATCGGTGATCCCGATCCCGGAGGAGCCGAGACCTCGCATAGGGTGGACCTCCCAACGCTTCGCTGAGCACTTTTGATTTTCTCGCATTTGATAGTAGCATTCCGCAAATGTTGCATCCTCGTACTTTCCGCTTGTCTTCCGATGACTTTCCCGGGGCAGTGTCTGGCCGTACGTATAATCGTGCCATGAGACAGCTTGGACGGGTGGGCCAACTACACTAGGAGGCTCGTGGCGTTCCCGAGGTGCGTTCCGAAGGAGCGTGGATGTTCGTGAGCCGAGGACGTCTGTGCCAGAGGTTCGTCTCGCTCCCACTACCGGGTGGAGAGGACTTTGCACGGGGATTTGGCCGCTCGCGGCGCGAACGGCTGGGTTTGGAGCTCATCCTCCTTGCACTCGGGAACGAGAGGGGAGAGAGTCTTCGAGTTCCCGGGCAGCGCAGGAGGTCTTTCGCGTATTCCCGCCCGGGAGGAATCTTGAGATTATCCGTTCTCGACAGATCCTGTGCCGCTACGCGGCAAAGGCATCGAGTGCTCGGATGACGAGCAGGACTCAGAGTAGTCCTCCTTTATTATTGCTTTCTGTTAGTCAAATATATGCTTAGGCTTAGAATTGCTTAATCCCAATCATAACAAGCATTAATGAGGACCCCTAATTTAGTTAAATCAAAATAGAATTTTTCTATGTATGTTAGGTCCCCTTAGTGCATGTGCCAGTGTTTTTATTATGTAATTTTCTCAAGCCTTGAAGACTTAAAGACCTGAGAATTTCCATCAGCAATGTGAGTTACTCCTTGAAGCTGTCTTACCGATTGAGCTATCTTACCGGTTGAGTTACTGGTCCTGCACCTCTATTACCGGTCATGTCACTTTACCGGTTAAAGCTTACTCTTCAAGCTTCCTCCTGTTAGCAGATTACCGATGCATTAATTGTTCCCAACTACCAAGCCATCAACTTTAGCTAAAGTTGGTAAAGCAAGCATGCTGACATGACATCTCTGCAACAAATCAGTACCTTCTTAGAGAATGTCAAAGTAACCAGTACTCACAGCGCCCCAACTAATCTGTGGAAATCCTCTCTATCCAATCTCAGGCATTTAATGAAAGGATCTTCTCATTTAATGCCTGCCAGTCCAAGTCATCATTACAACCTCTTCAAAGACAACGGCTCCTTTTCAAAAACCACTATAAATAGTTTCCTTGAAGCATTGAAGAAGGTTGGTGCATTTATGATCCTTGAGAGTGAGCTGCTCTGAACTACCAACCTGCAAATCTACTAGTTTAAAGCATTCAAAGCAAGTCCCCTTATTCACTAGACATCTCTGTAGGACTTAAACACTGAGCACCTCAATCAATATTGTAGTGTTCCTTCATTAGACTACCAATGGAACACATTGATTGATTCACACACAACACCCTAGAGAAATCAGCTCAACTTGTGAGCACATCTCTAGAAAACACCTGGTCATTATTGTAGCACGATCCGTTAGTGGTCACCTTTAGATTGGCAGCCTTCAATCATTGGCTTGCAACTTGTAATAGGTAAGAACCATTAATATAGTATGCACTTTTCACAAATCAAGTTCTGACCAAACTTGGTAGAGGACGTAGCAGTTATTTAACACTGTGAACCTCTTCAAACAATGTGTCATTTCTTTGTGTGTTTGTTCATTTATTGTTATGTTGTTGTAACTAGTTGATAATCTCTCAACTGGTCACAACCTATAGAATCAACTTACTGCTTAACTTATTTGTCTTACTGGAAGATAAAATTTGTCCTTGTTATTGTTGCATGAGTTTTTTGACTTACTGGTCTTTAAACTTCACCTTACCGGTTCTCTATCCGCTGTGCAAAATCACTTTACCGGTTAGCTATTGTATTATTTCAAGGACTAAAAGTTTTAACCATAAAGTTTTGAACAGGCTATTCACCCCCCCTCTAGCCTGATTCCTACCATTTGGGACCTAACAATTGGTATCAGAGCTAGCAATTTTTGAAAATCATTTTTCCAAGCTTAATCGCTTGAATTGCCAATTCCAAAATGGCAGGAAAAATCATGCAAACATACAACTTGGCAACCATTCCTATGTTGAACGAAAATGAATTTCCAGTATGGAAAAACAGAATCATGCGGTACTTGGACTAAATAGATGATAGGTTAACTACTGTAGTCAGAGATGGTCCCATGACACCCCTAAAATCAATCTTGCTACCAGAGCACCCAAAACTCCTCTCATGGATCATGCAGATAGAGCGTCTGAACAAGATTTTGAGGTCTATGAAACCTATGTGCCAAAACCACGTGAAGAATGGACTGAGGATGACAAACTATGTGATTCCTTGGACAGAAAAGCTTTGCACATCATAACCTCCGGACTTGATGACAGACTATACAAACAAGTACAATGCTATGAGACTGCTCAACAAGTGTGGCAGAGTCTTCTCAGATATTTTGAAGGAGATCAAGTGGCAAAGGACAAATGTGACTCTACAAAAGTGTAGCTGAGTTTGAGTCCTTCAAGAAGAATCCAAATGAGACGTTAAAGGAAACGTACGACCGTTTCTGCAAGGTGAGTAATTCTTGTGCATCTCTAGGTAGAGTTTACACTATGAAAGACCTAAACATGAGATTCCTCAATTCTCTTGGAGACTTGTGGCATGTAAAGGTTGCTATTTTGAAAGAATGCCGAGATTTGAACGAGACTCATATCCAGAACATTGTGTCAACTTTGTTTCTATATGAGGAAGAACTTAATCGGCTGAGTGGAGTTTAAAAACAATTTAAAAATCTATCTCTGCCAGCTCAGACTGAGATTTTCCCTGGTTCTTCTATGCTTACCAGCCAAACTACCACCAATGACTCTCCCTCAATCCATCAGCCTCAACCAACTCAAACCAATGCATCATCTAGTGTGATTTTTGAGGAAGAAGATGAGTTTACTGCCTTTGCTAGAAACTATAGAAAGTTCAAGGATTTTAAAAGATCCCAGCAATCCCACAGCAAATCCTTCCAACCCAAATCCTCATCATTTCAAAGATCTGGGAACTTCCAAAAGAAAGGCCAAACCTCAACCTTAACCGACGGAAAGAATGCCCAAGGTGAGCTTGTGTGTTACAACTGTAGAAAACCCGGCCATTTTGCCTCCAAATGCCCTCAACCTAAATATGAATTTTTGAGGAAGAAACCATTCAAGAAATTCCCTAGATCTAAATCTAAGAGCTTAGTTGCCGAGGATGGAACTGAAAAAGCTATGCCAGTTTGGTTCGAGACTGATTCTGAGAACGAAGATGCAGACATAGATGAAGAAGCTGATGTCAGTTTTGTGGCTATTGATGGAATCGATGATAAACCCATCTCCTTACAGTCACCTATCCATAGACACCCCAACTCTAATGAACACTCATCTTATATTGACCAGACCCCACCTAGGAGATCTCCCTTAACCTACTTTGACGAACCCATTCCTATTTCCAAGACAGATGAAGGAAATCCTTATAATTTCAAAATTCAAAACATAGGTGGATCCCTTTATGGTCAGTGTAAAACCATGCCCACTCTCAAACCGCTTATGCAACCAACTCAACAGACCTATCAAGCTCAAGCCTTACCGATCATCTCTCATCAACCGATGCTTGAAACCCGACCGATTCAATTCTTGAAGCCTCTAACCGAGCCGAGCCTTCAACCGATATCATCACTGCCAAATTTTGATCCCAATTTTGAACCATCACCCTCTTCATCTCAGCCTACCGTTGACCCTATGCCAAATATGTCAAAGTCTGAAATGGCAGAGGTGATGAATGAGCTCTTCTCAGATTTTGAAAAATTAAATGAAGCTCACAAAATTATGGCTGCTAATTTTAAAAAGATTTCAACTGAAAATGATTCTTTGAAAGCTGAAATAAAGATTTTGAAAGAAAGTAAGCTAGAGTCTGATCAGTTGAAGAAAGATAATCAAGAACTCACTGAGAGACTAAAAATATCTGTTTGTCAAATTGCTGATCTTGTGTCAAGAAATAACTCTCTTTCAAAAACCATTGACACATTTTCAAAATCCCGAGCTGCTATGGATGTTATCATACAAGATCAGTTATCTCCTAACCGAGATGTAACAACCGGTATAAGCTTTACATCCAGCAGTAAGGAAAAAGACAGCGATGACAAACCAGTTACCAAGTCTAAGTCTGTTACTGAGAACTTGATGGGTAAGTTTGATGATGCTCAATCCAAATTGATTAAAAGAGAGTTAACTAAACCTTTCCAAGCTGTCCCCAACACCTATCCCAAGGCAAGGGAATAGATGAAGGCTTATTTAGGCAAAAACAAATCCCAATGGACCAAGGTAGCTGATCCTGAGCTAGGACAATATGTTCCACTCAGTGATGGTAACAAAGAAAGGTGGAATTAAAATTGTCGACCATGTTGCCGGTAAGGAAACCTCAACCGGTAAGGAAGCCATCACCGTAAGGGTACGACCGGTAAGACAACTGTCACCGGTCAACCAACCTGTGAGGGCTCCCCAACCGGTAAAGGACCTTCCAAAACAACGCAACCGGTCAACAAAGCTAAATCCATCACCTTCGTCCCCAAAGGATCTGTTTCTGCTCAATCAGTAAACTCCTCTGAAGCAATGGCAATATTGAACATCAACTCATCTAAGCCCTCTCACCATCTTCGAATAAATGTACAAATTGTGGTTTTATTGGTCACAAGGCTTATGAATGCCTCAAGCACCTATCTGGACCCACCGAGTCTAAAAGCTCGTGGTGGCGGCGGGTATGGCCGCCAAAGAGGAACTAACTCTTTGGACCCAAAAGAATAAGGGGGACCATAAGCTTACCGTTTTATTTCAGAATGCTTAATGGCCTCAACCGATGCCGGAAAGGATGTTTGGATTATGGACAAGTGGATGCTCTAGGCATATGACCGGACATGCCGATCTCCTCACCGATCCGGGAAGAAGCATCTGTCCTCCAGCTTGTCTTTGGTGACAACGCAAAGGGTAAAATTATAGGTCGTGGATCCATCAAAAGAGGTACAGCTTGTTGTACGTAAGGTATCTTTGGTGGATGGTCCGAAACATAACCTTCTCTCTATATCACAATTCTGTGATAAAGGTATGCATTGTGTTTTCAATTCTTCCAATTGCTATGTGAAAGACATTGCTACAGGTGAAACACTTCTCACTGGATACAGAAAAGGTAACGTATATGCTATCAATTTAAACAATGTTTCGAATGTTACTAATGTTTGTTTTGTAGCTAAGAACATCAGTGAGAACTCCCGGCTATGGCATAAGAGACTCGCCACTTGAATTTCAAATACCTATCCAAGCCGGCTAATCAAAATCTAGTTGCCGGCTTACCTCAAGTGTCTCGCTAATCATGATAGGAAATGCAGAGCCTCGCCGCTAGGAAAACAAAGATAAAGAATCTTTTCCACAAAGAAGCCCCCGCATGTCCACTTCTAGATGCCTCCAGCTGCTACATATGGATCTGTTTGGCCCCACAACTACCGCGCTTTAGGGGTAGCAGATATAGTTTGGTTATTGTAGACGAATTCTCAAGATATACATGGGTAGAGACTTTTGCTTCAAAGGATGATACATATGATGTTGCTACCAGATTATTCCGTCTACTGCAAACCCAAAAAGAGTGTGACATCATCGCATGAGATCGATAATGGAACAATTCAAAAATAATGGAATCGCTCGCAAGATCGTGGATGATCATGGAATAGATCACAATTTCTCACCACGGTACACCGCAACAAAATGGTGTAGTTGAGAGAAAGAACAGGACATTGATCGAAGCCGGAAAAACTATGATATCCGAAGCTAGGCTTCCCAAGTATTTTTGGGCCGAAGCTATCCATACACCGCTTTACCTGCAATAGATCTTTGGTCAACAAGTTTCACAACAAAACCCCTTATGAGCTATGGCGTGGCGTAATTCCCAACATTGGTTTCTTCAAGATCTTCTAGCCGCAAATGCTACGTACTTTACAACGGTAAAGAGCACCGAGGTAAATTTGATGAAAAAGCTGATGAAGGTATCTTTGTGGGATACGCCAAGCACAGTAAGGCATTTAGAGTTTTTAATAAACGATTGTTGAAAATTGTTGAATCTGTTCATGTTACATTTGATGAATTTGATTTGCTAGAGTCTGATAAGACTCCAAATAGTACTGATAACTCTGGTGTGTTTGAGACAGGTGAATCAAGTAATCAAAACTCAAGTCAATCTACCAGTATCAATGCAAATCAATCTCCAGCTCAGCCTTCAGCCTCGAGTGGTGTAATTTTTAGAGACCTAGTTGATGACTCTTTCTTTCCTCAATCGGTTAGGCAATCCAATGTACAAACCCAGCTAACTGATCCTCTTCCAACTAGTCTTCATGTTTCCATTCCCAATTCACCACCTGAAGCTGAACCAATTTCACCCATCAACTTACCGTTTACCTCTCCAGTTACCGATCACCACCATCGCCAAGATCACCCTCTCCTAACCGATCTCCCTTACCGGTCACACCTCCCTTAGCCGATTCTACTCCTCCATTAGAAAACCTTAGACAAGAATCGGTCAGGCAAGACCTCCCTAGGGAAGTGAGAACAGTAAGAGATCATCCCTTAGAAAATGTGATAGGTGATGTCTTTGGTCCCAGAATGACTAGAGGCCAGTTAAGAAATTTGGAGGATCAACATGGATTATTATCCTCTGCTATGGTCTCAAATATTGAACCAAAGAAGACTGAAGAAGCACTAGATGACACCAGCTGGGTAGAAGCTATGCAAGAAGAGCTTAACCAGTTTGATAGATGTAAAGTTTGAGAATTAGTGCCTAGACCTAGTGATCAAACAGTGATTGGAACGAAATGGGTTTATAGAAATAAATTGGATGAGTCTGGAAAAATAATTAGGAACAAGGCTAGACTTGTAGCTAAAGGATATAGGCAGGAAGAAGGCATAGACTATGATGAGACTTTTGCACCCGTAGCTAGATTAGAAGCCATTAGGTTATTCCTTGCCTATGCAGCCTACAAAGAGTTTAAGCTATATCAAATGGACGTGAAAAGTGACTTTCTCAACGGGGAACTTCAAGAGCTTGTATATGTTGAACAACCTCCAGGATTTGAAGATTCCAAGAAGCCTAATCATGTCTACAAATTGAATAAAGCTTTATATGGCCTCAAGCAAGCACCTCGAGCATGGTATGAAACTCTCTCCAAATTCCTACTTAGTGAGAAGTTTGAAAGAGGTAAAATCGACACCACTTTATTTATTGCAAAGTACAATGGTCATTCATTGTTAGTTCAAATATATGTTGATGACATAATATTTGGATCTACTAACGAAAATTTTTGCAAGAGATTTGAGAAGCTTATGAAGAGCAAATTTGAGATGAGCATGATGGGTGAGCTAACATTTTTCCTTGGACTTCAAGTCAAGCAAACCCAAGAAGGTATCTTTATCAATCAAGCCAAATACACCAAAGATTTAATCAAGAAATTTGGTCTTGACTCTGCTCATCCTCAAAGCACTCCAATGGCCACCAATGTCCACCTGGACAAAGATGAATCCGGTAAGAAAGTAGATATGACACTCTACCGAGGTATGATAGGATCTCTACTTTACTTAACCGCAAGTAGGCCAGATATCATGTTTGCCGTATGTGTATGTGCTAGATTTTAAGCTGACCCTAGAGAATCTCATTTACAAGCTGTTAAAAGAATTATTAGATATCTTGAGGGAACTGCAAACTTAGGTCTGTGGTATCCAAAATATTCATCATTTACACTAATTGGCTATTCAGATGCTGATTTTGCAGCTTGTAGGGTCACCAGGAAAAGTACTAGTGGAACTTGTCAATTTCTAGGTAACTTAGATTGGTTTCTGGTCGTGCAAGAAACAAGCATCAATTTCCACTTCTACAACCGAAGCCGAGTACATAGGCTATTTGGAAGTTCTTGTTCACAAATTCTATGGATGAAGCAACAACTAGTAGACTATGAAATCCCTTAAGAAGTATGTCCTATCTATTGTGATAACACCTCAGCTATTTCAGTTTCCAACAATCCTGTGATGCATTCAAAGACCAAGCACATAGACATCAAATACCACTTACTCAAGGACCATGTTGAAAAGGGTAACATTGTTCTTTTAAAAGTCCATACTGATTATCAATTAGCTGATATCTTGACAAAACCATTGGACATTAAAAGATTTGAATTTCTTAGAGGAGAACTAGGCATGATTGATATTCGATAAATATTATGTGCTAAATTTGCTATCTGTGTAAGCTATCAACAAGATCAATGTTGATTTCTCTCTCTTACCGATGCTTGCATGAGCTCGTTTACCGGTATCCCTTATCGGTGAGGCAAGACTCCCTTTACCGGTCCTCTTACCGACACACCTGATCGGTAAATGGTGTCCCTAACCGATGGTCCCTAACCGGTGCAAGTTACCTTGCCGATCATTCCCTTACCGACGAACTGCGGCCGGATCGAAATTCCCAATCCGCCATTAACCGGCTCGTTTGTCATCATTGCCTAAGGTCACTTCAATCCTTTCAGCCGCTGCAGTCTGTCACCTACTCTTTACCTGTTCCCCATGCCCCTATGCACAAGATATAGATCAATTTTAAATAATTGATCAAAAAGGTAATCTCTGTTGTATCGTTCCTATTTATCAAAAAGGTTATCTTTTTGTTCTTTATTACATTTTGATATAACTGCTGCACACATGTTCTTATTTCGTGAAATAAAACTGTCAATTAATGTGCACGACAGTTAAAGACGTTTAAGCTCCCTTTGTTTTAACCAACACACCTCTTCATCTTCCCGCTCTTTTGTCCCCTATAAAAGAATTTCAAAATCACTTTTTCAAAACTTCTGGATTTTATCTCTCTTTAAAGAACTAAGGCAACCGGCAATCCACACTCATTCTTCATCTTCTCCATCTGTGTCTTCCTTCATCTCTCTCAAGATCTCTGGTATGTCTTTTGAATCTTAAAGTTTGAACGCATGTAGGCTCCCAGTTTTCTTATAATCCTAAAATCATTTAGCAACTCTCAAAATTATTTGAAATAGATCTCTTTGATTTTAACTTATATTGTCTGTTGTTTATTTGATTCACAGATGGCTCCTGCAATCAAGAAAGACATTTATGGAGGTTACATTCTCTCCAGCTTCTTCGACTCCGATGAAGGCCGTGCCATTGAAGCCCTGTTTATTACCGCCGGAGTTATTCCGTTCGTGATGCCTGAAGGGAATGAAGATATTTACTATGAGATGGTCAATGAATTGTTTGAGAATGGTGTTGTGGATGAAAATGAAAATATAATTTCTACTGCTGCTGGTGTTCCCGTTACTTTCAGCCCAGCCACCATTGCTGCTGCCTTCCCCAATCTCTCTTCCACCAATTCATCTTCTATCTCCATGAAAGATATGATTGCTGCCTGGGCAAAGGTTCGTGGTTCTGACCCTTTCGTTACCGGTGAGGCAAACAAGAAGGCTGGATTTGATGTCGTTTATTATGCAATTGCCGATATAGTGGACCGATGCTTCATTTGCCGGTCAGGCTCCCATCATTGTATCACCATGATACAATGGGAAGCCATAGCCGCCATCATTATTGGTGGAGAATTCAACTGGTGCTCCTTTCTTTACCGAATAGTCTTAATTGCATTCAAGAAGTTTCAAAAGGAGAGACCAACTTCCAAGCCCAACAAAGCCAAACCATGTCACTACTTGATGATTAGCCGAGCCCTCAGATCTATTCCAGCTGTTCGTCAAGCTTCTGAGAATCAACCAAAGTATCCGCAATCCTTCTGCAAAGCCTTTGACAAGTTTGACATGGTTAGAGCAATCAAGGAATCAACCGGTAAACCAACCGGTAAGCCGTCCGAGTCCTCCACCGGTAAATCAATCGGTAAGTCTGATGAACCTGCTCCCAGTAAGCCAGTCGGCAAACCAACCGGCAAGCCAGCTCAAAAGAAGAAACCCTCTAGCCGGCCAAAAGTTGCTCAGCATACCAATGCTCCTCCTGCTCCCAAACCTACCTTACCGGTCAAGAGGAAGTTACTTGATGAATATGATGATGATGATAATCAACCCATTGCCACTATCCTCTCCCCTAACCGACAGAAAGCTACAGCCAGAAAGTCTGCACCTCCTCCTTCTAAAAGATCCAAGCCAATCCAAAAATATTCCCAACAAATAGCCGAGAAAATGCTTTGAGAGAAAGAGAAGGATTGAGGCGGCACAGGCACATTCATTCCTTTTATTCCCAAAAGACTCTTTGACCACAATTTCCTTACCGACAAAATTCCTTTCACCGGTCAGTCATCATCTAGACCGGTAAGCCGTTGCCATCCCATCAGAAACCCCACTTTCCATATCTACCATTACAACCCTTGGCTAGTCAATCCCACTTTTGTTCCCTCTCCAACCTGGGTGTATCCTATTGATCACTTACCTCCCTTTTTTCGTAGACTGTTGCAATTTCATGAGACCCACAAAGATTCAGTTCCAGTTGGTAATATTTCTGATTATGTTGATTTTGATAACATTCATGAGGAAAATGGTCTCTATTACACCAAGCCTTGCCTGTTGAGCGAATATGATATCTCTTTTTCTAGAGATAGTCTCCTCAAAATTTATAACAGGTATTTCGATTTGTTGCCTCCAATGTGGAATGCCATTTACTTGGCCCAGGATAGGCTTAGGCAAGATATGATGGTACAGGCTGTCTGGATTGATTTTGCCATGCTTTATAATGCTCAACAAACTCTTGAAGAATCTGACCCTTACCAGCTAGGAAGATTTGTGTTGCCTGAAGATGATCTTCCTTCATTTGACCCTGAGATAGTCAACTTGGGTCCTCGTAGATTCCATTTCATCAAAAATGTGATGGATGTGGTACAGAATTTGATAGATTTGAATAGAGATTTTCAGAGTATGGGTGATATCTCTTTGTCTGATTTCTTCACTTCAATTCAGTCTAGCAAGAACAAATGGGCTACTATTCCTGATGAAGAGATTGAAGAAATGTTCAAGGATATAAGTGGTTCAGATGATCAAGCAAAGGGTAACAAAGATGACCAGTCAGCCTCCAGTTCTAGTTCCTCCAGTGACTCCAGTAAGTCAGGTGATGATGATGATCAATCTGGTGCTATGGTTGATCGGTCAGAGAACATTGCTGCTGAGTTTACTACTCCCTTACCAATGCAATCGGTTAGACATGTGGGAGGAGGTATTACTGAGACCTCCCCACTTACCGCTACAGCAGTAGGAGGAGGAAATGATGTTAGTGTGGATGGGTTACCGGTTAGTCAAACATTGCCTCTTACCGGTGAGCTAATCCAACCAGTTAGAGATGATTTGCCGACCAGTGCACCTCTTACCGATGCTCTCCCTTTACCGGTTAGCAAGCCCCTTACTGTTGCATCTACTGAACCGGTTAAGGAGAGTAACCTTGATGATATTCAGTTACAACAAGCCTTGGCAGCTAGCCTATTCACTGAATGTATGGAAAAGCAGAAGGAAAGGCAAAGGACCTTAATTGAAGACTTGGCCACCCAAAAAGCCATTCATGCCTCTCTTCTACCGGTTACTCAATCGGTAAGTCAAGCCATTCCTTCAGCCTCTTCCAAAGCCAATTCACCGGTTCAGGAGGAGGATATTGACCCAGTTTTTGATGAAGACTCCCTTTCCGATTTCTATGAAGAAGACGAAGATGTTGATTTTGATGAGAATGACCCTGCAATTCCTCCAGTTAATAATGATCCTGGTCTGCGTCAGAAAGATTTGATGTCCACCTTGAACTACTATACCTCCAAGGCTTCTATTCCTCGATCTATAGATGGAATTCCTTTATTTGATGTGCATGAGAAAATCTTCAGCAAGTCAGTAACTCAGCCTACTCCAATGCCTCCATCCATTGCTGATCGGCTTCAGAAGCAAAGGAGAGAAGATAGAATGGCCACCTTCATTGATGTGGTTGAAGATATGAAAGTTGGTGCAGCTCCTGAAGATACTCCTCCAAGGTACACAAAGACCTTTGGACCCGGTGAGACAAGTTGCCGATATCAAAAGATAAAGGTTCTCAAGCTCAAGAAGCGGTCAGCTCCTCCCAAAGGCAAGGAAATCATGCCTGGAAAGGATGAACAACAATTGATTACCGATTTCCCCTCTCCAAAGCCAAATAAGAAATATCCAACTTCTCTTCAACAACACAGTTGAACCATAAGGATTCATGGCCATGTTGCTACCATTGCCCCTAGACCGGTTGAGAGTACTTTGTCAACCGATAATCTTTTTATAAGGTATCTCTCATTCAATGGCCGTATAACTCGAATTTTGGAATTAAAAATCCTTAGTTGGTCGTTTGAGGTGACCAAAATGGTTGGTTTGATGCCTAATGTGACTAGGCTTTCAATCATGAGAAATGGCCAGCCACAACCATGGAGCAACATTAGAGAAGCCTCTCTGCTTTTGCTTGCCCTCAGAGTAATTCCCCTTCTACGGTTAAGGCAAACTGTCTTACCGTTGGCTTCTAGTGCTGCTGAGTTACTGGAGCTATCATTTGCTGAGATGATGAGCCTTGAGCCTAATAAATTTCTTGCTCCATCTACTCCTCCTAATTCTCAAACTGAGTTATTGGATGAGGAGATTGAAATTTCTCCTACCGGTGAAGTATCTCGAACCGTTCTGACTCCAGCAACCTCTCTTACCAATCCATCATCCCCTCTTACCGACAGGCCTCTTGCCGATCCATTGCCTTCGGTTACCGATGCTCCCTTACTGGCCAGCCAACCGGTTTCTCATCCTGCTCATTTACCGGCTCCTTCAACCGATGATCTGAATAGACCGATAATTGCTCAAGACCTGGTTGAACTTCATGAGGCCATGCTCCAAAGTTTTGTTGAAGTAAACTCCGAATTGGCAAAGTCTTTTGTTAAGTCCAATCAGGAGGAGGATGAGAGAAGATTTGAGCGTCTGAGCATTAGTGTTGCTATGTCTCTTGGCAATTTTATGGCAGAAATTAACGCCAGAGATGCCAACATCAGAAACCTCCTACTCCAACTTGATGAAGCTCATTATGCCAACAAAGCTCTCTGTGAACAACAGATTTCTGGTCAAGCTATTGTGGACCGGTCAATTGATGAGCTCAAACGGTCAGCTGAAGCCCTTAGCCGTTGCCAGCAGAGGAATCGTGAATTAGAGATGGAGTTGGCCAAAGTCAAGGCCAAAAATGAGGTTCTTATGAAGGTTAGAGAAGAAAGGAAGAAAAGGAAGAAAGATGAGAAAGAAAAGAAGAAGGAGAAGAGATCAAAGAAAGCCAAATCCTCGAATCTTTGCTCCCTCACGGTTGAAGATCCAAGAAATCCTCCGTGACGCATCTTGAGAATGTAACCGATGAGATATTGTCTTTCTTTATCAGTCACCGGTCTGCAATCTAATGAGAAATCTCTTACCCTTAAACTTTGTGTTTCGTTGAATTCCTTTGCTTTAATCATTTTGAATGTTCCAAATGCTACTAACCGTTTCATTTTTCAGGTCTCATTCAAAATCCTTTCAAGAGATTTATTTTGAAGTTTCCTTTAAGCTTTAAATTTGTTTGTAAGCTTACTTAGGTAGCATCAAGTTGTCTTTTAACTTAGGGAATGATATATCTAATAGACATACTCTTTATCATTCTTTTACTAAGTTAAAAAGATGCTGCCTAGGATGATTGGACTTAAGCAATTAGGAGGAGATTGTTAGTCAAATATATGTTTAAGTTTAGAATTGCTTAATCCCAATCATAACAAGCATTAATGTGGACCCCTAATTTAATTAGATCAAATAGAATTTTTCTATGTATGTTAGGTCCCCTTAGTGCATGTGCCAGTGTTTTTATTATGTAATTTTCTCAAGCCTTGAAGACTTGAAGACCTGAGAATTTCCATCAGCAATGTGAGTTACTCCTTGAAGCTGTCTTACCGGTTGAGCTATCTTACCGGTTGAGTTACCGGTCCTGCACATCTATTACCGGTCATGTCACTTTACCGGTTAAAGCTTACTCTTCAAGCTTCCTCCTGTTAGCAGCTTACCGATGCATTAATTGTTCCCAACTACCAAGCCATCAACTTTAGCTAAAGTTGGTAAAGCAAGCATGCTGACATGACATCTCTGCAACAAATCAGTACCTTCTTAGAGAATGTCAAAGTAACCAGTACTCACAGCACCCCAACTAATCTGTGGAAATCCTCTCTATCCAATCTCAGGCATTTAATGAAAGGATCTTCTCATTTAATGCCTGCCAGTCCAAGTCATCATTACAACCTCTTCAAAGACAACGACTCCTTTTCAAAAACCACTATAAATAGTTTCCTTGAAGCATTGAAGAAGGTTGGTGCATTTATGATCCTTGAGAGTGAGCTGCTCTGAACTACCAACCTGCAAATCTACTAGTTCAAAGCATTCAAAGCAAGTCCCCTTATTCACTAGACATCTCTGTAGGACTTAAACACTGAGCACCTCAATCAATATTGTAGTGTTCCTTCATTAGACTACCAATGGAACACATTGATTGATTCACACACAACACCCTAGAGAAATCAGCTCAACTTGTGAGCACATCTCTAGAAAACACCTGGTCATTATTGTAGCACGATCCGTTAGTGGTCACCTTTAGATTGGCAGCCTTCAATCATTGGCTTGCAACTTGTAATAGGTAAGAACCATTAATATAGTAGTGCACTTTCACAAATCCAAGTTCTGACCAAACTTGGTAGAGGACGTAGCAGTTATTTAACACTGTGAACCTCTTCAAACAATGTGTCATTTCTTTGTGTGTTTGTTCATTTATTGTTATGTTGTTGTAACTAGTTGATAATCTCTCAACTGGTCACAACCTATTGAATCAACTTACTGCTTAACTTGTTTGTCTTACTGGAAGATAAAATTTGTCCTTGTTATTGTTGCATGAGTTTTTTGACTTACTGGTCTTTAAACTTCACCTTACCGGTTCTCTATCCGCTGTGCAAAATCACTTTACCGGTTAGCTATTGTATTATTTCAAAGACTAAAAGTTTTCACCATAAAGTTTTGAACAGGCTATTCACCCCCCCCCCTCTAGCCTGATTCCTACCATTTGGGACCTAACATCATCTCTAGTGAGCAGACAATACAGATACCCACAGCAGACCATTCGGACTTTGAGTGAGCAGTTGACGACTAATACCATGCCGATGATTATGACTGAGCCTCAGACTAAACAGTTCTTTGGCAGAGCATTTCTAGAGGGCTTTCTTCCGATACGACCATTACTCCGTTAGACTAGAGGTATCACATTTCTGACCATCGAGTATCTGATATGGTACGAGGAGCAGTAGGGTCCTGTACAGCTGATGATAGAGGCTCGACGCCAAGAGTATTTTGGGGCAGACTATTCTTTCAGCCGGACATTAAGAGACATAGAGGCCAAGAGCAACCCTGATGAAATCAATGGCGACATTGCAACAAATTATGAGAGACGGGAGCTTCGAAGAGCTGCTTTGAGAAATGATCCCGAAGTGATAGCTCGCAAAGAGGCCTTGAGGCAGGAAAGAGCAGTACTGAGAGCTACCGGACTGATTGATCCATTGGCTCACACGATACCTGAGCCAGGATGAGCTCAGACTGACTTTTTTGACATACCTAGACCAAAGACCTCCCGGGGACCGAGGCAGAGGAAGAGTAGAGATTCGAGTTTGGGAGCGGGAACGAGTTTCTAGACATTTTAAGAAGATATGTTAATATATTGTTAAATATGAGATAGAAGCTTTAATTTATTTTAAGAAGATCTGTGTTGCTTTTAAGTTTGTAATTCAAATTTAGGGAATGGTAATACGTTAATCACGTCTAAACTGTTAATATATTATGAAATCAAATAATTATTAACATACCAATTTTGTTTCATCCGTCGATTAAAATGAGTGTACGTATAATATATGGATTGCAATGCAGGAGTGATGTCTGTCAACGATGATCGTAGTTGGATGTACAATCGGAAGTTGCCGAATCAAAGCGGTATCAATCCTGAGTTTATAAGAGGGTTGAAGGGGTTTATTGAATTTGCTACATCAAATCCCAGTCACATGAATGGTGGTAATATTAGGTGTCCATGTGCCAAGTGTTGTAATACCAAGTATCTAGGCTTGATCGATACTCAAAAACATCTTTTGCGTAACGGGTTTGATGTTGGGTACAAACGGTGGACTCGTCATGGTGAGCAAATGATATTTCACACAAATGTTGCGAATAATCCCCCCATAAATATTCATGTACCTCCCGAACCTATTATTCAGGACAATGAAGAACCTCCTTTGAACATGGAAGATATGGTTAGGGATGCATCCGGTCTTGAATTCGATTGGTCAGAGAACCAACAGCAAGAACCAACCCCTGCAGCCAAGAAATTTATTGATGCTATGGACTCTGCAAAAGAGAAGGTCTATCCAGGTTGCGAGATCAGTGTGTTGGAGGCTGTGGCTGAGCTCCTTAACATAAAGGCTGATTGCAATATTAGCCAGTCTGATTATAATCGTATCATGAAAGCAATTAAGCGGATGTTGTCGAAAGAGAATAAGATGGTTACAAACTTTTATGAGACAAATAAATTGGTTGGGTAGATTGGGCTATGTTATGAAAAGATTGATGCGTGTAAAAATGACTGCATGCTATTCTACAAGGAAGATTCACAGAAGACAGAGTGTTCAATTTGCGGAGAAAGTAGATATAAGCCAAATCGGAGGGGTAGTTCAAAACACAAGAAAAACAAACCACATAAGTAGTTGCGTTACATGCCGTAGATTCCAAGATTGTAACGCCTCTACGAGTCTAAATATACTGCAGAAGCAATGCGTTGTCATAAGGAAAGTTTGCGTGAAGAGGGTGTGTTGATTCATCCCAGTGATGGGAGGCATGGAAACACTTTGATAAGACTTATCCTGACTTTGCGTCTGAAACAAGAAATATACGGTTATGCATCTGCTCTGATGGTTTCAATCTGTTTGGTCCTGGGGTAAAATCTTACTCTTGTTGGCCGGTTTTAGCCACTGTCTACAATCTTTCCTCTGGTTGTGTATGAGTGATCCCTACATGTTCTTGTCGTTATTCATCCCCGGCCCAAACAGCCCTGGGAGGAACATTGACGTCTATCTCTGACCTTTGATGGAGGAATTGAAACAGCTTTGGGAGGATGGGGTCGAAACGTCGGATGCTTTCAAGTGAGAGAATTTCAGCATGAAGGCTGCATTGATATGGACAGTTAATGACTTCCCTGCATATGGGATGTTATCGGGTTGGAGCACCCACGGGAAGTTGACCTGTCCGTATTGTATGAGTGACACAAATTCTTTCACGCTCAAGCACTTTGGAAAACCATGTTGGTTCGATTGCCATAGACAACTTCTTCCGGAGGACCACCCATTCAGGACCCAGAAGAATGCGTTTAAAAAGAACAAGATTGACCATGATGAGGCCCCAATTCGTTTAAGTGGTGACACGGTCTATGGGGAGGTATCTAGATTGCCCGATCCTCGATGGGGGAAAAAGTTTTCGAAGACCAAAATACAAGGGTTTGGGACTTCCCATAACTAGACCAAGAGGAGTATATTTTGGGAGCTGCCATACTGGAAAACAAATCTC
The DNA here is from genome assembly GCA_022495995.1 of Adenophora triphylla var. japonica. NCBI lineage: Eukaryota > Viridiplantae > Streptophyta > Magnoliopsida > Asterales > Campanulaceae > Adenophora > Adenophora triphylla. The sequence continues at coordinate 712,220 of JAFEMH010000465.1, read as the reverse complement.
ATTCGACATAACCTTGACGTGATGCACATTGAGAAGAATGTATTCGATAATGTTTTTAACACGTTGAAATCCTACATTCTTCTTGTCGGGCTTTTAACCTAACGATTTATTTAATATTCGCAAGCGCACGGGCTATTGCAATATAGCGGGTGCAAGTACGGGTTGATCCCACAGAGACAGGGTTTATTTTGGGATGATATTTGTCTTTATATAAATAAGTAGATAAAATGATTGGGGGAGATAAGAATTTGTAAGGGAAAATACTAGAAAGATATAGAAACTACTCTAACATATAATGATAGTATTTCTCGGGATTGAAAACAAATAAATATGCTTTAGATAAAGGATTTTATCAAAATAACAAGGATGGTACATTAGGCTTACACTACTTCTAGGACAATAGTGTTGTATTCTTCACTAATTATGTCCTTACTGTTTGAGATTTCCGTTTATGTTACTCCCGCCCTGTCACAAACGGGCATTCCGGCTTAACTCTAGCTGACCACAATTAGAAAGAATCCATTAAGATCGAGAATCAATGTACTTTCCATTCAAAGAACACCCCTAGGCCGTTGAACTACTCTTGTGATCAATGGACTCGTTTCTTTATAAGGTCTCGTTAATCGAGATTCTCCGCTAGGTCCTTCTCTCAATTAACTGGGATTCCACAAATATGAACGTCTTCATATTTGCAAGCAGTTTAAGAATAAAATAAAGAAATTGTTTTAAGATAAAAGTGCCAAGTTCAAGGATGATACGCTAAGTTGTGCTAACTAGCACACATATTTTAAAACTTACCGGCCTTTCTCTCGAGGGTCCGGCTTAGTGTAATCCCGTTCGTCATGCGGGAAATCTGACTCACCTCTCGAGGGTACCGTATAAATCAAAATCCATTAAGTTTATCAATCTCACATATTTTCCACTAAAGGATCATCCCTAGGTCATTAAATCACTTTCCGTGATTTATTGACCTAGTTCCATTCTTAGAGTTCCGCTAATCGAGATTCTCCGCTAGGTCCTTCTCTCGATTAACTGAGGCTATACAATTAAGAACGTCTCCCTAATTGCAAGTATTTAAGATTAATAAGAAGAGAATTGAAATGACATGTAAGAGAAGCATGAATATATATAAATGAGTTTCCAACTCCGAGAAATGGAGGATTACTCAAACCATTGAAATAATAAAAGAAGTAAGTAAGAAATAGAGATAAGGAAAGAGATACTTATTCATAATAAAAGAGAGACAATGGCTGGAAAATAATCTTTGTATTGCATTCACCATCTTCAAGAGTATACAAGACTTGTCACGAATCATTGATACACTTTGAACATCGTGTATAAATTGCTAAAGTATTTTTGATATCTAATCTAAGTATAATATGATCCTTTCTGGATGTGTTTTTTCACCATTTTCGGATGTCCTAAACTGAGTACAAATAGCCTTTATATAGGCATTCTATGCTAAGGACACATCTCTTGCGAAAAGGCACCTGTTGGCTGATATGGGAGGTGCTCGGCCGAGTCAAGGGATATGCTCGGCCGAGCAGAGCTTTTTTGACAGTCACAACTGTTGTAAAAGGTACCTTTTGGTTTGAACAAGGGGTGCTCGGCCGAGTCAAGGAATCTGCTCGGCCGAGCAGAGCCTGTTTGACTGGTCTTCAGCAATTTTTCATTTCTGGTCCCTCTTATTTCCAAGGCTTTTGCTCCGAACCTTTTATACTTCGAAAAATGACCTAAAAACCTGTAAAATCACACAATATACCAACCAATCATAAAATCGAGGATATATACAAAAAGAGGCCAATTTATACTTAATTGGTGCAAAATTTAAGGTAAATAATATAATAAAAAGACCATAAAAGACTATATAATAACTACTTATCAAATTTCCCCACACTTAAACCTTTCTTGTCCCCAAGCAAGATTAGGATAAAAATATGGAGAGGGAGAATAGAATATAAAAATAAAATAAGAATGATCCCTCAGAAAATTTATAGTAGCAAGCTTATTGCTTTTGAATATTGCCTTTATCTTTTTAGTCATATTTTGCATACCTTTAAAAAAAATTTAGAAAAAAGTAATTTGGGGATATTTTTAAAGAGATAATTTGTAAGACAATAACCTAATATAGCATATATAGAATTTGCTCAAGTAAAACATGCTAGAAGGATAAATCTTAGATCCATTTCTTGGTAAAAGAGAAGCTTTCATTATTTAGAGTGATTTTTGAGAGAAATGAATTTATTTCTTTAAAATATACAAAGGGAAGTATTAACATTTATTCACAAACTAGAAGTTCCCGAAGAGTTGTATTGCATTCTTGAATCACAAGGGTGAAAAATGGATGATGATAGTGGAAAAATCTCATCAAAGTTTAAACAATCTTATCTTATTTTTGCACGTGTTATATTTTTGCAGAAGGCCTTAGTTATTTTTGATCCTTTCAAGTAGGAGACATTGTGGCTGCGAACCCCATGTTCCTAATACTTATACCAAAAATACTTTCGGATATTACTTTCGTTTGGCAAGGAAGCATCGTCGCAGTGAACGCCGTGCCCCGAGTTACTTAGGAAGCAATAGGTTTCTTTTTGCTTTTAAGATTTGGTGACTAAGTCACTCTTTTAGCAATAAGATAAAATGCCTAACCTTGATTTGATTAGTGGAAATGGAAAGATGGGATTTTATTGAAGGGGTGTGATTCAAGGAATGCAAAATAAAGGGGATGCTTCTAATAAGAGAATAAGCATTAATAAAACTTGAAATGTACATTTAAAGAAATATTTTCAAAAGTTTTCAAAAGAACAACCAAGTATCAAAAAGATGATCAATAAAGATTTAATTTAATCAAATGCTTTTTCCTTGACTAAACACTATATATTGCTATATTAACTTATGAGGCTTTAATTTATTCCCTAAAAATATCCCCATATTCTTCTTTTTATTAATTTTTAAGTTTATAGAAAATATGAGAGGAAAAATAAAAGCATTATTCTAGGGAAAATAGCAAGCATAGAGATTTCTAATATGGATCATCATAGGGATTTTTTTTTTTTTTGAAAATACTAGGCATGCTTACATAAAAAGAAAAATGCAACTAAGTTATAAAAGAAAAAGTAAATGAAAGACTAAAATAAAACGCAAGTTCCTCCCCCACACTTAATTTAAGCATTGTCCTCAATGATTCAAGGACTATAAAGAGATTGGTAGGGAAAGAATAAAAAGAAAGACTTACATTGGGGGCGGTGGTGGTGGTGGGTAAAAATTCTCCCAATGCCTCACTCCGTAGTCGTAGATGTAATCAACCCTTCCTTGCACATGTTGTATACGCCCTTCAATATTTTCTTGAAATTGATTGAAGTTTTGATTGAAGTGGTTGAGTTGTTGAAGGATTTGGGTTTGTTGGAGGGCTATTTGGTTGAATTGTTGGTAAAAGTCGGGTGGCATTTGATTTTGGTTAAGGTTGGCCTGCCCTTCTCCTTCTTCTTGTTGCCCCATGTTTACATCTTCATTTCCCCCTTCAGCTTGCCCCAACAAAAGCGGGAAGGACCAAGTATCCGGTTGGTTTATTAATACCACCGAAATGTTGGCGTTGGGCAAAATAGCATGTGGTGTCTTGTTAGCACCACCTACTACAAACTAAGTATACCTCCCTTGCCCTTCTTCGGAGATCATGTTCATCATTTTTAGGGCTGCTATATCAAGCATCCTAGATCCTCTAACTGGCACCCAAGCATTGTCGCCTTCCTCCGATAATTCAATACCAACATAGATTGCTATGAGGGTTATAATCCCTCCAATATGAATATCACCTGGAAATGTTGGGGAAATATGATCCCAAAGCCTGTCAAACAACCACTTTCCTAGATTTATCCCTTCATACCCTGTCACGAATGCCCATAAAAGGAACAACTCCGTCCTATTGATCGTCCCTTTATCTTCTCTTGCAAAAACAGTACAAGCATACATCCTATGTATGTAACGGAGGACGGGGTGGATTATTAGAGAGGTTTTGGATGTTTTGGGTAGGAAAGGAGTATGACCCGTAATTTGCAACCAAAACAAATCTGCGTTAAACTGAGGAGGGGGGATGTTTGTGGCATTTCTGGGGGAAGGCCAACCAAGTATTTCATTGGCCTCTTCAAGGTCAAGGGTGTAAGGGGTGTTTAGGAGCCGGAATTTTAACTGAACATCCTCAAATTCTTCACCCGTATTATCATCAATCAATTCCCTATTTCTCTTAGTTAAAGAACTTAGGAACTCCAAGGTAATGCCTTCGTAGGTCTTTTCGCTTAAATGCATAAAATTTACACAATTCAACCCTTGGTGCAAATCTCGGATATTGCCCCTAATTCCCATAATTCTTAATGTCTCTATGTCGGGAAATTGGGTGGGCTTAATGTTCTTTCCACATAATTTGGCAAACCTAGTTGCCTCATCCTCGGATTGAAAATCAATTCCCAAAGTGTTCAATGTAGGGATAGGTTTAGAACTAGAAGAATCATCATTTCGGGACCTCTTTGTGGTCCTAGATGATTTTCTTCCTCTTCCCCTTCCTCTTTCCATGGCAAAAAATAGCTTAAATTCAAAACCCAACTAAAAGCAAAAATTTAAGAGAGAGAATTTTTGATACCCGATAATGGAGGAAGAGAATCGCCTTGAAAACTTGTTTCCCTTCTTGATTGAAGCTTGAATACCCAAAAGAAATCACCTTGCTTCACGAATTTGGGTAAATTTTGGACTTTTGAAATTTGGGGAAGAACTTAGGGTTTCGAAATTTTGGAGAGATTGGGTGAAATTTTTGGGTTCTATGGTTGGAGATGTGGTTAGGAGATGAAATATGGGTGAAGGGATGGTTGTATGGCCGAAATCTATGGTGAATTTGGAGGTTTTATGGTGGGAAGGGGCGGAGATATGGAGGGTTTAGAGAGGGAGAGGGAAGGGGTTTAGGGAGGTGAGATGAAGAGTCACCAGTCAAGGTCCCGTTTTTGTCCAAAAAATTTCTGAAAATTCAAACTGCTCGGCCGAGCATGGCCTTGACGCGACCGAGCATCAGCTTCCAGTGAATTCATGTTTCTGTCCCTCCTTGCTCGGCCGAGTCAAGGGACTGCTCGGCCGAGCACTTTTGCTGAATTTTTTTTTTTTTTGAAACAACGTATCCATTCATGAAGAAATGCTTGATCGAATCAACATAAGTGTGCGGCCGCTCCACTTGGTTGATTCCATTTAGTTCATCCGCTCTTGAATGCATGGCCGCTCCAATATTTGGTGCACGGTCGCTCCAGCACTGTTCATTATTTATTTTTTTATTTTTTTTATATTCCTACAAAACAGAGTTAGAAAACAATACAATAATAATATATAAAATATAAACATAAAAATAAATGATAAAGACAAATATCAAAAAGTAAACCGTTGTCCCCGGCAACGGCGCCAAAAACTTGTTGGGCTTTTAACCTAACGGTTTATTTAATATCCGCAAGCGCACGGGCTATTGCAATATAGCGGGTGCAAGTACGGGTCGATCCCACAGAGACACGGTTTACTTTGGGATGATATTTTTCTTTATATAAATAAGTAGATAAAATGATTGGGGGAGATAAGAATTTGTAAGGGAAAATACTAGAAAGATATAGAAACTACTCTAACATATAATGATAGTATTTCTCGAGATTGAAAACAAATAAATATGCTTTAGATAAAGGCTTTTATCAAAATAACAAGGATGGTACATTAGGCTTACACTACTTCTGGTTAGGACAGTAGTGTTGTATTCTTCACTAATTATGTTCTAACTGTTTGAAATTTCCGTTTATGTTACTCCCGCCCTGTCACAAACGGGCATTCCGGCTTAACTCTAGCTGACCATAATTAGAAAGAATCCATTAAGATCGAGAATCAACGTACTTTCCATTCAAAGAACACCCCTAGGCCGTTGAACTACTCTTGTGATCAATGGACAAGTTTCTTTATAAGGTCTCGTTAATCGAGATTCTCCGCTAGGTCCTTCTCTCAATTAACTGGGATTCCACAAATATGAACGTCTTCATATTTGCAAGCAGTTTAAGAATAATATAAAGAAATTGTTTTAAGATAAAAGTGCCAAGTTCAAGGATGATACGCTAAGTTGTGCTAACTAGCACACGTATTTTAAAACTTACCAGCCTTTCTCTCGAGGGTCTGGCTTAGTGTAATCCCGTTCGTCACGTGGGAAATCCGACTCACCTCTCGAGGTTACCGTATAAATCAAAATTCATTAAGTTTATCAATCTCACGTATTTTCCACTAAAGGATCATCCCTAGGTCTTTAAATCACTTTCCGTGATTTATTGACCTAGTTCCATTCTTAGAGTTCCGCTAATCAAGATTCTCCGCTAGGTCCTTCTCTCGATTAACTGAGACTATACAATTAAGAACGCCTCCCTAATTGCAAGTATTTAAGATTAATAAGAAGAGAATTGAAATGACATGTAAGAGAAGCATGAATATAAATAAATGAGTTTCCAACTCCGAGAAATGAAGGATTACTCAAACCATTGAAATAATAAAAGAAGTAAGTAAGAAATAGAGATAAGGAAAGAGATACTTATTCATAATAAAAGAGAGACAATGGCTGGAAAATAATCTTTGTATTGCATTCACCATCTTCAAGAGTATACAAGACTTGTCACGAATCATTGATACACTTTGAACATCGTGTATAAATTGCTAAAGTATTTTTGATATCTAATCTAAGTATAATACGATCCTTTCTGGATGTGTTTTTTCACCATTTTTGGATGTCCTAAACTAAGTACAAATAGCCTTTATATAGGCATTCTATGCTAGGGACACATCTCTTGCGAAAAGGCACCTATTGGCTGATATGGGAGGTGCTCGGCCGAGTCAAGGGATATGCTCGGCCAAGCAGAGCTTTTTTGACAGTCACAATTGTTGTAAAAGGCACCTTTTGGTTTGAACAAGGGGTGCTCGGCCGAGTCAAGGAATCTGCTCGGCCGAGCAGAGCCTGTTTGACTGGTCTTCAGCAATTTTTCATTTCTGGTCCCTCTTATTTCCAAGGCTTTTGCTCCGAACCTTTTATACTTCGAAAAATGACCTAAAAACCTGTAAAATCACACAATATACTAACCAAGCATAAAATCGAGGATATATACAAAAAGAGGCCAAATTATACTTAATTGGTGCAAAATTTAAGGTAAATAATATAATAAAAAGACCATAAAAGACTATATAATAACTACTTATCACTTCTCAATGTGCATCACGTCAAGGTTATGTCGAATGAGATTTGTTTTCCAGTAAGGCAGCTCCCAAAATATACTCCTCTTGGTCCAGTTATGGGAAGTCCCAAACCCTTGTATTTTGGTCTTCGAAAACTTTTTCCCCCACCGAGGATCGGGCAATCTAGATACCTCCCCATAGACCGTGTCACCACTTAAAAGAATCGGGGCCTCATCATGGTCAATCTTGTTCTTTTTAAACGCATTCTTCTGGGTCCTGAATGGGTGGTCCTACGGAAGAAGTTGTCTATGGCAATCGAACCAACATAGTTTTCCAGAGTGCTTGAGCGTGAAAGACTTTGTGTCACTCATACAATACGGACTGATTGATCCACCGGCTCACACGATACCTGTGTCAGGACGAGCTCAGACTAACTTTTTTGACATACCTAGACCAAAAACCTCCCGGGGACCGAGGCAGAGGAAGAGTAGAGATTCGAGTTCGGGAGTGGGAACGAGTTCCTAGACACTTTAAGAAGATCTGTTAATATATTGTTAAATATGATATAGAAGCTTTAAATTTATTTTAAGAAGATCTGTGTTGCTTTTAAGTTTGTAATTCAAATTTAGGGAATGGTAATACGTTAATCACATCTAAACTGTTAATATATTATGAAATCAAATAATTATTAACATCCCAATTTTGTTTCATCCGTCGATTAAATTGAGTGTACGTATAATATATGGATTGCAATGCAGGAGTGATGTCTGTCAATGATGATCGTAGTTGGATGTACAATCGGAAGTTGCCGAATCAAAGTGGTATCAATCCTGAGTTTATAAGAGGGTTGAAGGGGTTTATTGAATTTGCTACATCAAATCCCAGTCACATGAATGGTGGTAAGATTAGGTGTCCATGCGCCAAGTGTTGTAATACCAAGTATCTAGGCTTGATCAATACTCAGAAACATCTTTTGCGTAACGGGTTTGATGTTGGGTATAAATGGTGGACTCGCCATGGTGATCAAATGATATTGCGCACAAATGTTGCGAATAATCTCCCCAGGAATATTCATGTAACTCCGGAGCCCAAACCTATTATTCAGGACAATGAAGAACCTCCTTTGAATATGGAAGATATGGTTAGGGATGCAGCCGATCCTGAATTCGATTGGTCAGAGAACCAACAGCAAGAACCAACCCCTGCAGCCAAGAAATTTATTGATGCTATGGACTCTGCAAAAGAGAAGGTCTATCCAGGTTACGAGATCAGTGTGTTGGAGGCTGTGGCTGAGCTCCTTAACATAAAGGCTGATTGCAATATTAGCCAGTCTGATTATAATCGTATCATGAAAGCAATTAAGCGGATGTTGCCGAAAGAGAATAAGATGGTTACAAACTTTTATGAGACAAAGAAGTTGGGGGATCTAAATTAACATGGAATAGCGGTATGAAGCTTAAAGGAAACCTTGATTATTATGGCATCCTAAAAGAAGTAGTCGAGGTGGAGTATTTGGGTGGAAACAATGTTGTCTTGTTCAATTGTGATTGGCGAGATGCTGTGCGAGGTGTTAAGAAGCACGCCATATTTGACCTCGTCGATGTAAAGGACTCGTCTAGACATAATGGCGACGACGTCTTCATCTTAGCATCTCAAGCACAACAGGTATACATGACTCCCTACCCTCGTCGGTGACCCGACAGGTGGTGGGCTGTTTGGAAGACCAAGGCTAGGAGCATGATTGACAATCTACCCTCGTCGACAACTACAGAGTCATCATTAGAAACACCCTATCAAGAGGATGAAATGCCAGTGCCACCTAAGGTTTTATCAGCTAATCATCCATTAGATGATGTCACTCATATTCCTCAAAATGTTGATGAACCCGAGGAGGATTTCTTACCAGTGAATTTGCCACCTCCTCCGCCTCATTCAGGTCATCTCGCGCACATTGAAATTGATGAATCAGAGGAAGAGGAAGAGGACGTCGAACCAGAGTTTGATTCATCAGAGTCCGAAGACGAAGATGAAGAACTTGAGTTTTGTAGTAATTCAGAGTCCAGTGATGATGATGGGGACGAAGATTAATAAAGTTTAAAGTTTTATATGTATTGTGAATGCTTTAGATTATTAGAACTTTAAAGTTTTATATGTATTGTGAATGCTTTAGATTATTAAAATTTGTCAACGATTGTTTTAGTTTATTTGGTGAGTGTGCTCTGTCAAAAAAATAACACGATGGATTGGATTAAAATTGAATTGAATTGAAATAATGTGAGCGAGAAACATACCTCTTCCTCGTGACCTATGAGTCGACAGTTTAATTGATACTCTGTGGGTAATCGATCTCCATGAATCGGAGACTAGTCTCCGATTCCAGCAGAATCAGACATTGGTCTCCGATTCATGGAAAACGATTACCCGGAGAGTATCAATTAAGCCGTCGACTCAGAGGTCACGAGGACGAGGAAGATTTCTCGTACACATTATTTCAATTCAATTCAATTTAATTTTTAATCCAATCCATCGTGTTAATTTTTGTTTTTTCTTGAACATTTAATCTCAAGGAGCTATAAGTTCTGTCAATATATTGTTTCCTATTGTTAAAGTTGTATATGTATATTTTAATATTTTTAGTGTATTTCGATATGAGTTCTAGTAGAGCGGGCAGGAAGACACGCCCTGTGTACACATCTATTACTGGGACGCAACCGTCCCGATCTCATACAGGTGCTACCGGTACTGATGATGTCGACCCTACACATAGTAGTACCAGCTCCTCCTCTGGGGCCGATACTACTAATAGTCCTACTCCTGTCGATTCTGAGGGGAGGACGTTTCTTCGGATATCACCACATTATGCACAGTAAGTAACTCTTCATTAATTTGATATAAGTTGGTTCCTTTTTGTTTTATATGTAATTCATATTTAAGTTAAAATGTTATTGTATAAATATACTTGGCAGGTTTATATGTGCATACCCTACCCCCGGGACAAAGATTGGGCAGTATTGGCGGTCTCGGGTCATGCCAGAGTTTTGGCCCAACTGGAAATCATTGCCACGGGAGGAGAAGGAGAATGCTTGGGAGGAGTTTAAGGTAATATGTTAATGGTTTTTATTTAAAACTTAAATGTTAGTTTGTTATTAAAATATTATAATTAATAATGATTATACTCTTTTAGTTTTGTAATGTTATCATTATATGTTGCAGTTGAAATTTACATGGACGCCGGATATCTACGAGGCGTCGGTTAAACATGTTTTCACGAAACAGTGTTCGAAGTTATTTCGGGATCATATTGGTAACATATTTATCTATCCTTAATTAGTTTAATTAACAATGATTATACTCTTTTAATTTTATAATGTTATCATTATATGTTTACGAGATATTCATATTTTTTATAGGTGCCACGAAGTCTAAATTTTATATTCAGCGACTGGAGGCGGGATTAGCGCCCGCGACACATCCTTGGATGACCGAGGAGGTGTTTCGTAGCTTTTGCGAACATTGGTCGTCGGATGGGGCGATAGCTATCGCCCAACAAGCTCAGGCAAATAGAGCAGGCTCCTCGGGGTCGGCGACAAAGCATACGATGGGGACGATACCAGTCGGCGAGCATCACTACCGTATGGTATGTATGTTAGTTTAAATGTAGTGTATGCATGCTTTGAAATCAGTTTATATACGTATGTTAGCTGGGGAGCCATTTTGATGTTATGAAACCAAACATGGCCCGGATGTCAGTTTTTTGGATGTTTTCATTAGCACCCATGTTCGACCTCCTACATCCGCCGATCAACCTCCGCAATGGGTTGACGATCGCTCTGCATTGGCCTTTTTAAGTAAACTATCATTAAATGACTTGATTTTGAATATGTAAATTTATTTATGTACATTGTGTATATGATTATATTTGTTTGTTTTATTTTGACAGAGTACATATCAAGCCACCGTTGTTCCCGAAAGTACTCCTCCCGGCCAGCCCGTTCCTTTCGTGCCTGAAGTTTGGCGCTCGCTCACCTCGGATGGACATCCAAAGAGAGGATACCGAGTGTTAGGGATGGGGGATCACGGGCTGCAATGCCCATTGACGTCGACCGGTCGTCGGCCAAATGTTTTCACGCTCGATACTCGGTATGCTTTGAGGATCGAAACTCTAGAGGCTGAGGTGGCTGAGGAGAGACGCGTGGTTGCAGAGGCTAGGGCACAGCTTTTGGAGGCTCAGACGCAGCATCAGGCGGAAAATGATCGGTGTCAGGCGGAGAATGATCGGAAATTTGCGATGTTGATGGCCCAGATGCAGAATCTGCAGCAGCAGGGTAATAATTTCCAGCCTCCCACTACCAGAAAAACATGTTTTAGCGGCGGAAATTTCCGCCGCTAAAGTCAAAATTCAGTCGCTAAAGTTCACCACCGACGGAAAAATTCCGTCGGTGGTCCGCCGCTATCATCCCGCCGCAGTGGTCCGACGGACCAAATTCCGTCGGTATACTTTTGATTTTACCGACGGAATTAATATTCCGTCGGTGGTCTTTTGATATTAGCGACGGAAATTTCCGTCGCTGAATTAATTTAATTTAATTTAATTTTTATTTCAGCGACGGAATATTCCGCCGGTGGAATAAAAATTAATTAAAATGGATTAATTCATCGGCGGAAATTTACGTCACTGAGATAATTTAATTTAATTAATTTTTAATTTCACCGGTGGAATATTCCGTCGCTGAAATAAAAATTTAATTAAATTAAATTAATTCAGCGACGGAAATTTCCATCGCTGTATTAATTAAATTTTTATTCCAGCGACGAAATATTCTGCCGGTGAAATTAAAATTTTAATTAAAATAAATTGACATAGCGGCAGAAATTTCCGTCGCTGGATTAAAAATTTAATTAATATTAATTAATACAGCGACGAAAATTTCCGTCACAGATAATGCAATAAAATAAAAAAAAAAATTAATATCAATGAACCAATTTTTTTGTACCTGATATAAAAATTCAATTAATAAAACTAAAGCCATAAAACTAAAACTATAAAACTAAAAACCAAATATCACCATACCAAATCGGGGGGGGGGGGGTGCTGGGGCTCCCGCGGGTACCAAATCGATGGGGAGGCGGGGCGGGGACATCCCAGTACCCAAAATGTAATATACAAACAAATATCATAAATGTTATTACAAACAAGTATAAAATAGTACGAAATCAACTCGGTGGGGATTGGGGAGGCTGGAAATTACCGCCGCTGCTCTAGATTCTGCATCTGGGCAACATCTCAAATTTACGATTCGTCTCCTCCTGATGTTGCGCAAGCTCTGCCCTAGCATGTGCCTTAGCCTCCACAAGCTCTGCCCTAGCCTGTGTCTGAGCCTCCGCAAGAGCCTCTGCAGCCACGCGTCTCTCCTCAGCCAGCTGAGCCTCTAGAGTGTCGATCCTCGGATCATTATACCGAGTATCGGGCGTGAAAAGATTTGGCTGACGGCCTGTCGACGTCGATGGGCATTGCAGCCCGTAATCCCCCATCCCTAACACTCGGTCTCCTCTCTTTGGATTTCCATCCGAGGTGACCGAGAGCCAAACTTCAGGCACGAAAGGAACGGACTGGCCGGGAGGAGTACCTTCGGGAACAACAGCGGCTTGATATGTACTCTGTCAAAATAAAACAAATAAATATAATCATATACACAATGTAATGTACATAAATAAATTTACATATTCAAAATCAAGTCATTTAAATATAAATAAATTTACTTACAAAGGCATTAGCAGAGCGATCGTCAACCCATTGCGGAGATTGATCAGGCGATGTAGGAGGTCGAACATGGGTGCTAACGAAAACATCCAAAAACTGACATCTGGGCCATGTTCCTTTTCCTATAAATAAAAGAAGCGAGATTATTATTTTGGAATCGTATAAATGCAACATTTAGCTTCCCATATTATCCTTGTGATAAGAAAATGTTCTCTTTAATCACTAAAGTTGTGAGTATAATATTTACTTAATTCATTATGATTTAGGGATAATCTTAGAAAAGAAAACATACACTACATTTACACTAAAATCATGGATTTCATAGCATCAACATGGCTCCCAGCTAACATACATACATAAACCTATTTAAAAGCATGCATACACTACATTTAAACTAACACCCCATGTATTTCTTATCATTTACACTAACACCCACCAACAACGTGCATACAACCGTCCTGTTTGGTTTCAAAGTCAATTAAACTAAAATCATGGATTTCATAGCATCAACATGGTTCCCAGCTAACATACGTACATAAACTGATTTAAAAGCATGCATACACTACATTTAAACTATCACCCCATGTATTTCTTATCATTTACACTAACACCCACCAACAATGTGCATACAACCGTCCTGTTTGGTTTCAAAGTCAATTAAACTAAAACCATGGATTTCATAGCATCAACATGGCTCCCAGCTAACATACGTACATAAACTAATTTCAAAGCATGCATACACTACATTTAAACTAATATACATACCATACGGTAGTGATGCTCGCCGACTGGTATCGTCCCCATCGTATGCTTTGTCGCCGACCCTGTGGAGCCTGCTTTATTTTCCCTAGCCTGTTGGGCGATAGCTATTGCCTATCCGACGACCAATGTTCGCAAAAGCGAAGAAACACCTCCTCGGTCATCCAAGGAGGTGTCAAGGGTTGTAATTTCGCCTCGAGCCGCTTAATATAAAATTTAGACTTCGTCATACCTATAAAAAATATGAATATCTCGTAAACATATAATGATAACATTATAAAATAAAAGAGTATAATCATTGTTAATTAAACTAATTAAGGATAGATAAATATGTTACCAATATGATCTCGAAATAACTTCGAACACTGTTTCTTGAAAACATATTTAACCGATGCCTCGTCGATATCCGTCCTCCATGTAAATTTCAACTACAACATATAATGATAACATTACAAAACTAAAAGAGTATAATCATTATTAATTATAACATTTTAATAACAAACTAACATTTAAGTTTTAAAAAAAAACCATTAACATATTACCTTAAACTCCTCCCAAGCATTCTCCTTCTCCTCCCGTGGCAATGATTTCTAGTTGGGCCAAAACTCTAGCATGACCCGAGACCGCCAATACTGCCCAATCTTTGTCCCTGGGGTAGGGTATGCACCTACAAACCTGCCAAGTATATTTATACAATAACATTTTAACTTAAATAATGAATTATATATAAAACAAAAAGGAACCAACTTATATCAAATTAATGAAGAGTTACTTACTGTACATAATGTTCTGATATCTGGAGAAACGTCCTCCCCTCCGAATCGACAGGAGTAGGAGTATCGGCCACAGAGGTGGAGCTGGTACTACTAAGTGTAGGGTCGACATCATCAGTACGGGTAGCACGTGTATCAGATCGGGACGGTTGCGTCCCAGTAATAGATGTGTACACGGGGCGTGTCTTCCTACCCGCTCTACTAGAACTCATATCTAAATACACTAAAACTATTAAAATATACAACTTTAACAATAGGGAACAATATATTCTCAATACATATAGCTCCTTGAGATTAAATGTTCAAGAAAAAACAAAATTAACACAATGGAATGGATTAAAAATTAAATTGAATTGGATTGAAATAATGTGTGCGAGAAATCTTCCTCTTCCTCGTGACCTATGAGTTGACAGCTTAATTGATACTCTCCGGGTAATCGTTTTCCATGAATCGGAGACCAATGTCTGATTATGCTGTAATCGGAGACTAGTCTCCGATTCATGGAAATCGATTACCCACAGAGTATCAATTAAGCTGTCGACTCATAGGTCACGAGGAAGAGGTATGTTTCTCGCTCACATTATTTCAATTCAATTCAATTTTAATCCAATCCATCGTGTTATTTTTTTGACAGAGCACACTCACCAAATAAACTAAAACAATCGTTGACAAATTTTAATAATCTAAAGCATTCACAATACATATAAAACTTTAAAGTTCTAATAATCTAAAGCATTCACAATACATATAAAACTTTAAACTATTAATAATATAAAGCATTCACAATACATATAAAACTTTAAAGTTCTAATAATCTAAAGCATTCACAATACATATAAAACTTTAAACTATTAATAATATAAAGCATTCACAATACATATAAAACTTTAAAGTTCTAATAATCTAAAGCATTCACAATACATATAAAAATTTAAACTATTATTAATCTTCGTCCCATCATCATCACTGGACTCTGAATTACTACAAAACTCAAGTTCTTCATCTTTGTCTTCGGACTCTGATGAATCAAACTCTGGTTCGACGTCCTCTTCCTCTTCCTCTTCCTCAGATTCATCAATTTCAATGTGCGCGAGATGACCTGAACGAGGCGAAGGAGGTGGCAAATTCATTGGTAAGAAATCCCCCTCGGGTTCATCAACATTTTGAGGAATATGAGTGACATCATCTAATGGATGATTAGCTGATGAAACGTTAGGTGGCACTGGCATTTCATCCTCTTGATAGGGTGTTTCTAATGACGACTCTATAGTTGTCGATGAGGGTAGGTTGTCAATCATGCTCCTAGACTTAGTCTTCCAGACAACCCACTATCCGTCGGGTCGCCGGCGAGGGTAGGGAGTCATGTATACCTGTTGTGCTTGAGATGCTAAGATGAAGACGTCGTCACCATTATGTCTGGATGAGTCCTTTACATCGACGAGGTCAAATATGGCGTGCTTCTTAACACCTCGTACTACCACTACGTACCACCACTACTACCACTGCTACCACACTACCACCACTACTACTACCACCACTACTACCACTACTACTGCTACTACCGCTACTACCCTAACCCCTAATCCCTAAATCATATACTTATACCCCTAAACCCTAAACCCTAAATCTCAAATCTCATATATTTATACCCCAACCCCTAAACCCTAAATCATATACTTATACCCCTAAACCTTAAACTCTAACCCTAACCCTTAAACCCTAAATCTCAAATCTAATATACTTATACACTAACCCCTAACCCTAAATCATATACTTTATACCCCTAAACCCTAAACTCTAACCCTCACCCCTAAACCCTAAATCTAAAACCCTAAATCTCAAATCTCATATACTTATACTACAACCCCTAAACCCTAAATCATATACTTTATACCCCTAAATCCTATATTTATTTATTATTTATTTTTTATTTTTTATTCACTAGGAAAGAATATTTTAGAATTTGTTAGTTAGTGGTTTTTTTTTACAAAAAGGTTTGTAAGAAAAGATAGAAAAAAAATAAATAAATGAAAGTATATATATAGAAAAATAGAGAGACGGACTAACCTATATTTATTTATTTTTAAATTTTTTATTGACTAGAAAATAATATTTTATACATTTTAATTAGTTTTAAAAAAATTATAAATTAAATTAAATTATCACCGACGGAATTATTCCGTCGCTGATAAATCAAAAGAAAACAAAAACAAAATTTAATTATCACCGACGGAATTATTCCGTCGCTGAATAATTAAAAAGAATTATAAATTAAATGAAATAATGCAGGAGGCCGAACATTTCATTTTTCAACCTTGTAACAGTTAATTTTTTAACAGTTTTCGTTAACTTTGTATGTAGTATATTAACTTTTTTTTTTGATAAAGATAACTAATTGAGATGTTGTTTAGTCCTAAATTTTTTTAGAAAAAGTTATATAAAAAAAGTTAAGAATTTTTAAAGATAAGAAAACATTGTAAAACGTCAAATTCATTTGAATTTGGGTCTTGGTTTAATTCAAAGTTTGTAGTGAAATAAATTTCTAACTCCACGGGAATGTTTGATGATGATGATGAACCTCGAGAAGGACCATATTTTTTACTATACAAATTTGCAAAAAAAAACTATATGGATTCCCACTAGTAAAACATGGTTGAGAAGTAGAGGAATCATCTTCATGTTGTTGGCTTTGAGAAGTGTTTCCATATAAGGCATTATACTCATTAAAAAGGTCAATCAAATCATTTTTTGTATCATTAACAATAATTGACAAAAGTTAATTACTACCGTCACCATCGGGATATAATTTCATAAAATAATAAGTTATAATGGACTCTAAATCATCTAATTTAACTCGGGGATCTAATAACTTTGCAACCAAGAAAATAGACGAAATAGTGTCAAAATATTTAAGCCACTTTTGTCTCATGTTAAAAATGCATTGTTTTAAAATAGGGCATTCTTTTAAATTATCAAAAATAGTAACAATTGCAACACAATGCTCTAGCACCAAAACGAAAGTTGGATAATAAACTCTCGAAAAAGCCAAAGTAGCGGTATTAAAAATCTTTTACAATTCACATAAATTAATACATGCATTCCAATGATAAGTAAATAGATGTTCATGAGCCAATTGACATAAAAAAATTGTGTTAGGAGATCTTTATATGCAAAACCATCGGTTAACATTTTGTAGGTGAAATTCCACCTAGTTGGAACATCGTAAGTAAAATATTTGTCAGACACACTTTTACTTCTTAAAAACCTTATCCATTTTTTTGTATTAGAATTTTTTTTTGAAATAAATTGAAGAGCTCGTCTAATTGGCTTAACATAAGTTTCTAATGTATCTAAACCATCTCTAACA
The DNA here is from genome assembly GCA_022495995.1 of Adenophora triphylla var. japonica. Taxonomy (NCBI): domain Eukaryota; kingdom Viridiplantae; phylum Streptophyta; class Magnoliopsida; order Asterales; family Campanulaceae; genus Adenophora; species Adenophora triphylla. The sequence goes on along the minus strand of JAFEMH010000465.1, from coordinate 694,342 downwards.
CATAAATTAATTATATGACATTAACATCTAATATGAAAAAACTTACCCCCCAAGTGACGGTTGACAAACGGTAATTAAATCGGGTAAACTAGCCGTATTAGCACTTGCGTTGTCAAATGAAATAGTAAATATTTTATTTAAAAGGGTTAATGACAATTTAGGGCCTGAAGTATAGGGGCGATATCACATTGGGGCCTGAAGTCTTAAAACTATCAATTTAGGGCCCAAACTTACAATTTTGATCAATTTGGGGCTTTTTTACGGAAAACATTAAAAAAGGCCGTTAAGTGACCATGTGCGAGGCATGTGACATTCAGTGAGGGCATTTTGGTCATTTCGCGTTCAGCCAAGACTTCAGGCCCTAAATTGTCATTTTTCCTATAAAATAATAAATAAAAATATTTAGTTTTTTTTACAAAAAATAATTAGTAAATTATCCAATTTATAAAATATTTTTTGGAACATTAATAAATTATATAATGAATAAGAAAATTATAAAATAAAAATATTTTTTTACCAAAAAAAAAACTCACTTACAATTCCTTTTCCCCCTTCCAAAAAAAAATAAAACTTTAAAAAAACTACATTTATTGAACTCATAAAAGAATTATACGGTACACATTTGCTAGAAAAATATTTCATTCCTTCAAAAATTAATGTCCAAATTTTTTTTAATAAATCAAAAAATAAATTATTTATTTTTTGTAAATTCCTTTATTAATTTATTTTTTTTTAAATTCATTTTGGGACCTACCTCCCAACCATCGTTCGCATCAACCACATTTTCAAAAATATTTCATTCATTTTACTAGAAAAATATTACACCACCACCATCATTAATCCCTCCATCACCATCAGTTCCATCGTCACCACCACTACCTCCCAACCACCGTTAGCATCAATCACATTTCCATCAAGCAACCAGATTTATACCACCATCATTATCAAAATATCAACAAAATTAATTTATGAAGGAGCAGAATTAGGATGAAGAGAGAAAATAAAGAAGGAAACCCAAGCTCTCACTTCGTCTGTCTATCTACCTCAGGCGAGTCTCAAATCGTCGCCGTCATTTCCTTCAAGCTCCATAATCGTCGATTGTTGTGTGACTATTTGAGAAGAAGGCAGAGAAAGGTGATAGTGGGTTGGAGAACGACGCCATAGATGGGGATGAAGATGGGTTTGCAGATCTAGGGATGGGAGTGTCGAATTTGGCTCCGATTTGAGAGCATATGGGGTTAGGGCGGTCGAAGGTGGAAATGAGATTAAAAGGGCAGTGAAATGGAGGAGCGAAGGTTGGAATAAGGGGTTGGAATGGTGTGGTGGAAGATGAAGAAAAAGAAGGTTGAAATGGGTTGGAATGGTGTGGTGGATGGAGGTGGCGAGAATGGTGGAGGTGGCAAGAATGGTGGAGGTGGCGAGAATGGTGGTGGGTTTTGGCTGCTGGGAAGAAAGGAAAGGGGTGGGGATGTGGGTTTTTTTAATTTTTGGGTTAATGTAGAGAGAGAGAGAGAGAGAATTGTCAATTTAGGGCCTGAAGTCTGGGCCTGAACGCGAAATGACCAAAATGCCCTCACTGAATGTCACATGTCTCACACATGGTCACTTAACGGTCTTTTTTAACGTTTTCCGTCAAAAAGCCCCAAATTGATCAAAATTGTAAGTTTGGGCCCTAAATTGATAGTTTTAAGACTTCAAGCCCCAATGTGGTATCGCCCCTATACTTCAGGCCCTAAATTGTCATTAACCCTATTTAAAATACCATACTCAAGAAAAATCTCAAGCAATTTCGCACAAATATTTTCCGCGGAATGCGGTGGCTCAAAATCTTTGTAAGCAATTAATCTTTTTTGAATTTTCCCTGAATTATCTATCCAATGGAAAGTAACACCCAAATAAGTATTTCTTTGCCAATGATAACTCCAACCATCGGCACAAATTGAAACTTTATTTTCTAATTTTGATAAAACACCAATTAAATCTTTTTTATATTTTTGAACCACTCTAGTAATATCACGTACGAGATTCGTATGTGGTATTCTCGTGGCGGCGGGATTTAAAGAAAGGCGAGCAAAATTTTCATAAAAATCACAATCCGCAAAATTAAAAGGTAGGCCTTTAACGCAAATAAATTTGGCTAGTTCATCCCTATAAACCCATTTATCAAATTTAAAAAGGACGAAAAAAGGGGACGACGAACCTTATGCACCCGAACCCGAACTACGTTGTTGAAATTGTAATTGAGTTTGCGTAGCGGAAATGCCAAGTTTCTCGGGATGTTTTGACGCCGTATGCCCGTTGAGCGTCCCATGCCCTCCGCCTCTTTTGAATGAGTAAGACGCGGTACAATAGTTGCAAAATGCTCAAAGATTATAATCATCATCGGCATTAATTTTTCTTTTGGTGAAATGGATGGCGAAGGTATCGGATTGCTGCGCTCTTTCTGTAGGAGGTTGTCGTTGTCCCCGACCACCTCCCCTAGTAGCTCGGCTGCCCCTATCCCTCCTAGCACTATCACTTTCAATTTCAACTTGTTCTTCTTCCTCATTTTGTTGAATATTTGGATTTTGATGATCAAAATCATTGTTGGGGGAGGAAGAACCAACATGTGACTTGCCTAAATTGCTTCTTCTTTGATTTCCAACCATTTGTGTAAGATAAAATGAACTTTGGAAACGAAACGGAGCTTAAAAATGGATGAAAATGAAGAAAAGCATTAATTTCGTTAGAAAACTAACTGAAAATGGGACAATATTTAACTGAAAATTGGATGAGAGTGAGAGTATATGTGAATATTTGAGAGTAGAAGAGAAAGAGTAGAGAGAAATAATGTAAAAATAAAATGGGAGGAGGGAGGTGATATTTATAGTTAGTAAATTAGGCAAATAAAACCTTTTTTTTTTAATTTTTGTCGGCCCCCAGTTAAAGTTCTGACGAACATAACGGCTAGTTTGAAAAAGTAGCCGTTGGAATGGGTTCTGGCATTCTGCTCGGCCGAGCAACTCATATGACTCGGCGAGCATGAACGTTATTGGAAATTTACACACTCGAAATGACCCCCTCGGCCGAGCAACTCATAAAATCGGCGGTTGACCGGTTTTTCAAAAAAACAAACCTTAACCGAACCTCCCATTTACCGATTTTGGTTAGCCGGTTCCGGTTGACCGGTTTTGACCGGTTGAAAACCGCCCGATTGGCCGGTCCGGTTTATAAAATGGCCACGTCTACTTCGGGATGCTACTTGCTATTGACAACTTTTTTGCAAAAAAATAAAATAAAAAATTGTTAGATATTTTGTTGTATATTGACAACTATGATTTGGGCAACTAAAATAACCACATGTCTATATTTTACCTCAAGAATGTTGTCTCCTAAACATAGCTTCTCTATTCTCGAGGCTACTGCTGCATGAGAAAAGCTGATGAACAATGTTGCCAATTTTTTTGCACTATTCAAGCTAACTGTTTTCAGGCCTATTGTTGGAATAACTATTACAAAATGAAATGGAAAATACAGAAAATTAATTTAAAACAGAAATATAAAAGAAAAGAGAAGAGAAGAAAATGGAATTGTCATTGAAGTCCGAGTCGTGTGAAATCACACTCTCCTTAAGACAAATTTCACCCCATCACCACGTTGTGCTTGAGATTGAATGGAACGATTGCCTCCCAGGATGAAACGGATTGACCGGACGGTGGTTGCAAAATAATACCTCCGGCGAACTGAAGTAATGCTTGGACGTTATCACCACAAATGCAATATGCAGGAGGCCAAGGGAAAGATTTTCAATATGCAATGAAATCTGATGGTAGAGAGATTTTGGAAATCTGTGTTGTGTGTATTCCAATTGTTTTGTGTTCTTTTCAATTTGTAATCTCCTACTCACCTCCAGGCGGCTGCTTCAGACAGTCTAGGCGCCCTCCTCGCTTTGGTTCAACCGAGCAGCCTTGGTCTGCATTCCAGGCGTCCGGATGGGTCAGGTCCAAGCGGGTCTGTCAAGTTTGGGAAAAAAATGCAAAAAGTGGGCTCACGCGGACAGGCAATTTTGGAGCTACATTCGTGTCCGCAGGATGCGCATGCACATGAGTTCGGTAGTCCGAAGCCTTTTTCAGTCCATGATTTGCACCCCCCCTGCACACCAGTGCGCGAGAGAGAGCCTCTATGTACCACAATCTTACTCCCTACTAAAGTGTAGGAGTATATAAACTAAGCCACTTTTCCATCTTTTTCCAATGTGGGATAACCACATTTTCCCCTTTCCAACCCATTTACTTTGAGCCTTAATATCTCATTCATCCCTCAACCATTTTGGACAAATGAATATATGATTTCAATGGACTCATGGAGTAGAACACAATCCAACAATCCATTTGATCATTTAACAAACAATCCATTTAGGAAATAATACATTATTTCCTTCAAAAACACATATTTTTCCAACAGTCCCCCACATGAAGGAAATAATGAGGAAACGGTGATAAAGTCCGACAGACGAAAACTTGCATACGAAGATGTGGGAATGCCCATTGAATCTTCACTCGTACAAGCATATTTAATCTACTCGCAAATCGATAGACGCGATGTCCTTGAATCGTTATGCTTTTGGTGTAGCCGATCATATGCTTGACACAAGTATCATCCTAACATACTTCAATTCTCATAGCTATGTTCGATCATGGCCCTGAACATACGCCTGGTTCTGCGAGAGGGTCTAAGAATTGAGCCTCACACAATTCTCCTCGAAGCGGCCTCACTTCTCTCTTACATAGGTGATTTCTTAAAGGTAACACGTATTACCCCGCTCGAATTTTCGATGCGTAAGAATCGTTAAAAGCCATAGGCTTATCCTTGTCCTTTCGGGATGTCACTAATAGGAATGGACTTGGGATTGATTCCCCCACAGTGACGCTACAAGTCTTTTAACAGTTAGGTGGTCCCATTGAATCTAGTTCTTGGGATCTCCAGTCATCTAGATTGGGTTTTCCGCTGTGTTTAACTTTTCAGAGGCTTAAGTCCCATTCCCCTCGTCGAGCTTTCAACTAACTCTCTATTTAACCATTTGGTTAACGGATCCGCTAAATTTTCCTTTGACTTAACATAGTCAATGGATATTGTGCCAGTTGAGAGTAGTTGTCTAATGGTATTATGTCTTCGACGAATGTGTCTAGACTTACCATTATACATATAATTGTGTGCCCTTCCAATCACTGATTAGCTATCACAATGTATACATATTGATGGCACGGGCTTTGTCCATCTTGGAATATCTTCTATAAATTGGCATAGCCATTCGGCTTCTTCACCACATTTATCTAACGCTATAAACTCAGATTCCATCGTGGATCTAGCTATAACCGTTTGTTTAGAAGATTTCCATGATATAGCTGCTCCTGCTAATGTAAATACAAATCCGCTCGTAGACCTTGAGTCTTTTATATCGGATATCCAATTAGCATCGCTATACCCTTCAATTACCGATGGATGTCTAGTATAGTGTAAAGCATAATCTCGAGTATATCTTAAGTACCTTAGTACTCTCACTATACCATTCCAATGTTCCGCTCCAGGATTACTTGTATACCGACTCAGATTGCTAACCATGTAAGCAATATCTGGTCTAGTACAACTCATCAAGTACATTAGACTTCCAATGATTCTCGAGTATTCAACTTGAGAAACTGCATCACCTCTATTCTTTGATAGATGTTGACTAATGTCTATTGGGGTTCTAGCAATAGCTAAGTCACCCTTGCTGAATTTCTCAAGAATCTTATCCACATAATGTGACTGGCTTAAAGCAAGTCCATTTGATATTCTTGAAATTTTCACGCCAAGGATTACGTCGGCTAACCCCATATCTTGCATGTCAAGCTTTGAGTTCAACATATCTTTAGTGGACTTTATCATTTTATCACAGCTTCCTATGATAAGCATGTCATCTACATAAAGACACAAAATGACGTAGCCATTTCCCGTGTCTCTAACATAGATACATTTGTCACATTCATTTATTTTAAATCCACTTTCCATCATGGCTTGATCAAAATTTTGATGCCATTGTTTAGGTGCTTGTTTCAAGCCATACAATGACTTTACTAACTTGCACACTTTATTTTGTTGTCCCGTGCAGAAAATCCTTCGGGTTGCTCCATGTAAATTTCCTCTTCTAAATCCTCATTTAGAAAGGTTGTTTTAACATCCATTTGATGTACTTTCAAGATTCCGCAATGTTGCTATCGCAAGTACAATTCTTATGGATGTTATTCTCGTAACCGGAGAATATGTATCAAAGTAATCAAGGCCTTCCTTTTGCTTGTAACCTTTAATTACAAGTCTTGCCTTATACTTGTCAATTGTTCCATCCGTCTTCATTTTCCTTTTAAAAATACACCTATATCCTAGTGGTTTGCTTCCCGGAGGAAGATCCACTAATTCCCAAGTGTGATTTTGTAAAATGGAATCAATCTCACTTTTAATGGCCTCTTTCCACAAAGGTCCTTCCGAAGAGCTCACGACCTCTTTATAACTTTGTGGTTCACTTTCAAGCATATAGGTTAGAAAATCTGGGCCAAAAGATTTTTCTACCCTACCTCGTTTGCTCCGTCGAGGTTCTATCTCCGCTTCATCATTTCCATCATTTTCATCACGATGATTTCTTCCTTCTACTTCTACTTCTTCTTCTTCTATTGAATCATGTCTCCTTTTAGATGAACTTGCCTTATCTCTTTTGCATGGAAACACATTCTCAAAGAAAGAAGCATTTCTTGACTCCATTATAGTATTCTTGTGTATATCTTGAATTTTCGATTCATGCACAAGAAACCTATAAGCACTACTATTGTGAGCATACCCAATAAATATGCAATCAATAGTTTTTTGTCCAATTTTCACCTTTTTGGGAGGTGGTATTGAAACCTTTGCAAGACACCCCCACACTCGCATGTATTGGTATGATAGCACTCTTCCATGCCATAATTCATAGGGGCTCTTATTTATTTTCTTTCGGGACATTTTATTTAACACATAGTTTACCGACAAGATAGCCTCCCCCCACATGTTATCCGGTAACCCCGAACTTATTAACATGGCATTCATCATGTCCTTTAAAGTCCGATTTTTCCGCTCGGCAACTCCATTGGATTGTGGGTGTATGGTGGTGTTGTTACATGTTTTATTCTATGTTGAGCACAAATACCTTCAAACGAAAATTCATACTCACCACCACGATCACTTCTTATGACTTTTATTTTCCGGTTGAGTTGATTTTCAACTTCATTTTTATAGAGAACAAATTTCTCTATAGCCTCATATTTACTTTTGAGAAGATACACATAACAATATTTTGTGCTATCATCAACAAAAGTTATAAAGTACTTATTTCTCCCTCGTGTTTGTGTTGACTTGAAGTCACATAAATCCGTGTGAACCAACTCAAGTGGTTCATTATTTCTTACAACAGAATGGAACAGAGGTTTTGTAAACTTTGCCTCTACACAAATTTCACATTTATGTTTGTAGTCTATTTTACATTTTGGTATGCAATTCATGTTAATTAATCTACGTATAGTATCATAATTAACATGTGCTAGTCTATCATGCCACAAATTGGAAGACTCAAACAAGTAAACGGAAGAATTATTCATTTCATTCATCATCTTAGGCTTATTAGCCATTACATTTCCTTTTCCAACCATAGCACTAAGCTTGAACATACCATCACAAACATATCCCTTGCCTACAAACATTCCACTTTTAGACAAAGTAACCATATCGGAATCAAACACAACACAAAAACCATGCTTAATCAAAAGCAATCCGGACACCAAATTTTTCCGAATTTCGGGCACATAGAGCACATTGTTGAGAGTCAACTCTTTCCCGGAAGTCAACTTCAGCACCACCTTTCCTTGACCTTTCACATCGGACGTGGCAGAATTTTCCATGAACAATTTCTCACCATTTTCAAGGGCTTCAAAACTACTAAACATTTCCTTGTTTGAGCAAACATGCCTAGTAGCACCGGTGTCAATCCACCACTGATTTGGGTTTGAACCCACCAAATTCACCTCAGAAATTACCGCCGCCAAACGCATATCGGAAACTTCATTCGAGATGACATCCACCATGTTTGCTTGCTTCTTTGGCTTCCTACACTCGAAAGACTTGTGGCCCGCAATACCACAGTTGTAACAAGTTCCACCGAACTTCTTGGAGATTCCTCCCTTTGGTTTCAAACTAGAACCTTTTCTGGGTACAAACTTGCCTTTGGCCTTGCCATTGACCTTGGAGCTATCAACATGCTCCACCACATTGGCTTTCGCCACAAGAAGATTATTCAACTTCTTTTCCGCAATCCTATTCTCTTCCTCAATTCGAAGACGAATAGCAAGCGCTTCAACATTTATTTCCTTTCGTTTATGTTTAAGGTAATTCTTGAAATCTTTCCAAGCGAGAGGCAACTTTTCAATTATTGTCGCCTCTTGAAAGCTTTCACTAATTACCATTCCCTCGGCATAAATTTCATGAATTATTATTTGTAACTCTTCCACTTGACTTTTAACAGTTTTAGAGTCCACCATTTTGTAATCGAGAAAACGGCCCACAATGAATTTCTTTGTGCCCGCGTCATCGATCTTATACTTATATTCCAAGGACTCCCATAGTTCCTTTGCAGTTTTCTTAACACTATACACATTGTATATCGTATCCAACAATCCATTGAGGATGTAATTTTTGCAAAGAAACTCTGAATGCTTCCAAGCATCAAGAGTCGAGATGGCTTGCACATCCGTTTCATTCTCACCCAACTGTGGCGGATCTTCCTTAAGAAATCTCGCCAAGTTAAAGGTAGTCAAATAGAAGAGCATTTTTTGTTGTCAACGTTTAAAGTCTTGGCCAACAAACTTTTCTGATTTCTCACCATGGTGGTTCGAAACCGTTTGGACAACCACCCTTTGAGGGTTGGTTTCCACTCGAAGCGCTTCCTCCACATGAGGATTTCCGGAATTGTTCCCAGCATTGGTTTCCATGGTGTTCGATTCAGTAGCCATCTGAAACGAAACAAACAATTTTAGTTCACTGTTTTAAAAAGTTTTCTTCCAACGAAGAGACAGAAATATGTCTTAAGATTGTTGGAATAACTATTACAAAATGAAATGAAAAATACAGAAAACTAATTTAAAACAGAAATATAAAAGAAAAGAGAAGAAAATGGAATTGTCGTTGAAGTCCGAGTCGTGTAAAATCACACTCTCCTTAGGACAAATTTCGCTCCCTCACCATGTTGTGCTTGAAATTGAATGGAACGATTGCCTCCCAGGATGAAACGGATTGACCGGACGTTGCACAATAAGACCTCCGGCGAACTGAAGTAATGCTTGGACGTTATCACCACAAATGCAATATGCAGGAGGCCAAGGGAAAGATTTTCAATATGCAACGAAATCTGATGGTAGAGAGATTTTGGAAATCTGTGTTGTGTGTATTCCAATTGTGTTGTGTTCTTTTCAATTTGTAATCTCCCAATGGATCAAAACTGCCCGAAAATTAAACAAGGTTTTAATTTTCGTAATCAATTTATTGAATTAAATTGCAATTAATCGGCAGTTACATAGTCTTTTGAAATCATCAGGAACGCACCTGCTGGTGCCCAGGCGCCCGCCTCGAACTCAGCCAGGCCCGCCTCGGAGTGGCTCAAACGGGGCAGGTCCTACTGACCTCCAGGCGGCCGCTTCAGACAGTCTAGGCGCCCGCCTCGCTTTGGTTCAACCGAACAGCCTTGGTCTGCATTCCAGGCGCCCGCATGGGTCAGGTCCAAGCGGGTCTGTCAAGTTTGGGAAAAAAAATGCAAAAAAGTGGGCTCGCGCGAACAGGCAATTTCGGAGCCACATTCGTGTCCGCAGGCACATGAGTTCGGTAGTCCGAAGCCTTTTTCGGTCCATGATTTGCACAAACCCCCCTGCGCACATGTGCGCAAGAGAGAGCCTCTATTTACCACAATCTTACTCCCTACTAAAGTGTAGGAGTATATAAACTAAGCTACTTTTTCATCTTTTTTCAATGTGGGATAACCACATTTTCCACTTTCCAACCCATTTACTTTGAGCCTTAATATCTCATTCATTCCTCAACCATTTTGGACAAATAAATATATGATTTCAATGTACTCATGGAATAGAACACAATCCAACAATCCATTTGATCATTTAACAAACAATCCATTTAGGAAATAATACATTATTTCCTTCAAAAACACATATTTTTCCAACACCTTTAACTCGTTGTGCACGCAGTATTTGAGAAAGTATTTGAGATTCCGAGCTCCCACAACAAGATTGTGAATTCCATTGCAAACTAAGATGGAAACCCTCTCAAGCCGAGGGCAAGCAGAGATGGCATCTGCAAATTTTCCATTTACCGATACCAGGAAAAGCTCAAGGGTCGTTAGATTGGAAATCCTTCAAAAGCCGCTGGAGGGTTTAGCGTACAATTTGCAATATTTAGGTATGTCAACTCAAGACAAGAATACAGTTCCATTCCCAACTGATAAAAGTCTTTTGCCCGGAAAAAGTAAAGTGAATTCCTTGATACCCTTCCTTGATAAGATGGGAATCCACTGGTCAAGATCATCCTTCAGTGATAGAGCACTGAGCAGGATCAATGTCAAGGGTAAATTTACGTAGAGGGCCAGTGTGAAGTAGGAGAATTCTATATATATATATATAATGGCTGAAGTGATTTTTGCACTTCATTTTCCCGCTCTTGTAAAGAAGCTTCTAGATTCTTTAGCTTCAATTACATTACCAAAATACCCTTGTACATATTTATAAACTTGATACATCAATCAAGAAATCACATTTATGATCTCTTTATTTTTTCACTCTAAACAAACCTACAACCACTTCCCCTCCTCTGCAATAAATCCCCTACCCTAACACCCTTTCATCTCCATTCTCCACCTCCGGCTCCCCCACCTCCGCGTCTCCCCTTCCACAACCACCCCCGCCTCTCCCTTCCGCCATCACCTCCAGCTCTCCCTTCTCTCCTCCTCATCCCTCCATCTCCTCTCCTTCACGAACTCAGGCCGCCCCTTCCCCCACCCTCCCCAACCGTCACATCCTCTTACCCTTCTTCCCCATTTAACTCAGGCCCCATCTCTTTTTCTAAACCGTCTATGTTTCTACTCTCTCTCTCTCTCTCTCTCTCTCTCTCTCTCTCTCTCTCTCTAATCTATGAGTTTTTTATGTGTGTGATCGTATTTTCGTTTGTTTGTTTGTTTGATTTGTGTGTGATTCCATATGAGTATCTCCATGGTATGTGAAAGGCCCTTTGCTTGATATGCAAATGATCAGACAGTTATGGTTTCTGTCTTAGCTGTCAGATATTGGTTGATTTGTGCAGCGGAATAGATAATGCTAGAAATAATGATAGAACAATGAAACACAAAGAAATGAAGCAAGTGTGTGAATGTGTTTGCAGAAAGATAATAACACAGAGAATTTAAAGTGGTTCAGAGTTCACTCCTCCTACATCCACCCTCACTGTCAATCTTGACAAGTGAGATCAATTTTATTATAATCTTTAATCAACAAAAATTACAAATGATTGATTTAGGCAAGTTCCTTGAACTTTCTCTTCCTAATTAGTACAATCAACTAGGGATACACTTAAAGTACAGTCTTAAGTGTTTTTACAACTTGAAGTACAGTCTCAAGATTTTACAAACCAACTAATACACTCAAAGTACAGTCTTGAGTGATTACAAACTAATTCTACACCTAAAGTACAGTCTTAGGATTTTGGGATTTGTGAATTAACACACTAGGGTTGTTTGTTGTTGAAGCAGAGGTTTAGGGGTGAAGATTTTGGTTTGAGACAGGGTTTGAAGGGTAGGGATTGGTGAGAGTGTGTGTGGATTACAGGAGGTGTGTGTGGGTGTAAGGGAAAGGCTTTGGATTGAAAAAGAGTATTTTTCAAGGGGTAACAAAATAGAGGAGAGAACTCCTCTATTTATAGCCTTCAATGTAGCCGTTGGAATATGACAGTTGCAGCTACATTAATGAGTCTTTGACTGGTCTTTGCCCCACTTGTCCACTTGCAGGTCTTCATGAGTTGGCATGGTGGGAGCTTCCGTAAGGTCTTCATGGTCTTCAATGGTCACCTTGATAGCCGTGAAGATACATGATCCATCTTGGTTGAGATTGTGGCAGAGTATGAGACAAAGACATGGTCATCGAGGGTGAAGTCATAGCCGTTAGATCATAGCAAGGCTTAGCTATCGAGAAGATCTCTAATAAGGGCCGAGATGCACTTGATGATCTTGATGACTTAGAGAGTGAATATGATTCATGTTTTTGATTGATTGTAATCATTGTATGGTAATCATAACTATCAAACTTCATAGCATCGGATCTGTTTGAGGAATGAAAATGAAGTTTGATTTGGTCGGTCATGAACATAGCCGTCGAGTAAAGGATCATGACCGATGATCTTCCTCTTTTGATATAAACCCTGTTCTATATATATATTCCTTTATCAAAACCAACTAACTAAGACATTGATCAAAGTTAGGTCCTAACAATTTCCCCCTTTTTGGTAAAGGAAGATTTATTTTAGAACATGTTTTCACATTTGATAAGAGAAATAATAATAGAAATAATACAAGGATTCATAGCAAGCACAAGTAACCGTAATGAGATTGAACAACATGAATTTAATCTCAAGATGAAAAGGTTCACAGACATGCCCATAAAAAGCGAGCCAATCAAAACATATTGTTTTAACAAACCAAATAAAAATTGTTCCATAAAACTACACTTCAATCATCAGCCAGTTGATCATAGAACTCTTCTCTTTCTTGCCTGGCTGAAATAATCAGATTTCTTTCTTCCTCCAGTTCTCTTCTCATAGCTGGCTCCACTCCTCTCGTAGTAGAACTCATTGTTCCATTCCCAGGACATCCTCTCATCATACTTGAAGAACTTATCTTCCTTTGATTTTAGTTGAGCTCTTGTAAGGGGTATCTGATCATTTCTGATTCTCATTGTGCCCCACAAATGCTTCTTCTTGTTCCTTGTTCTCTTGTTTTTCATGGGCACAATGGATTGATCTGGTTGTGATTGAACTGAGACTTGAGCTTCGTGAAAGGAATGAGTGGATTGCCGAGGAGGGTTGGTAAATGTAGGAGATGGAATTATTATTGGAGGGTCTTGATCTGGACTTGAAGGAGCATCATCATCATCACCGTCGAGTCCGAGGAAAGATCAATAACAGCTTTTGGTTCTGTTTTGACTGTCGCCAATGGATTCTCTCGAATTCTTTGATCTCAGGAATAGAGACCAAGTTCATGAAGTGAGAGTTTTCATTGGGTGAGGTGAAGTTCATGGGATCAACAGTGATGAAGGGAGAAAGGTAGGACTCAATTCCTGGATTAAGGGTTGGGGAAAAGATGTTGACCATTTTGCTTATCAAAAGCATAAGGGTATACTTTTGTTCAAACAGAGACAGGAAAAATGATTTTGCAAGGTCAATGCACAGGGTGAAGACTAGACCCTTTGGCATATACAGGCATGAATTGAGTGAAGGAGAGATAAGTTGGCTGAAGAGAACTTCCCAATCAAGAAGAGTATTGGGAGTGATGAACTTTGGGAAGGATGGGATTTGGTGAACAAAGTTGGAGGTTGATGAGGTTCTTGACACTTTCCATTTTTCATAAGCAAAGAAAACTAACCCTGCAAGGTTTCTTGCTACCGTTATCAAACCATTTCTTGACAGTTCCCAGAATTTTGGATAGGTAAATGGGTTTGCAATTTCTGGGAAATGAGTTACATGGGCCAACCTTGTTCTTGCCGCTTGATGGAAGACATAGAGAAGTCAATGCCACAGCTTAAGGATCCAAGGTTCTTTCTTGGGAAGATATGCTTGAGTGGGAGGAAAAGAATGGCTTGGATGGTTTGTCGGACTGCCAAGAATGGGATCACTGTCAGATATATCTTGACCATGTCCAGCAAGGATTGGACTTTGAGGAGAGGCTTCAAAAGGTTCATTTTCAGGGATTGGGGAAATTGGCTTGGAAGGTGCAGAGGCTTGGGTTGAAACAGTTGGGATTGACTCAGAGGCTTGGCCAAGACTTTGATTGAGAATATTGGAATTGAATTGAGATTTAAGGAGGTGTAAGGCTGCCCTGACTTCTCTTTTGGCCAAATTTTTCTCAAGAATAACTGTCAGGGCTTCCTCACTTTTAGGAGTTCCATCAAACACAAGACCCTTGCAAGCATTTATGATTGAATCTCCCTTTGAGACTTGATTTGGATCTATTTCAACTCCAACCTTCTTGAGACTTTGAATAACCTCAGCGATATTATCAAGATTCCCCCTATCAATTTCAACAGTTGGGGTAGATTCATTCACAAATTTCGCCTCATGGAATGGAAGGGAAGGTTTGGATATCTACATCCATAGCTGTCACCTTGGGGTTACTAGATGTTTCTCCAGGTCCACTCCTTTTCTTCATAAACCTAGACCTGAGTTCATCTAGGGCCATTAATGATTCTTCCTTACTTAGAACATCATCAAGAAACAAGAGAACAGCTTTTTCAGTGTCAGGGTTCCCATCCAACTCAATAGCATCAATTGCTCTCAGGATTTTAGCTAACTGTTGAGGTTGGGTAGAGGGGATATTCTCATCAATGTTCCCCCTTAAAGGTTGCTTTTCTGATTGTTCTTTGAGATTAAGGATAGCTTCAATGGCTGACTGATGACCTGAGCTGGGTGTGGATGACTTGTCCACTCTTGGACTGACAGAAGTGGATTTTGGAGAAATGGAAGGGGTAGTTATTTTGGTTTTCTTGGCTTTGGGGGCTTTCTTCTCTAGTTTTCTTTTCTTTGGCAAAGTTTTAGAAGGAATGGATAAGGAGGATTGTACCTTGGATCTGGTGACTGTCTGCTTGGTAGGGATAGCTGTCAGAGGTTGCTTTCCTTTATGCTGTGATTTTGACAATTTAATAGCTGCCTGGAGTTCTTGAGGATCTACATCAGCATCACCAGCATGAGTTTGTTCCATGGTGTCATCTCTATGGCTATCAACAACACCTCTTTCTTCCACATCCACTCTATGGCTATCGACAAGGTTTTGTCACATGTCGTCCATTTGACCATCCTTGCTTTTGCCCTTTTTGCTAGGAGATACCAGTCTTCTTTAACACCCCTGTTTTCTTGACATTGGTCTTCACTCCCCTTTTTATTCTCCTACTTGTAGCCAATGCAATCAACTCCTTCCAATGTTCAATCTTTATTCTTGTTTCTTCAAGCATCTTTTCTTGGGCTTCATTGAAACTTTCAAGGCTCATATCTCCAGCTTTCATAGCAATTCTTTTCTTTTGTTTCAATGAAAAGGTTCTTTCATTGAAACACCTTGTTTCTGACAGCTTCACAGTCTTCAGCCACTTCTTGGGTAGAGGAGTTTTGAGCTTAGGGATTAGATCATCAAGAATTCCACTCATAAACCTGAAGTTGTTCATCTTCCCACCTTGTTTTTTGAACTTGAGGGTAGAGGTTGAGACTGCCAGTTGAAAGTTGTGGAGAAGGACAATGCACCAGTTTGTGTCCTTGGTCATCAAGCTCAGCATTTGCTTCCATTCATTTGATCCCATTTGATCAAATAAGGATTGCTTGCCATCAATGGCTTTGTTGACCACATCCATCAGGGTTGACTTGAAGATATCATCTTTGTTTTTCACCATTGCTTTGTCTTGAACAGCCTTGAAGTCAGGGACCTTAATACCAAGAAATTTCTCATAAACTGTCTTCAATCTGTCTGACCCTCTATCCCAAATGTTTTTCACAGCATCTTCTTTGTTTGGGATCCCATAGACCTTACTGACCATTTCTTGAGTAATGGTAATCTTTACATTATCTATGGTGGCAGTTATTGAGTTGTTCTCTCTGTTTCTGTTGCCCACCAAATAAATCTCTCTGCACAGTTCTTCATAAATTGGAGGTCTAGCTCCCATGAAATCAATTAATTCATTTACCTCAAGAAGTTCTTTGATGAGAATTCCAACTTCAGTCTCATAGAAGTTAGGTTTGATGAAATAACCATGAGCATCTGGGTAAATAGCTTTGGGGTGCGCCATTGAAGGTTAAAGGAATTAGGGTTGAAGGAATACGATGTTGTATTAGAGAGGGAAAGAGATGATTTTTAAACTGAGGGTTAATGAAATAGGAATTTTGGTGATTGCGAAAGAGAGAGAGAGACAAATGATGAGTGGAACGTGGGTTTTAATGAGCATTGGGGGTTTCAAAGTTAAGTAACTGTTCATATGAACAGTGGTTTTTACCCTTCCCCACGTTGAGACATTAATTCCCACAAAACACAAGAAGAACATTCTCTTTTTCAAGAAGCTTTGCAGGGGAAGAGACGGCAAAGGAAGTGACAATTGTGAGCAATTAACACGATCAAATCACATAAAAGTTGCTTTAACCTAGGTTTGTTGAAAGAAAACTCGACGCTTAAGTCTAGTTTGAATGATGATGGCTGTCTGAGATAGCTAGGTGAAAATTGCCTATAAAACAATGACAACTTCAGAGGAAAATTATTCAGATTGTTTTACAAACACAAATGGGTAGATTTTCCTCAAAGTTTAATCCAAAAAATATGGCTCAAACAGCAAAAAAGTTGGTTTTTGGGAAGAATTGTGAGGATGATTTGAGTGGGGATAAAATGGAGATAGAGAGAGAGTCCTTCAATGTTCTTGAAAGTTCAGAGGGAGTGAGAGACAAAGGTAAGAACAAGAGAGTGAGAGAAGATCAGGACTATGGTGTTAAGGAGATAGCTGTCAGAGAGAAAATTGACAGTAGAGAGGGAGAGGGAATAAGGCTCTTTGGAAAGACTATCAAGGTTGATCAGGGGGAGACTAGTAAGGGAAAAAATAAGGTGGAAAGGGTTTATACATTGGGGGAATTGGTTAAGCAAGATAGGGCTCGGGATAAAGAATGGAAAGGAGCTTATTTGTCAAGAAAAAGGGTAAGCCTGAGAAGTTGTATACTCCTGTGAGTAGGGATTCACTCTCTCCAGGGGTTGGTTTGTTGGAGGGGAGAGGGGATAACTTTGCAGGAGTGCATATATCTCCTTCTTCAACAATCTCATACCTATTCAACCAGGTGATAGGTTGCTTTAGTCCTGCTAGAGTTCCTGCTGTGGAGAGAGTGGAGTCAAGTGTTGGTCAACCTTTTGCAGTTGAAGGGAATGGTTCTTTTTCTGGAGATTTTAGCTTTGTGACTCCAATGGAGGGTTTGCTTCAGCCATATGATGCAGTTGAAGAGTGGTGGCCAAGGAGAGCAAGTCCTTCTCTTCAATATTCAGTCACTTCCATTGATCCTTTCTTGGAGAGGCACCCAATATGGTTGCAAAGGTATCAACAGACCTTGCAATCAACTCAGGAGGCTAGAAATGAAGGAATGAGTGCTGGAGGAGGATCTGGAGAGACTGTGACATTTCCAAAGAATGTCTGACAGCTAAGGTGTGGGTTTGAAGAGGGGAGCTGGTTTTGAAGATTGTATGGTTTGGAGGAAGTTTTTGTTGGGTGAAAGAAGATGAGAGAGAGAGATTTCATGGGTTGATGTATGTTTTTGTTGTATGTTTTTGTTGTTGTTTTTGTTTTTCATGGGTTTTGGAAAGATAGCTATCAGTGGATGGCTATCAGGAATGTTTATGAGGGAATAGCTGTCAGGCAACATTGTGACAGCATTACCCAGTATGTAAGCCTCTTTTTATTTATGAAGAACAACTTTTTATTTTGGCATATTTATCATACCAAGCATGGCTCTTAATATCTCAAACCTCTTTTCATCCATGGCTTTTGTGAGAATATCAGAGACATTGTCCTCAGTGCAAACTTTTGCAAGGTTGATATTCCCTTTTTCAACATGATCCCTGATGAAATGATGTCTGACCTCAATATGCTTTGTTTTTGAATGTTGGACAGGGTTTTCTGTCATGGCAATAGTACTTGAGTTGTCACAGAAGATGGGAATGTTGGATAATTCAATTCCAAAGTCTTGAAGTTGACTTTTAAGATAGAGAATTTGTGAACAACACAAGCCTGCAGCAATATACTCAGCCTCAGCTGTTGAAGTGGCTACTGAGGTTTGCTTTTTGCTTGACCATGAAATGATTCTTGAGCCAATAAACTGGCATCCACCACTTGTGGATTTTCTATCTAGATTACATCCAGCATAGTCAGAATCAGTGAATCCAATTAGAGAGAATGGGGATTCAGTGGGATACCACAAGCCAAAATCAGGGGTTCCTTTGAGATATCTTAGAATTCTCTTGACAGCAGAGAGATGAGATTCTTTGGGATTAGCTTGAAATCTAGCACAGAGACATACACTAAACATAATGTCAGGTCTTGAAGCTGTCAGATAAAGGAGAGATCCAATGTAGCTTCTGTAAAGTGTTGGATTTACACTTTGACCATCTTGATCAGCATGAAGTTTGGTTGTGGTTGACAAGGGAGTTTTAGCAGGGGAAGCAGTTTGCATGTCAAACTTCTTGATCATATCCCTTGTGTATTTGGCTTGGTTGATGAAGATTCCTTCCTTCATTTGTTTGACTTGGAGTCCTAAGAAGAAGGTGAGCTCACCAATCATGCTCATTTCAAACTGATCCTTCATAATATCTCCAAATTCAGTGCACAAGTCCTCATTTGATGAGCCAAAGATGATGTCATCAACATAGACTTGGATGAGCAACTGATCATCTCCATATTTTTTGATAAACAAAGTATTATCAATATGGCCCTTGGTAAATCCTTTGCCAAGGAGATATCTAGATAGGGTATCATACCAAGCTCTTGGTGCTTGTTTAAGCCCATACAATGCTTTGTTCAGTTTGAATACATGATCAGGAAACTTTGGGTGCTCAAATCCAGGGGGTTGAGATACAAACACCTTTTCATTTAAAACTCCATTTAGAAATGCACTCTTGACATCCATCTGGAATATTTTCATCTTCTTGAATGAAGCATAGGCAAGGAATAGCCTTATAGCTTCAAGTCTTGCAACAGGTGCAAAGGTCTCATCATAGTCAATACCTTCTTCTTGTCTATATCCTTGGGCAACCAGTCTGGCTTTGTTTCTTACTACAACACCTTCTTCATTCATCTTATTTCTAAAAACCCATCTTGTTCCAATGACAGTTTGATTTCTTGGTTTAGGAACAAGTTGCCACACTTTGTTTCTTTCAAACTGCTCTAGTTCTTCTTCCATGGCTTCAATCCAGTCAGCATCTTGGAGTGCTTCATTTATTTTCTTTGGTTCCACTTGGGATATGAATGCACTCATGAGAAAAGGGATGTTGTCTGGAACTGGGGTTTTATCAATTTGAAGGCTGATGTAAAGATCTTTATTGGGTGGAATGATGTGGGTAATGGTAGTTTCATCATTGGTTTTGGGAGGAGAAAGAGGATTATTGGATGGAGATGGAAGGTGGCTAGAAGATGGATTACATGAGGAATTGGGATGGCTGTCAGCTAAGGGTTGGCTGTCAGCTAAGGGAAAATTTTGAGGAAGGTCAGTCAAGGGATGACCATTTATTTGAATATTTTCTTCCTCATCAATTGGATTGGAAGTGGGAGAGATTGCTGTTGACTTGGTTGGCTGGATTGGTTGTTGATGAGAGTGAGATGGTTCATGGCTGTCTGGCACAGGATGGCTGTCAGATGAGTTTCTTGGAACCATGTATGGAAGATTTGATGAATCTTGTTCATGATTGAGAACAGTTGAGTCAAGAATGGGAGATGCTTCAGGAAGATTATCTAGGTTTCCCAAACCTTCATCAAAATCACACAACTCAGTTACACTTTGATCATTGTTTTCATCAAAGTCAACATGAATTGATTCTTCCACAACAAGTCTTCTTTTGTTGTAAACTCTATAAGCTTTGCTTGTGTTAGAGTATCCAAGAAATATTCCTTCATCACTTTTGGAGTCAAATTTGTCCAAATTGTTCTTGCCATTGTTGTGAATGAAGCATCTACTTCCAAAGCTGTGAAAGTAGGAAATGGTAGGGACTTTGTTATTCCACAATTCATATGGAGTCTTCTTGTGGAATTTGTTGATTAGTGTTTTGTTTTGAACATACACTGCAGTAGTAACAGCTTCACCCCAAAAATACTTTGGGAGATTGTGTTCTGACAGCATTGTTCTTGCTGCCTCACAAATTGTCCTGTTCTTCCTTTCAGCAACACCATTTTGTTGGGGAGTTCTTGGGGCTGAAAAATTGTGATCAATGCCTTTGGAATCACAATATTCTTCTACTCCAGTGTTCTCAAATTCCTTCCCATGGTCAGATCTGATCTTGATGATGGATGTCCCTTTTTGATTTTGAATTTTATTGAACAGCTTTATCAGACAGCTAAGGGTGTCACTTTTGGATTCAAGAAGAATGATCCAAGTGAATCTTGTGAAATCATCAACAACAACTAGGGAGTATCTTTTTCCTCCTAAAGATCTAGTTCTTATGGGTCCAAAAAGATCCATATGAAGCAGTTCAATAGGTCTTGAGGTGTCCAACTTGGTCTTGGGTTTGAATGAAGATTTCTTTTGCTTCCCACATTGGCATGCTTTGCAAAGTTTATCCTTCTTGAATGGGATCTTTGGTAGACCTCTGACTAGATTAGAATTTGCAAGCTTGGAAATGGTTTTGTGATTGAGGTGAGCCAATCTTTTGTGCCATAGCCATGACATATCAGATTGATTGAAAGACAGAAGGCAGTGAGCATTTGAGGATTCCACAATCTCTAAGTTTAAGCAGTATAGATTTCCTTTTCTTGATCCAGTTAGGATGACTTTATTGTTTTTATCCTTAACAGTGCATTTATCCTTAGTGCAAACAACATGATATCCCTTATCACAGATTTGACTAATGCTGATCAAATTGTGTTTGAGACCCTCTACATAGGACACATTTGTAAAAATGATATCTTTTGTAATAAGATTTCCTGATCCTTTGACCTTAGCTTGGGAATTGTCACCAAAGGTTACATTTGGACCATTTTTAGGGGAATATTGTTGCAGCCAGTCTTTATTGAAGGTCATATGTCTACTACAACCACTATCTAAATACCAAAGTCCTTTCCTAGGTACCTGCAAAACAGAAAGTAAATTTTATGGTACCCCTTTTTATTCTTTTGGGTCCAAAGGATTAGTTTTTCTTTGGAACCCTAGCTTTGTTCATTGGTCCCTTGTTGAAGAACTGGTTTAGGGTATGATAATATGACATGATTTGCATCATGTAAGGTGTGAGGACAGTGGATTGGGATGGATTGAAGAAGTGGTTTGGATTGTTGTATTGGGGTTGAAACTGAAAGCTATTTGAAGAGGATGATCTGGGAGAGTCATTTTGACTTGCATGGCTTCTACCATTTGAGTATTGCCATTGAGGTTTTTGTTGTTTGGTGTATCTATGTTTGTTATAGAATCTTTGTTGCCTTGGGGTTCTTTGTTGTTTGGAAGATTTTGGTTGTCTGTCAGGCCTTGGCTGTCTGTCATGCCTTGGCTGTCTGTCAACCCTTGGCTGTCTGACAGGACTTGACTGACTAGCACATTCTTGCAGCTTGACTTCTTCCTGTATATTGGCTCCTTTTTGAACCCAAATATACTTGCTTCCTTGAATTTTACTTGGTCCTTCCTTTGGTTGACTAGGACCACCCAAGATTTCTTTTGATTTTCCTTTGGTTTGAACAGGGTAGGTTTGAGTTTGATAGTTGCCAGAGCTTAGGTTTTCTAGAACCATTTTTTCAATGGCCCTTTCACCAGTGGGAGGAGTGTACACCTTTTGTGTAGGATCATCAGCACCAATCCCTGTTTTGTCACTAGGACGCCTTTGGGTGTAGGTGAAAAGTGATAATGCTTTGCTTGACATGTTCCATGAATCTATTTTCTTTTTAAGAGCATCATTTGCTTTTTCAAGATTACTGAGTTTTTGACAATTTTCGTGATTACTTGATGTCTCAGCTGTCAGATTCATGTTTTGTTTTTCAAGCATGATGCATTGATCTCTTAGCCCTTGGCATGCTGTCTCAAGCTCAGAAATGGTTTTTGTGAGGGTGTCAATGGTTGAGGATTGGGAAAGATTCTCATTGACCAGTGAAGCAAAGCTAGTGTTTTGTTTTTTGGTTTGAATTAAAAGAGTGCAAACTAATTGTTTAAAACCATCAATATTTAAAGAGTTAAAATCATGTACCTCTTTTAGTTCATCAGCAGCAGCAAGTGCTTCCATCTCTTCCTCATTGTCAGATTCTTCCTCATCTTCAGCTATAAGGCATATCATGGCTTCTTCTCCTTCATTTTCAGAATCATCACTTGACACATACTCTTCATCACTGAATTTTGATGAGTCAGCTATCATGACTTGCTCTTTGTTTTTGTCATGTTTATTTTTGGAGCAATTGAAGCAGTTGCACTTAGAACTGTGAATGATCTCTTTTGAGTAGGTCATCTTCTTAGCTGTCTGATTGTCCCTAGGTTTCCTTGGTTCAGGGCAATCAGATGAGTAATGTCCTTGCTTTCCACAGTTGAAGCAATCAATTGTCTTCTTGTAGCTGTCTTGTTGAGCATTAGATGTGGAGGGATTGTATTTTTTGTCAAAAGATTTCTTTTGAAATTTCATGGCATTTCTGACAGCCATGGAAATGAGACTTGGAATGTCTTCTTGGGAGATCTGTTTGCTGACAGGTTTGGAGCTGATGTTTATCTTTTGAAGGGCATTGTTGACAATGGTCTCAATGTCTTGGTGAGTGATTGGCTTGTGGACAGTTTCTTGAGCAGTCAAAGCTAAGGTTTGTGAAATGGAAGGGACTGGTTGAATCTTTATCATACCTTCCAATTCATAAGCTTCAAGCTTTCCAAAGTACTGTTCAACTGTCATGGTGCTCCATTCAGATCCTTCTCTAATAGGTAATGCTACCTTTTCATATTCTTGAGGAAGATTTGAGTATATCTTGAGGCAGAGATCTTGTTGTTCAAAAGTTTTTCCATGGTCAGCAATTGATCTAACAAGGTTCTCAAACCTTGGCTGAGCAGCACTCACCTTTTCTCCAGGGTAGAACTTGAAGTTGTCTAATTGCCTAAGCAAGTTATACAAGTTTTGTGTCCTAACACTGGAGTGTTTAGTGAACTTAGTTTGAATAAGAGCCCATGCTGTTCTGGCATTTGGTTCCTTAGCAATTTCTTGTGCTAGTGAGTCATTTACACTCTTTTGAAGAATGTTCTTGACTTTCAAGTTTGCACTTATCAATTGCTTTTCAGCTTCAGACCATGTTTCTGGGGATTTGATCTTACTAGGTCCTCCATCAGTACAGATTTGAGTTGGGTAGGACACTTCATTCTCTAGAACATACCAATTCCATATACTGTTTGCATCAAGGTATGTTTTTATTTTTGAAGCATAGATCTCAAAAGATCCACAGTCATCAATGTGTGGGATGTCTTTCTCATTATTTCTCCTTGGTTGAGGCATGGTGGGTTTGAAGAGGATCCTTCACAAGTTGTTAGACTTTTGAATGTGAAGACAAGCTCTGATACCAATTGAAAGGCCCTTTGCTTGATATGCAAATGATCAGACAGCTATGGTTTCTGTCTTAGCTGTCAGATATTGGTTGATTTGTGCAGCGGAATAGATAATGCTAGAAATAATGATAGAACAATGAAACACAAAGAAATGAAGCAAGTGTGTGAATGTGTTTGCAGAAAGATAATAACACAGAGAATTTAAAGTGGTTCAGAGTTCACTCCTCCTACATCCACCCTCACTGTCAATTTTGACAAGTGAGATCAATTTTATTATAATCTTTAATCAACAAAAATTACAAATGATTGATTTAGGCAAGTTCCTTGAACTTCCTCTTCCTAATTAGTACAATCAACTAGGGATACACTTAAAGTACAGTCTTAAGTGTTTTTACAACTTGAAGTACAGTCTCAAGATTTTACAAACCAACTAATACACTCAAAGTACAGTCTTGAGTGATTACAAACTAATTCTACACCTAAAGTACAGTCTTAGGATTTTGGGATTTGTGAATTAACACACTAGGGTTGTTTGTTGTTGAAGCAGAGGTTTAGGGGTGAAGATTTTGGTTTGAGACAGGGTTTGAAGGGTAGGGATTGGTGAGAGTGTGTGTGGATTACAGGAGGTGTGTGTGGGTGTAAGGGAAAGGCTTTGGATTGAAAAAGAGTATTTTTCAAGGGGTAACAGAATAGAGGAGAGAACTCCTCTATTTATAGCCTTCAATGTAGCCGTTGGAATATGACAGTTGCTGCTACATTAATGAGTCTTTGACTGGTCTTTGCCCCACTTGTCCACTTGCAGGTCTTCATGAGTTGGCATGAGCTGGGAGCTTCCAGAAGGTCTTCAATGGTCTTCAATGGTCACCTTGATAGCTGTGAAGATACATGATCCATCTTGGTTGAGATTGTGGCAGCAGAGTATGAGACAAAGACATGGTTGTCTGAGGACTGAAGTCATAGCTGTTAGATCATAGCAAGGCTTAGCTATCAGAGAAGATCTCTAATAAGGGCTGAGATGCACTTGATGATCTTGATGACTTAGAGAGTGAATATGATTCATGTTTTTGATTGATTGTAATCATTGTATATGACAGAATCATAACTATCAAACTCATAGCTGTCAGATACACTGAGGAATGAAAATGAAGTTTGATTTGGTCAGTCATGAACATAGCTGTCAGAGTAAAGGATCATGACTGACAGTCTTCCTCTTTTGATATAAACCCTGTTCTATATATATATATTCCTTTATCAAAACCAACTAACTAAGACATTGATCAAAGTTAGGTCCTAACAGTATGGTAGAGCTCCCAACAACCAAATATGAGTTTTTTTGAAGGATTGAATCTAGGCATTTTGTAGACTTGATTTCTTTTCTCATCGGCAATTTTATCACTTGGGTTAAGAAATTTTGAGTTTAGAGTTTTGGATTTCTTGATTTAATTGTGAAATTTTGAGTTTTAAATAGTATGAATTTTAGATTTTGGCGTTCATGTGTTGTTGTTGTTGGTAGTGGTGTGGTGTGGTGTGGTTCACCTGAGTGCAGCCTGGTATGTTTTTATGTTACCCCCTTCTACTTTGCTTCATTGACATTTTACAACGAATAAAATTCAGAAATTCTCAATGTGATTAGTTAATTTGGATATAACACTGTTTATGATGTGGAATTACTAGTGGTAAACTGGTAGTTGAAAGACTCGGAATGGTCGAGATTTGGTCATGTCTTTCATTTTTGTGTTAAGATGGTGAACGAAGCTACTGCCAACATTCCTGGGTGGAACACTTCTTAACAAACTGCTCGTCGGAGAATGAAATAGTACGGAGTAGCTTTTTTGGAGGACGTTTAGGAGAAAGGTAAACAAACTTTAGACATTGTTATACCAAACATAAGCTCAAATGTTGCTAGGAATAGAACTCAGAAATATATTCATATCTGTAGAAAGTTATTACACCTCGGTAGTATGTTTTTGAATGTGGCTACATGCCCTCGACTGTGTTAGAACAGAGCTTTGCTGTATACTCCCTCCGTCTCGGCCGACTTAGGACTTTTTGCCATTTTGGGCGTCCCACCCGACTTAGGATGGCCCAAAATGGAAACCTTAAATCACTATTCTCTCCACTCATTCTCTCTCCTTCATTATTTTAATACTCACAACACCATTATAATTTACTATTCCCTACACTCATTCTCTCTCCTGTTTTTAAATTACACTCACAACATTTACCTTTTCCTTAATCCCCGTGCCATTTCAAAAAATCCTAAGTCGACCGGGACGGAGGGAGTATGCATTACCATTACATGGTGGCGACAATTTTATTGGAGGGGAAGGGGTTACGGGAATGGGAGGAGATGGGGAAGTGCACGCATACTATTTTTTTTTATTTTCTTTTTCCTCCTGAAGTGTTACTACCTTCTACAGTCATATTAAAAAAAAAAACTATAAATTCCTCAAAAAATAAGTTATTGATAAAATTAATATAAAAAGCCTTATATTAAATGATATTATTTTTATATTTTTTTCAACAGTAAATTAAATTAATAAATTAATTTTTTTAACATATAAATTTATTAGTTTAAAACGTAATTACTTTAAGAAATAATACATTTTCTCAAAACAAATCTCTATTCAAATAAAAAACAAAAATAATAACAATACATTACATTCTTTTAGTTTATTATACATGGTAAAAGAGACACAAGAGCATATTTTTAGGCTTTAGACTTGATTGTTGATAATTTTAATTTTTTGAAAGTCTAAATGAAAAATAATTGTGCAATTAAATTGAGGAGATAAATATTATTTATTATTTAACTTGCTTGCATTGAGAAGACGAACAATAAATGTGGAGATTGTTTGGCTAATTTTGGAGAGAGAAAGACGTTGAAAAAAGAAAGTTGGAAGTTGAGATTAAAAAAAAAATATTCTCAAGTTTCAGGACTTCCTACCTACTATCTTAAATATAAGTACAATTTAAAAATATGTTTCAAAAATAAGAAAATTTGAATTTAATTATATTTGTGTTAACAACTTTTTTTTTCTTTCAAAACTACCCCAGTTAATTATTTCATTTTAGAGATGTAAGCATATTTCCTAAACATTTAATATAATTTAATATAAGGATCTAATAGTAATTATAGCTATTTTTTTTTTATAAAATCAAGATAATTTAATTAGATTTTTTGTCAAAGTATTATGGCGTGCGTTTAACGTTTAACGCACGGGTGTTAAACTAGTTTGTTAATAATGTTCTTCACTTGTAAATCAGTCAAATATTCAATTTATATATATATATATGTATATACTCCCTCGGTCCCACTATACTTGACACTTCTTTCCATTTTGGGCCGTCCCACTTCACTTGACACCTTCCAAAAATAACCTAGTTTTTATATTTTTATATTAGATGGACCCCACCACTAATTCTCTCTCTTCATTTTCCACCACTCAATTTATTCAACCAACACTACTATTTACCCCACTCATTCTCTCTCTTCATTTTCTACCACACATTTTCTTTATTTAATTGTTTCTTCTTAGTTCCGTGCCCACTCCTTGGGTGTCAACTATAGTGGGACGGATGGAGTATATATATATATATATATATATATATATATATATATATATATATATATATATATATATATATATATATATATATATATATATATACTCCTCCGTCCCACGTGAATACAAACTGCCCAAAATGGAAATAAATTTATTATTTTATATTCACCCCACCCCACCCACTCATTCTCTCTCTTCATTTCCTACCATACAATTTATTCAACCAACTCCACTCATTCTCTCTCTTCATTTCCTACCACACATTTTCATTATCTTAATAATACTTCTTAATTATTGTGCCCAAGAAATTGGTTTGTAATCACATGGGTCGGAGGGAGTATATATATATATATATAGGAATTTGTTAGGATACCCACTATAGGAGTATCCTAACAAGTGACCCATTATTTTTGGACAAAAATGCCCCTTCATCTTGTACATGAACTAAAAATAAAG
Source organism: Adenophora triphylla var. japonica (assembly GCA_022495995.1). NCBI lineage: Eukaryota > Viridiplantae > Streptophyta > Magnoliopsida > Asterales > Campanulaceae > Adenophora > Adenophora triphylla. The sequence continues at coordinate 666,749 of JAFEMH010000465.1, read as the reverse complement.
AAGGGGTATTTTGGTATTTTAGGCATCAGCAGCGTCTGGGTATCAGCAGCGCCTCAGAAATCAGCAGCGCCTCGAAAGTCAGCAGCGCACTGGGAATCAGCAGCGTGCCTAAAATACCAAAATACCCCTTCTTTATTTTTTGTTCATGTACAAGATGAAGGGACATTTTGGTCCAAAAATAATGGCCACTACAGGATACTCCTATAGCGTGGTATCCTAACAAATCCATATATATATATATATATATATATATATATATATATATATATATATATATATATATATATATATATATATATATATATATATGGGTTTTGTTAGGATACCCACAATAGGAGTATCCTAACAAGTGGCCCATTTTTTTTGGATCAAAATGCCCCTTCATCTTGTACATGAACCAAAAATAAAGAAGGGGTATTTTGGTATTTTAGGCACCAGCAGTGCCTGGGTATCAGCAACACCTTGGGAATCAGCAGCGCCGGGAATCGAATACAAGGCGGCACCAAGAATAGCGTGCCTAAAATACCAAAATACCCCTTCTTTATTTTTGCTTCATGTACAAGATGAAGGGGCATTTTGGTCCAAAAATAATGGGTCACTTGTTAGGATACTTCTATTGTGGGTATTCTAACGAAACCCTATATATATATATATATATATATTTAATAGGCATAAATAAAATTGGGGCCCTTCAAAATTTGAGACCCTGTGCAAAGGAACCTAATGTTTCGTATACAGAGCCTACTGTCAAGGCTTTCTGGAAACTAACGAAATGACAAAATAATAAATGAACCAAAAATTAATTAACGGGGCAGAAAATTAATATAAACCAGATATGCGGAAATTAAATTAAACTGGACAAATATAGAAATCGAGTCTTGTGAAACACAATCTCAGCAAGAAAATATTGCCCCGCACTGGTACTAACGGTTTTGTGGCAATCTTTTTTTAAGATAAAACAACTTATTATTTTTTATATAATCACTCCAAATCAAAAACTCGACGAAAGTCACAGGTGCCTTTCGGGAATAGACATGATTCTTGATCCGACGAATCTGGGCTGCCCGATCTTATCTGATCTCAAATTCAACGAATCTGCCATATACCCGAACCGGTCCCTTGTCCGGCCGAATCTAACACGTGACCGCTCGAATGGGCACAAACCTATTCAGCGGCTCCGAGTGCCCAACCCAGTCCATGGCCGTCGGACCATTCCAGACGGGCCTAGTCCCGTCCGCCCAAAACCGCCACAAGTCAACCAAACTGGACCGCGTGCGAAGTGAAAAGTGAGCCTCTAAAGCGCCATTTGCGGGTGGTGTTACGCACCATCCTTGCACCTGTGGTTGAGCTAGATGAAAGCTAGCCCAATGGGCCACTGGATTGATCCAAGCAGGTTACAACTTGATGATTCATGCTTTGATAGATCCACTTAAATACATTCATTACTTTCCTTTTCCAAGCAAGCAATGTGTGATTTCCACCTTATATCCCATAAACTATTCATATACTCATTTCATATTGCATACTTTGAATATTAATTTCTCATTCACCCCAATTTGGTTTTGAGAAAATAAATATATCAAATTAATCTACTCCAAATGCAGATTACAAATATACAATTAATTTTCATTTACATAAAATGGAATCTAATGGAATTAATGGTAAAAAGTTGGTCAAACACCACTTTTCCAAAACCAAAATTCCAACAACTTAATGAAAAATGGAAGAAAAGTTTGAACATTATAACTATCAGTAGATTAAAAGTTGCTAATGTGATCCGCTTCACGTTAAATCCAGCTTGAGGAACATGTTAAAGTATGATATTACAAGTAAATTGAATCAAGGTTGCACTTGGGTGATTCTTGCTGTTATGCCAACTTCAATACAAGCATTCGGCAAGTCTAACTGGATGGCGTTCGCATGCCTCCAAAATTTGCCCCCGAGAAAACAAAGGAAAATATAACCACAGGGGAAACTAAGGAGCCAATCCTTGAATTCCCAAAAACTTTTAACCTTAAACCCTAGAAGAGGTCAGGATTACAATTTGAAACCAAAAATTACTTTATGAGATCATGCACAAGTTCAATCTTCAACATTTTTGTTGGTCCACTGGAGGTCCATGTAAAATCCCAAATATGAACACACCAGTTGTCCCCAAATCACGATTCAAAACCCTAGCTTTAACCAGTTCAAAACTCTACCAAGTCACACACAGAGTACATAAACTGCATAAAAAATTACACATACATTGTGAAATTTGTCTACTGGAATTGAACATTAGCAGTTGAACAGTACAAACGATTAAGCTTTAAAAACATAATTCTTGAAAATGATACTCCCTCGATCTAATGGATTCGCTCCGAGGAACAAACCCCGGCTTGATCGATTGAAATGGAAAAAAATTGGAAAGATTAAAGCTTTTTAATTGAGGGTTTAAGAAAAGCGCGTGTGGTGCAAGTACTATGTGGTGCGTTTTTGTCTCATCCAGCCTGAAACCCATTTTCTACCATAACTACCCAGAACAGAATCTTGACCACCCAAAAGATGGCTTTTTCTCCCACATTTTCACCAGCAAGCTCATCCTCCTTCACCAATAGAAAGCAGCTTCCCAGTTATGGCAGAAAACCTTATGGCCCAATGTTAACCCCAAGAGCCATGGCTAAACAAATTCACTTCAATCATGATGGTTCAACCACAAAGAAGCTCCTGGTTGGTCACTTTTCATGGAATCCATTAATTTCTTTGATTTTTCAACTCTTTATCCAATGTAGGTTTAAAAAATAATTATTGTTACTCTCTCCGTCCCAAAATGAATGTCCAAAAAAGTTTTAAATTTAATCTTGAAGAGCAAATTTGAAACTTTTTTAGATATTGATTTTGGGATGGAGGTAGTAGTTTCTTTTATGGTGTAGGCAGGAGTGGACATGGTGGCAGAGCTGGTTGGAGTGACATTGGGTCCAAAAGGAAGGAATGTGGTGTTGCAAAACAAGTATGGACCTCCCAAGATTGTTAATGATGGTGAGACTGTTCTTAAACAGGTAAATTTTTTTGTGTGTACCATTTATTATGTTCTTTCCATCTGATTTTTGTTAGTTTGATGTGAAAATTCTCCCTTGTTACATAATCTCTAGCGGGGTATTGTCTTCCAAGTGTTTGTGGAAATTTCACAACCAGTTTGATGGGACTAAATAGTAGTTTTCTGATTAAAGTATGAAAATCTGTGTTTGTTTAGATTGAGCTAGAGGACCCTCTCGAGAACGTTGGTGTGAAATTAGTGCGACAAGCTGGTGCAAAAACAAATGACCTCGCAGGTGATGGTTCCACTACTTCAATCGTGCTTGCTCAGGGTCTGATTACTGAAGGTGTAAAGGTATGACTGAAACAATGTAACCTGAGGATTAATTTTGTACATAGGACCCAAATTAAAGTAACACAAATAGCTGAAAATTTTTGAAAGCGGATTTGTTGAAGTTTGAGAGCTTATCAGAGGGTTTTCATTTAGTTAAATGTGAAAGCATTATCTTACTTTATGCTGGTTTATAGGTTATTGCAGCAGGGATGAACCCAATCCAGATTGCACGAGGGATAGAAAGAACTGCTAAAGCTCTTGTTTCTGAACTCAAATTGATGTCCAGAGAGGTAAAAGTTCTCCTTTAGCTTTACGCAATGGCGAAGCCATAATTTCTTCAAATGGAGTCAAGATTAGTAAAAAGGTATGCTTTGCATATAGAAATTTGGCACAAAGGGGGTCAAAATGATATAATAGTCAAATTTTACCACAAATAAATGGGTTGAAACTGACAGAAATAGTATTTTTAGTGTGCTTTTCAAATTATTAAAGGTACTAAAATGACATTCTCAAAAAATTAAGGACTTAAGTAACCGCCATCCTCTTCACATGGCTTCACCACTGGATTTACATTTTTCATGACTCTCAAGAGAATACAAGTCAAGAAATAACTAATAATCTCCATCTGAATATTAATGGTAGAATTTTTCTTTTGTCTTCCAATCCCATTCTCTTCTAAAGCTAATCATGCATCCTTTCCTCGGCTTAATAGAATCTTGATTCGTGCTCTGATTGTTTTCCACATACTGTCTAAATTTGTGTCAATTTATTTTCACCTTTCAGGTTGAGGATCATGAGCTGGCAGATGTTGCATCCGTTAGTGCAGGTAATGACAATGCAGTTGGAAGCATGATTTCCGAAGCTATTCAAAAAGTTGGAAGAAAAGGCGTAATCACAATCGAGAAAGGAAATTCTGCTGACAACACTCTGCAAATTGTTGAGGGAATGCAATTTGATCGTGGGTACTTATCTCCATATTTTGTTACTGACAGAAGAACCAGGATAGCAGAATTCCACGATTGCAAGGTAAAATTCAAGATTTGAGTAGCTTTTTTATGTTGTTCACAGAGTAATTAGAGAATGTTAAATGTTTTTTTTGTTGCAGTTGCTTTTGGTTGACAAAAAAATTACGCATCCAAAGGAGATGTTTAAAATATTGGACAATGCGGTTAAGGAGAAGTACCCAGTTGTGATAGTTGCAGAGGGCATTGAGCAGGATGCTCTGGCTCCAGTCATTAGGAACAAACTCAAAGGCGTTCTGAAGGCAGCAGCTATTAAGGCTCCTGCCTTTGGTGAGCGCAAAAGCCACTACTTAGATGACATTGCTATCTTGACTGGAGGTAGTAAAATAACTACCAAAAATATTTCACCTATTAATGTGACACTCCCTCCGTCCCATATTATGTCGCACTTTCCTTTTTTAGTCTGTTTCAAAATAAATGTCACATATCTAAATGAGGAAACAATCTTAGTGCATTCTTACTATGGTACGATCATTATACAAACGAATAAATCACACTCCTTAAAAACATTGGCAAGTCAAATGCGACATTTATTTTAGGACGGAGGGAGTACTTTTCAGTAACTTTTCATGTAAAGTACTTAATATGGCGTCTTCAAATGTGAATGCCCAAAGAAATGGTGTTAGTTCATGAGCAACATGTGCATCCCAATAGTACTTTTGGACAATAGAGGAGTGTGTGTGTGTGTGTGTGTGTGTGTGTGTGTGTGTGTGTGTGTGAAGATGGAGTGGTTAATGAATATGTACTTAATAGAGGTGTATATTTCAGTTTGGTGTCTGAGTTTCCTTCATTGCATTATTTATGTTCACCTCCTAAGTCCATTGTGTGTTTGCAGGGACTGTGATCAAGGATGATATGGGTTTGACTCTTGATAGAGCCGGTCCGGATGTATTAGGAACTGCTGCTAAGGTGGTGATAACGAACAATTCTACTTTAATTGTTACCGATGGGAGCACTCAAGCGGCTGTCCAGCAGAGGGTTACTCAGCTCCAAAGGCTTGTTGAGGTGCATCAAATTGCTTGCCATATTTTAATCCCAGGAATAATTTGTTTTTCTTTCAATAATTTGTTCATGTAATTGCAAGATGTGGCATTAGTCATTAATGGGGCTGCACCCATGGTAAAAGACGAGAAAACGTCAACTCTAATATAGACTTGCCAGGAATCTTTTCTGAAAACTAACACAAAACAGTGAACTTTCTTCACTGTGCTTAGAAAAGTGAAGTGAAAGTCAAACTCTAATACACTTAACAGGATTGCATTAAGCTGTATTTAACTGTAGTACTGATGATAATGGCTTCTATTGCAGAATACCGAAGAGAAATTTCAAAAGGGTATTTTGAATGAAAGAATAGCAAGATTATCGAGTGGTATTGCTATTCTTCAGGTAATACGAGGACTTGGGATCTTGACACTAGAGGAAACACTCTTGAATGCTAATGCATAAAGCTCTCTCTGTTTATATTTAGGTAGGAGGGCAAACACAAGTTGAATTAAAGGATAAACAGCTGAGAGTTGAAGATGCTGTGAATGCAACAAAGGTAGCTTATTTGGTCTTTAACAGCTAAAGTAGTTGACTTTTAAGTATGATTATATTGATCACTAAAGTCAACATTATCATTTTCAGGCAGCTATCGAGGAAGGGGTGGTTGTAGGTGGCGGCTGTTGTCTTTTGAGGTTATCTTTAAAGGTGGACGGTATTAAAGAACTTCTGGAAAACGAAGAACAGAAGGTAAAAGCATCACTTTTCTTTCTATAATTCGGAAGTCTTTTTCATAACCTGATATACAAATTGGATCTGAAAATTCTTCTGTCGATATTTTGCATGTGAAAGCAAAGATAGGAGCTGAAATATTCGAAAGAGCTTTAGTGTATCCTATTAGACAGATAGCCAGAAACGCTGGCGTGAATGGAAATATAGTTATAGAGAAGGTATGTGCATACTGATCCATTAGCTTCTACATCGATATCTATTTGTTCTCCGGTACCGAATGATCTTCTTAAAAGCTGATCGGATTATCTTGTTATATCATCTTTTCAGGTTTTATCAGTAAATGATACAACGTATGGATACAACGCTGCTACAAACAAATATGAGGATTTGATGGCTGCTGGAATTATGGATCCATCTAAGGTAATCAAATGCTCCCTCCGTCCCATAATAATTGTCGAAGTTGACTTGTCAAACTTTTAAGGAATGTGCTTTACTTTTTTGTACATTGCTTGTACCATGGTAATATTACACGAAGATTATTTCCTTATCTAGAAACGCGACACTTATTTTGGGACGAAGCAATAAAGAAAACTCGACACTTATGGGATAGATGAAGTAACCAATTACTTGAGTAAATGTTCATATCACTTTCCTGATGGCATGAATGATAGGCTTATTTGATGCTTGATGGGCTGGCTTATTTAATAATGCCCACATCAGTAGGCACTTGACAACATAAGATGCCATAAGAAATGTGAAATCTTTTTGACAGATTATACAGAGTATATGCTTTACTTGTTTGTACATTACTTGTACCCTGATTTATTCAATCGTGTATGGTACAGGTAGTCAGATGTTGTTTGGAGCATGCAGCATCAGTTGCCAAGACATTTTTGACAGCTGATGCTGTTGTCATTGCCATAAAGGAACCAATAACTCTTCCCAAACGAATGAAAGAACCACCAATGCGCAAACGCACGAAAATGCCAATGCCAATGCCAATCTCAGGTACTCCCTCCATCCCAAAATGAATTTCCATTTTTCATTTTGGAGAAATTTAAAAAGTTCAACTTTATGTAAACTTTAGTAACAAATGTGTATGAAATTCTCTGCAATCTACTTTCTAAACTTCTAATTTTGCAAGTGTATAATGAATATTGGGAAAAAAAAATTGGTAAAGAACATTTAGGGACAGTTTTTTTGCAAAAAGTCATTCTTTTAGGGACAAAAATTTCCCAAAAAATTGTCATTGATATTGGGACAGAGGGAGTAACTCTTTTTTACTCCTACATTAAACTAACTTTCGTGAATCAAAACTCACGAGCAGCTTTATATTTGATGGTTTGCTTTATAATTTCGTCATGCAGGAACAGGACCAATGAGAAGCATGGGACGAATGGGAGGCATTGGACCGCTGGGACTTTAAGCTTTCAGGTGAAATTCCATTGCTGTAACATGTTGGCTAGAGAACCACCATGACTTTTTGACCGCGCATCAAACCTACAGAAAATCAAGCGGGATTAGTAGTGCATTTTGTTGCAGTACAGCCAAATGAGCTGATGGGAGTTATTATAGTATCAACAAAACAATTGTCTGCCTGCATATATATGATCAGAAAATGGATGATCGGAACATTAGAAGGTGCTTTTACGAGCCTAGTTTCACTCTCGAAAATGCATTTACGAGAAAAATGATAAATGTGCAGAAGAAAGAAAGAAAGAAAGAGCAATCGAAGAGGGCCTAAAGAGGAAAAAACCCATAGGATATTCTTATTATGTAATAGATGTATAAAATCTTTACTTTCTAATCCATGTAGTTACCAACATATTGTACTTATTTGTAAAAGAGAGATTGTACTTATTTGTAAAAGAGAGATGTTATCAAATCTAAATTGACAATCATTGATATAAACACACCTGACTTGTCATACCCACTCACTTATTCACTCTACAATCCATTTTTCACTCATCACTTTTCTTAATTCTCATGTTACTTCCAAAATGGCGAAGCTTCCAACGGACGAATGAAGTATAGATAGTTGGAAAAAAAAAACTCTGTGAACTACTCCCGTGAGCAACTTCTCCTGCAGTGTTCCAATGAGCAGTTTTGAGTCTGATGACGCCAGAATCTTCAGGATCAGAACAGTTATAGGATATCTGGCAAGATATATTTGATTGGTGCGGTACCTATGATCACAACACAAACGAAGCACCGTTAAGGTCAAAGTTGGATGTTAATCCAATTCAGACCCTCGGGTGTGAGAATAAGAATACTGAGATTTATAAGGCTTGGAATGCTTTGAAGGTGTGTGTATGTTTAGGGTTTGAGTAGTATGGCTTACAATATAGATTTGGCACTTATCTTGTCCAAGGGGACAAAAGTCTTCTATTTATAGGCAATGGGGAGCTGCTCGCTGACATAAGCCATGAGGTCGGCCCTAAAGGGCACTTTAGTTTTTGACCGCATACACGTGTCCGCATCTGATTGGGTATGTCAGAGAAGGAAGATTCACTGTCGGAGAGATGTCGGCGATGTGGACGGGAGCCGTGTATTCGGCGCGGCGCATTAAATGCGATAGTAGGCGCCTGGTGAGCCGCATTAAATGTGATGTGGGAGTGAGCCAGGCTACTTGCATGTCGAGCCGGTAAGATAACTTGCTCGATAAGCTTTGATATCAGCAGAGTCGGTATGAGACCGCGGTCAACATCTTAGCGCGGTCAACGGTATTTGACGCGGGCACGGATGTGACGGTCATACTTCCTGCGGTCACCAGTCTGATGGTCAGGATCCCTTCGGTCTGGACTAGGATGATGATGAGAGAAACGCGGTCTTGACCTCAGGAGACTATCTGTCCGCGGTCTGGACTTTGGCGGTCTAGGGAAAACCACGTCATACTGGGCCTTTAGACCAGACCGAGCTTGGGCCCGGTCTAGCTGGTCCGGGTTCATCAGTGGCCCCTAGCTCTAAGTGAATGATTATTTATGGTCTGATCGAGGAGCTACTAGTTAAGCTCGGTTCAATCAGATCGCTCCTTGGGCGGGCACCAGTGTTGGCGTTTTTCATTGGTTTTTGCTCTGCCTCCCGTGCAAATAGGCACATGTGAGGGGCACGTGTGGAAGCTTGTAGGCACCTTCATTGCTCTGCCTCCCGGTTAACTAGTGGGCCCCTTGGCAGACGAAGAGACTGCGCGTGACAGGTACGGAGGGTACGTGTCATCCATCCAAGAGGAGCAATAAATACCAACCGTTTAATTTTCGAAATTTCAAACGTTTGGCGTCGGTTCAGGGTTCGAGGGGAATGGTTAGTGGGCTAATTAATACGGGTCAACCCATATAGGTAGGCCTTATAAATACAAACCCTTCAACCCTCAGTACCTCTTTACCGTTTTCAAGCCTTCAAATTGCTAGAGAGAGAAAAATTATTGCTTCTTACTTAGCGTCTTCTTCTTCCTTTTCCAAATCCGTAAGTAATTTTGTGCTTTAAACTCCTTTTCCCTCTCTATTTCTACTTTCTTCTGGATAACAATGACTACCCGTGAGTTTGGTCCCGTTCGTCCGGAGGAACTAGGAGATGGGAATACCCCAGACCTGTTTGCGGTTTGCAAAAGGTCAGGAGGAATATATAGGAAGGTGGCCCATGGGTGGTTGAGGCTATCCTTGTATTGTTTTCGTAATTTCTGTGAGAAATACCAGTGGGGGCCCTTTGTCCCACCCCGGTTGTGGGAGGCCAGGAAAAAATTGATTGTGAATGGTGACCTTTTAGTGTTGGGGGATACTCGTAGATTAAGAAGTTTTGTGATGGGGGTTCTGTGCAGGTTTCCCCGCGAGAGAGACCAGGCATTGAATGCCACTGAACTGGTGAGGAGAGCGGTTCGTAATCCCCGAGTGATAACTAATTGGGAGAGAGTGGAATTTATGGACCTTGACCAAATGGACAAGTACCAGTGCCTGGCCGCAGAAGATACGAGTGCTCCCACTAGACGTTGAGCCTTCGAACCACAATTCGCACGAGGTCCAGGGCCAAGGAGGCCCCTGATGTGCTCGTGGTGGACGTGAGTAGTGATGACGGTGATGAAGTGGAGATGGAGGTGGATGGAGGCGAGGAGGATGAACCGGAGGTGGAGCCCTTAGAGGGGTCATCTTCTAGTCTCTCTGGCTCTCAAAGCGTGGAGACAGTGGATGACACTCGCGAGGAGGGAGACCGCATAGCCCCGGGCACATCCCAAAAGGCCACGAGGATAGTGGATGCCTTCGGGGAGGAATCGAGGAAGAGGCCACATGCTGCGGCAAGAGACTGCCGTGGAGGCCAATCTGGTCGAGGCAAAAGAGAAGCGAGGTGGCCTCCATTGATTGGGAGCAGGAGATCTAAACCACCTATGGCGTTGACCCAAATGCCTTTCGTGTCCGCCCTCTTCAGGAAGTGGAGACGAAGAAGGGGAAACTGAGACCGGAGACTGTAGTTGATGTCCGCGAGGATAATAGGGCTTGCATTTTCTATGGGGTCCAGTTCGAGAACGGGCTGAGGCTTCCCCTTGACCCTTTCATCAATAAGTTCCTAAACTTCACCCGCTGTCTCCCCATGAACCTGACTCCCAATACTATTAGAGCCATGGTTTCCTTCATAGCCATTTCCGTGAGGCTCTTTGGTTTTGAACCCACCTCGATGGGCTTTATGTCTTTTATCAAAATCGAGATAACCAACGGAAACCTTGGCCAAAAAGGCAAAGAACAATTCTCCCGCACCTTCTCTGCCCGAACAAATAAATTTGACCAATGGAACCAGAAGAACATCTTGGTCATTGAGTCTAGATTTGGGTGGTCCTTTGCCAAACCTTCCAGCCCGATTCCTCTTAGGATCGCTGCTACTGCCTACCCTGATCTGTTGCGTCCGAGGACCTCCGGGTTTCTCTAGCCCTCTTTCTGGCCCAGTTTGTGAGCGATAAGAAGGAGCAACCAGTTTTCGATGTGAGCACGATAATAGGTGACGAGCCCCTGCTGATCTACACCGGGGTGGGCCCCCAGAGGGAAGGTCTTCCCCATTCTCCTAGGGTAGCCATTTTACCCCAGCTTCGTAACCACATTGGGGGTTCATGAATTTTGCATTCGAGGGGTGCTGTAAGACTTGCATGCTGGGCGCGGAATGCGAGCCTCCGGAGTGGATTGGTCTCTATTCTTTTTGAGAACTACCTTTGATTGCTTCTGATTTTTTGAAAAATGTCGTCTAATCAACTCTTTTTCCTTTCAGAGTAGATCCAGCCGACTATCTCGGAGATGAGTGATAAGCCTAACCCCCAGCAACTGAAGGCTAGGAAGCTAGCCAACGAGGAGAGGGAGGCAGCGGCGAGACAAGCTGCTTTGGGGAAGACTTTGCCCAAGGGCGCCATTCCCCACGTTATTGACCGGCAGACCGGCGTTATCTTGGCCACGGGTAGGGGATCCCTCGGACCCGAGGACTGCCTCTGCCGCACCTCCACCTCGGGGAGGACCTCTACCATCTGCTTGCGGCCCCAGTCCCTCTGCTGAGCGCACCATCTCCACTGGACACTCAGATCATTCTCGAGAGATGCGCCTCAGGCGCGATGCTTTGCGAGCAAGGATAGGCCGCAGAAAACTCATAAGGGGGCGGAGATAACACATGCCCAAGCCTCCACTGGCTCCGGCTCCGCTCCCCCTTCTAATAAAGGGAGGACCGTCTGCTTGGCCTCCTACCCCGTGGTTCCCAATGAACTACGGGATTCGGCCAAGAGCCTGAAGGAGAAGATTGAGAAGGTCCCCGAGATCAAAGGGGTAGATCCATACTACCGCGGAGGCTACAACTCCGTGATTGGGCAAGGAGCATTGAATAGGCTCACATGCCCACGACTTACACGAGTGTCGTCTCCAAGATGAACTCTGCTGCCCTGTCCGGGAATATGGGCTTGATGGCCATTGAGGTAGTAATTTTCTGATACTGAATCTCCTATTCTTATGACTACACATTGCTAACTGTGTTTGTTTCGGCTCGCAGATGGCCAACAAGTCTATGAGGATGAGGGAGATTAATGACGAGCAGGCCGTCCTCCTATCCGATCATACCAAGGCTTATACTGAAAATTCTAAGCTTTTGGCCAAGGCTGAGGAGCAGGTGAATGCTCTGAAGGTCTCACTGTCTGAGAATGAGGGAGACTTGAAGACTTTCATGGATCACCTGGATAAGGCGAATAAGGATGGGGAGAAGTACATGGGGCAGCGGGATGAGCTCCGCTGGCATAAGATTCAGCTCGAGAAGAGGAGCGAAGAGCTTGCGGCCAAGCTGGAAGCCGCCCAGAAGACGACGAAGACCTTGGAGGAGTCTGTGGACAGGCTGTCCGATCAACTGCTTCCTCTGAGGCAATTTGAGTTGGAGAGGGAAACAATTCTGGAGGCTGCTCGCCAGGAAGCGGTGAAGCAGTACAAAGATTCTGAGGAGTACAAGGAGAAGGTTCTGGACTAATCTTCCATTCAATACGAGCTCGGCCTATCGACGCAGCTAAGGAACTTTGCTGCTACGGGCAAGTTATCTGCGGAGCAATTGGCCATTATTGGCTCTTTGATCTCCACAGACGATCTCTGCATGCCCGGGCACGCACTGGTCCCTCTGACTGCGGATGAGGTAGCCAATCTGGAGCTCGCAACGTCCTCTTCCTTGCCTCCTATGGCTGCGGTCACTGCTTCCGGTCTCAAGAATGAGCTGGATAAGCTGAGGTTTGGTGCCCAGAGTCTGTCATTTGAAGCCGTTGTTGCTAGCTTGTTCCCCAATGGGCCTGCAATCAGTGATGTATTTTCGCCTCGGTCAGCTCCAGCTCCAGCTTCCACTGAGCCCATTACTGATCTTACTATAACTGAGACTCTCCCCTCTCCCACACCTAACTCTAAGGCGGCCAAAGAGACAGCCACTACGGATCCCAAAGACTCTGCTCCTTTAGCCTAGGATTTTTTCCTTTTTTCTTATGTAATAGACCGTAGGATTCTGTTAATCGTTTTATCCATTAAATAGAAGTATTTTTCGATCATTCTTGCCTTGCCTTTATTTTAGGCTGTTTCAAGTTTTTGCAATGCATTCTTGCTCTTCCTTTTTTCAGCTTTTCAGACTTGGAATGACTGTTCTGGACTCAATTCCGCGGTTAGGGGCATAGTAGGCCTTCTGGTCGCGTTTTATGAGTTTTCCTAACCCTTTATTCAAAATCACTTGGATCTCTTATGAGAGTCGGCCCTTTTCACTATGATCGCGTTTGTTGTGGCCTTGGATAATTTTGAGGCTTGACCTCATTTTGTCTATTTGGCTTTTAAAACTTCTTTGATCACTCCCTTCCACTTACACTTATTTAGATTTTTTAGATCCGTGGTGTAATTTTAAAAGCACCAAGGCAAGCTACTTTCATTGGGCATGCAGATTGTGGCCGTAAGGCAATATTCCAGGCAAGAGTAGGTAGGGGCATATTGGCCCTTTAACCTACCGGCATCTCTATCCACTATTGGTGGTGGTTCACGTGATCACGACTTTTTGGAGTCTTGTGGCGATCATGTAACGGGCTCATATTTTGGCCTTTGTACATACGGGCATGCGAGTAACGGCCACCTAAGGCTACGCGCATTTAGTGGGTCCGAGACTTTGGCCATGGCCCCACTTGCATCTATATCCACTTATTCTTGGTGGTTCACGCGGGCGGGATAAAGAATCTTGTCCGCGATCGAGTACGGGCTTAATGGCCTTTGTACCCGTATAGGCGTGCGATCGTATTGGATCTTTGCGCATCGGTAGGTAGGGGCTCTTATGTTGGCCCTTTAACCTGCGGCATCCAGCTTAATGGGCATCCACTTTAGCTTTTGAGGCTGGTGGGAATATTGCTACAGTTTTTAACACTAATTTTGCACAAAAATTGATTCAATACTCATACATTCATTGCCTCTCCCACCTTTTTTACAAAGATTTTAAAAGAAATATTTTCTAAGGTGATCGCTATTTCACGCGCTCTTGAGGTCTTTTCCTTCCTTTGTCCGCAATCTGTAGGTACCCTCCTTGATTATTTGGGTAACTTCGTACGGACCTTCCCATTTCGGGGAGAGTTTGTGGAAACTAGCTTGGGTCCCTTGTACCTCAACGTTTCTGAGTACCCAATCTCTAACTGAAAAACTTCTTCTATTCACTCTCTTATCATGATGCTTCTTCGCCTTTTGCTTGTAGTTCACCATTTTTTCATTTGCTCGTATTCTCTTTTCTTCGAGATCGTCCAGGTCACACCTTCTGTTTGCCTCATTTTGAGACTCGTCGAAGTATGTGACTCTGTACGAGGGTAGAGCTACCTCAACTGGAGACATTGCCTCTGACCCATACGTGAGCGAGAAAGGAGTTTCTCCTGTTGAATTTCTGATCGTCGTGCGGACAACCCATAACGCGGTCTGGAGCTCGTCCAACAATCGTCCTCCTCGTCCTTCCAAATTTTTCTTTAGGGCGGTCAGGACTAACTTGTTCGCGACCTCAGCTTGGCCGTTCCCTTGGGGATAAGAAACTGCGGACTAGCGGTGTTGTACTTTCATTCTCTCACATTCAGCTGTGAATTTTGTAGAGAACTGAGTGCCATTATCCGAGATTATTGCTCGTGGAACCCCAAATCTGCAAAATATGTGATCGTGGACGAAATTAATAACATTCTCCTCGGAGATAGTGGCTAAGGCCTTTGCTTCTGTCCACTTTGTGAAATATTCCACGGCCACCACAGCGTACTTAATACCTCCTCGAGCAGTTGGGAACGGTCCAATTAGATCAATCCCCCACGTATCAAACGGCCACGATGGTACTACTAAAGTCTGCTCTGTTGACGGTAGTCTAGGAATGTCCATAAACCGTTGGCATTTGTCACACTTTCTCACGTACTCATGTGCATCTCTCCTCATCGTAGGCCAATAAAATCCTTGAAATTTAATTTTGTCTGAGAGAGTGCGAGCACCGGGATGTCCGCCACAAACTCATTTATGGACCTCATAGAGTAAATTGGTGACCATGTGAGTTTTAACGCATCTTAGCAAAGGCTTGGTGAATGATCATCGATATAATACTCCGTCCAGGACGAGGTATTTTGCGGACACCTTGCCAATGGTTCTAGCCTTTGCTGGATCCTCGGGGAGGGTTTGCTTCTCGATGTAATACTTGATCTCATCTACCAGTCCCTTACTTGATCCTCAATATTGTTTATCTGAATCTGATCTATATCAGGTCTTTCTGTGAACTCTATCTGGCAATCCGTCTCTAAGTCTACAACTTCTTGCTCGGTTATTCTGGAGAGAAGGTCAGCCTCCGTGTTGTCCTCTCTCATCACTTGGTTCAGCTCATACATAGTATGTGAAATTTTTGATAAGGGTTTTTGGCTAGACCGCAGTACTGAGTTAGCACTGGGTTGATCGTGTCATACTTCCCCTTAATTTGATTTACTATGAGCTGAGAATCACTATTGATCTTAATATTCTGAAGTCCCAAGTCTATGGCCAATTCCATGCCTGCTATAATCGCTTCATACTCAGCTTGATTGTTCGACGCTTCGAATTTGAATCTCAAGGCTCTTTTGAATTTCTCCCTGCAGGGTGCGATTAAGAGTATGCCCGCTCCACTCATTAACTTGCTCGCAGAGCCGTCCACGAATAAGGTCCATACTTCTTCCGGATGCTCCTTGGGGCCGTATAATCTACGTCTCGAGCTATCTTGGGCTTCTTACGCCTCTCGTTCGCTTTCTCTTTCCCTGTGTCGCCGTCCGCTAGCTTAAATGACGATTACGCTACAAAATCGGCTAAGGCCTGCGCTTTGATTGTCCTTCTCGGGAGTAGGTGATGCGGAACTTCGGTGAGCTCTATAGACCAAGCTAGCATTCTCCCCGAGGACTCTGGTTTATGTAAAACCTTTCTAAGCGGGGCCTCAGTGAGTACAGTTATACAAGCAAGGCGTAAGCTAATTTCTCTATATTTAAATAATGCCCTTCTACGGCGGACAGTGCCTTAGATACATAATAAACTGGTTTTGGGAGTTATTTTCCTCCCTTACAAGAACAGCGGCTCTTGCCCGCGATGCTTGCTAAAAACGTAAAAGCTCTTCCGGGCATTGGGGCTGGCTGAGTAGAGGGGGTGCCCAGAGGTACCTCTTCACTTCTTCAAAAGCTTGACGGCAGTCGTGGCTCCATGCAAATTCGTCATCTTTCTTCCCCCTTGTAGAGTTTTGAAGAAGGGGTGCTATCTCTCTGCTGACTGCGAGATGAAGTGGCCTAGTGTGGTGATGCGCCCATTTAGTTTTTGCACATCCTTCACGCAGGTAGGAGGTCTCATGTCCAACAACGCTTGAATTTTTTCAGGATTAGCTTCAATTCCCCGTTGGTTGACCATGAATCCAAGAAACTTGCCCGCCTTGACCCCAAATGCACATTTTAGGGGGTTCAGCTTCATGTTGTTGCGGCACAAGTTTAAGAAAGTTTTATCCATGTCGAGCTCGTGGGAGTTTTCTCTTGTCTCTATAACCATTTCATCAATGTAGGCCTCAAGGTTTTTGCCTAATTGGTTCTTAAAGACAATATTGACCATTCGCTGGTAGGTGGCTCCTGCATTTTTCAGCCCGAAGGGCATCATTGTATAACAGTATGTCTTGGCCGCAGCGATGAAAGCTACGGAGGGGACATCTTCGAGAGCCATTTTGATCTGATGATAGCCGGAATATGCATCAATGAAGCTCGAGGACTACGTGCCGGCTATCGATTCTACCAACCGGTCTATGCGAGGAAGAGGGAAGCAATCTTTGGGGCATGCCTTGTTGAGATCCGTGAAATCAACGCACATCCTCCATTTGTCATTGGCCTTTTTTACCATGACCACGTTTGCTAGCCACTTAGGATATGAAATTTCTTCAATTATCTCCGCCTTAAGTAGCTTCTCCACCTCTTCTTTGATCGCTATCTCCTTGTCCAGAGAAAAGTATCTTGATTTTTAGTGAATGTTCTTGAAGGATGGGTCATCATTGATTCTGTGGAGGATCACGTCCTCGTTGATTCCTTGCATATCCTCCACCCTCCAAGCGAACACATCACAATTTTTTCGGAGGAACTCGATCAAGATCCTCCTCTCCTCGGGGTAAATTTCGGCCCAGACCTTAACAGTTTGCTCGGGGTAGTGGAAGTTGATTACCACTTCCTCTAGCTCGTCGTTAGGCATGAGGTCGCTGATTTCGCGGTTGTGCAAGGAGTCTATGACAATGGTTGGGGGGTTGGCTCGTGCTCCGGGCAACGCGGCCATGGAATATATGACCACGGTCTATCTTTCCTTCAATTCCCCTATCAATATAACCTCCCTCAAGAGGGCCAACTTCTTAGCCTTCTGCTCGTCTTGAGCTCCACCTTCGTGGAATGGAAAGAAAGCATTCCAATTGGAATGGGTGCCGAAATAAGTTCAGTGGGCTTTCCCTTTTCTCGGTTTGTCTCGCCCTCTTTGCGCGGGCGGGATGTCCGGCTTTTATCGGCCTTTTCTCTTCTCCTCTCAGTGCTCGGAGGAATCTTTGTGGTTCTTTATTGTAGCAACCCCGCCCGGGGTGTTAAATTTCACCCTTTAGTGGGGAAAGGAAGCAACTATTCCCAATTCGGCCTGAGCAGTTACGACGAGGATGACATTGTATTGGGAAGGAAGATCAACCACCATAAAAGTGATTTTGGCTGACTTCTGCATGGGTTTTCCCAATAGTTATTTCAAATTGTATCATCCCATTTACCCCAGCGCGCATGATTAGTGAACTCCTCGAGCATGCCAGGCATACTGAGTCGAGTTAGCCTCGGTCATCCTCATGCCTATTAGATAGGGGTGCAACAAAACCGAAAAAATCGGACCGAAATCGAGAAAACCGGACCGAAAAAACCGAATCGATAAAACCGAAATGTTAATGGTTTTAACCATAACCGAAACTTTCGGTTTCGGTTTTGGTTTCTAATGAAAAACCGAGCCGATAAAACCGAACCGAACCGATATTATTAAAATGACGTGTCATTTTAATATATATATATATATATATATATATATATATATATATATATATATATATATATATATATATATATATATATATATATATATATAATTTCATCTTCTCATCTTGCTTTGGATTTAAAATTATGCTTACGATAGTTTAACTGTTATTTGTAGTCGCAGGTGGGACACTTAAATTTTTCATGAAAATCTTAAGTACTTTAGTATTGCATCTTCTCATTTTGCTTTGTTAATGAGGGATTAATAAATTTCATCTTGCTGAATGTAACTATCATAATCCAACAATCAATATATGCATGTTCTTCTCATCTTGTTGAACCCGAACGACACCAAACCGAAACCGAATAAAATCGAAACTGAACAAAATCGAAACCGAATAAAATCGAAGCTTAATAGTTTTAAAATACAAAAACCGATATCTTCCGGTTCGGTTTCGGTTTTAGCCTAAAACCGAACCAAACCGGACCGAGCACACCCCTACTATTAGAGTATGGTAGTAGAGGATGTCACTGGCCGCACCTGTGTCGATCAAAACTCGGCCAATGTTTGCCCGGGTTATTCTCATGTGGAGGGTGAGCGGTTGAGTAGAGTGAAAGAGGGAGGAGGCAAGTTCACTCCTTTTGAACCCAATTTCTTGCTCTTCTTTCGGAGCCATGGGGTGAATCATGAAAACCTTCTCTAAGGTTCGGATCTGGAGGGAGAGTTGTTTGTTGGATGGGGGCTCCTCCCCAATGAAGTTGATCTCATAGTCACCCAACTCATCGTCATCGTTGTTGTCTCTCTCCCTCCTCTCGGGGCCACGAGGTGCTCGTGCCCGCGGGGGATTGTTATTATTGGTGGCATTATTATGGCCCTTAACCCACTTTGTCAGCTTCCTGTCGTTGATTCTCTGCTGAATGATTCGCTTCAGCTGGAAGCAATCCTCAGTAGTGTGACCGTGGTCTTTGTGGAACTCACAAAATTTAGCCCGGTTCTCTCGTTCGGCTTTCGGCCCATGGGGGGAGGAGGGGGAAGTTCCATGGCTCACATAATGACTGCTCGCGCATCGGTGAGGGGAGTGAAAATGGTGTCCTCTGTTATTTTTCAGAGCTTGTCCGTCCCACGGCTGCGGTTTTTGCCTTGGTTATTGCCGTGGGCAGCTCCCTGGCCGGTCTCCTGGACTTGGCTGATTCTCTCCTTTGCGGGGGCTCGGGGAGCGGCCTCATTTGGCTCCTCGGCTGAGGCGATAGCAGATGCCCTCTCATACATCTCCTCTACGCTCTTAGGCCTATTGGAGGCAAAATTCATTTTTAAGAATGAGGAGGAGAGACCGCCCTCGAAGCAAAGCCTGTTGTCACCCTCTTTCAAATCCACAATCTGCTCGCTCATCTTTCGGAACCGAGAGATGTAGCTTTTTGTGGTCTCCTTGGGGGCTTGCTTGACACGGACCAGGTCGATCTTGGGTCTAGCTGGCTCGCCGGCCCCAGCGAATGCGTTCAGGAAGAGGTGCCTGAACTGATTATAGGATTTGATGGACCTGGGCTTGAGGGCCAAAGATTCAAGATAGGGCCTTGCCCGTGAAAGTCGCAGCTAAGGCTTTGCACATCACCGCTTCGTCTGACGAGAATAGGGCCATCTGTCCCTCAAATCGCCCCATATGGCTCTTAGCATTTTTCGAGCCATCATATGTTTCCATCTGGGGGGCTTCCCTTTCTGTATGGGTGATCGAGCAATCTTGTCGCTGAAGGCATCCATGGTGCGGCCACACCTTTGGGCCATTTTTTTGTGGGTCTCCCACATCTCGTGCAAGAACTTGACAAATTCGAGGTTCTGGTCGTCCACCCTCATTCTCTTAGCACATGGAGTCACGGCCGTCTCCCCGGCGTAAGCCACGGGTCTGGCTTGGGACTTTGCAAGACAATTGGATTGAGCCTCATCGCCCCTCTCCTCGCTATCGTAAATGTCCACCACATCGTCCCTTTCCACCTGGTTGCGGTTGAGGGTTGGTTATGTTCATTTTGCCCCCCTAGCTTGACTAGCAAGCGAGTTAGCGGAGACTCGTTGGGAGAACCTCAGCGACCAGTTTGGACCTAGCGGCCAGGGTCTCCTGCCTCTTCAGAATTAGCTCGGGGGAGAAAGGAGTATTTGGGGAGGTGATGGCAGCCTTTAAAGGAGCGTTGGGAGTTTTTGGGCTGTTGTTTAGGAGGGCTTTAGCCTTTTCGGCTCGGGCTTCCTCGGCCAGCCTCTTCAAACCCTTTGAGCCGGGGAGAGGCTATTTAGGCTTTGAGAACGGCCCCCCATTCTCTGAAAAACGGAGGTGTTTGGTCTATCCTTATTGACATTGGAAGGGGAAGCCTGGTCATCCCCCTGGATTGTCAAATGACCGGCATTTTCCAAAATTCTAGACATGTTTGAGAAAACGGTCGAAAAAGAAAGGCTTTTTGACAGCTAGTTGTTTAGAACACGAGGGGTGTCTGAAAACAAAAATTTACGAGAAACTAATGACGCTTCCCAGCAATGAAACCACTGATGACGCCAAAATCTTCAGGGTCAGAATGGTTATAGGATATCTGGCAGCATATATTTGGTTGGTGCGGTACCTATAATCACAACACAAACGAAGTACCGTTAAGGTCAAAGTTGGATGTTAATCCAACTCAGACCCTCGGGTGTGAGAGTAAGAACACTGAGATTTATAAGGCTTGGAATGCCTTGAAGGTGTGTGTGTGTGTTTAGGGTTTGAGTAATATGGCTTACAATATAGATTTGGCACTTACCTTGTTCAAGGGGACAAAGGTCTTCTATTTATAGGCAATGGGGAGCTGCTCGCTGACGTAAGCCATGAGGTAAGCCCTAAAGGGCACTTTAGTCTTTGACCGCATACACGTGTCCGCATCTGATTGGGTTTGTCAGTGAAGGAAGATTCACTGTCAGAGGGCATGTCGCTGATGTAGACAGGAGCCGTGTATTTGGCGCGGCGCATTAAATGCAATAGTAGGTGCCTGACTGAGCCGCATTAAATGTGATGGGAGTGAGCCAGCTACTTGCATGTCAGAGCCATTAAGATAACTTGCTCAGTAAGCTTTGATATCATCCGGGAGTCTGGTGAGATAACCGCGAGTCTGGTATGAGACCGCGGTCAACATCTTAGGCGCGGTCTATAAGACAAAATCCTACGAAGCTAATGGTGAGAGGAAGAAAAAGAGATTGGGACTCTAAACGTGAGTCTTCTGACCTTGTATTCCAACTATAAATAATAGAATATTGTTACAAAGAGTCCTACCCTTTCACTATTCTAGGTAGTTCAACTATACAAGGAAAAGGATAACTAAGGACGAATAAACATATTTATCTTTCCTAACTTACATAAATAAAATATTTACAATATCTTTACATTATTTGTGATATTGCTTACACCCCCCCCTCAAGCTAAGCGGGACGGAGGTAAGTTGCAGCTTGGAAGACAACAATTGAAGACACGGTCGAGATAAGCCTTTTGTGAACAAATCAACGAGTTGGTCATTTGTGGATACATAACCCAATTTAAGAAACCCTCGTTGATGAAGTTCTCTGACAAAATGGTGATCTATTTAGATATGACGCGTACGTGCATGAAATACTGGATTGCAAGACATGTGTAAAGCCGAGATATTGTCATAGAATATCCGAGGAGGGGCAAGAAACTCACCAAGCTCACGAAACAGAAAGGAGAACCAGCGTAACTCAGTAGCTGTAGTAGCTAAGGCTCGATACTCAGCTTCACTACTAGATCTTGCAACAGTCGATTGCTTCTTTGCTGTCCAAGATACCAGGTTTGGACCAATAAATACACATGCCCCTGTGGTAGAACGACGGTCATCCGGAGAACCAGCCCAGTCAGAATCAGAAAATGCACGAAGAGTGGTATCTAGAGAAGAAGTGAAGCGCAGTCCAAGAGACAAAGTCCCTTTAACGTAACGGAGGATACGTTTAACAGCAATAAAATGAGAAGTTCGTGGACTATGCATGAACTGACACACCTGATTAACCGCAAAAGAAATGTCGGGCCTAGTCAAGGTTAGATAATGTAGGCCCCCGACCATACTACGATACGTAGTAATCTCGGTGATAGGGTCACCGTCTAATGACGATAAGTGTGAGCCAGGGAGAATGGGAGTAGAGGATGGCTTACAATTTTCCATGTGAAATTTACGCAACAAGTTGGAGGCATACTTGGCTTGACTTAGAATAAGAGAATCAGGAAACCGATGAGTTTCTATGCCAAGAAAGAAGCCCAATGAACCAAGGCGAAGACTCTCAAACTTCGCACAAATCTGATCAATTACCTTAGTTACTTCGCCTGGAGAGGAACCGGTGATAATAAAGTCATCTACATAAACTAGAATAGCTACTGTAGAAGAACCGGAGTGACGAATGAACAAGGAACTGTCAGACTTACTATTAAAGAAACCAATGGAAAGCAGAAAGTCATGAAGCCGTTGGAACCAAGCTCGTGGTGACTGCTTCAAACCATAAATAGAACGACGTAGTCGACAAACATGGTTAGGAAAATCGGGATGAGAGAAACCTGGAGGCTGTGACATGTACACTTCTTCATGAAGAAATCCATTCAAAAAGGCATTACGGACATCCAATTGTTGAAGCAGCCACGAATGAGAATGTGAAATGGCCAGAAGTGTACGAATAGTGGGAGGTTTGACTACCGGACTAAACGTCTCATCATAGTCAACACATTCCTGCTGTGTGAACCCCTGAGCGACTAGTCTCGCTTTGTGACGTTCGACTGTACCATCAGGCAGACGCTTGATCTTGAAAATCCATTTACTGCCTACTACATTCATGGAACTAGTCCGGGGTACGAGAGACCAGGTTCCAGTTTTATGCATGGCTGCCAATTCCTCTTTCATTGCGGACTGCCAATGTGCATGAGGGGCTGCCTGTTTAAGGGTTTTCGGCTCAAAGTCAATGGAATCAGGAAGTGTAGCAGCTAGTGCCATGTGTAGAGGGTGTCGTGGTTGAACAAAATATGTATGGTCAGCGACTTTAGTGGACACCTCGGCTATGTCAGCAATTTTCTTGCGTTTGAAAATACCATCTCGAGCCCGTGTTACCATGGGATGTTGGACTGGCGCTGTTGTAAGTACCCAAATCTGGCTCATGCCTTCCGGTTAAATTTCTCGGCAATTTCGGTAAGTTTTCCGGTAATTCCCCAGACCTTCCTAGTGTTCCGGAAACATTCCGGAACTGTTTTTAATTAATTTAGGGCTGAAGGGGATCCTTCCTAATTAAGAAACACGTTTTTCTTAATTAGGAGGAAAGGTTCTAGAATTTGCCACCTTGCATGGTTCTAGAATGCTGAGTCATTGTGGATAATGCCGCACGGCTGCATTAGCTCGCTGCCCTTAGCCGCACGGCTTCATTAGCCTTATCCAGACTGCCTATAAATAGAGCCCTCCTCTACCCATTTCAACACAACAATTTGACACAACAAATCACCCACAAACACTCCTAATACGTGAAGAATACTGCTGGAAGCTCAAGAAGGTGAAGAAGAAGGCCAAGAAGCTCCCTCCCTCCTCCTTGAAGATCCGAGATCAACCTCTCCTCCTAGCTCCGCTCGAAGAAGAAGGAAGCCATTGGTAACCTCGCACGCCCTAACCTCGCATCCTAATTGTTTTATAAATTGCTCATTGCATTACCTTTATATTGCTTGGGACTTGGTAGATTAAAGATCATATCTTTATATTCCCCCTTCCCCTTTTGCATGCATTAGACATCATTTGTCA
Source organism: Adenophora triphylla var. japonica (assembly GCA_022495995.1). NCBI lineage: Eukaryota > Viridiplantae > Streptophyta > Magnoliopsida > Asterales > Campanulaceae > Adenophora > Adenophora triphylla. Next base: position 642,874 of record JAFEMH010000465.1, on the reverse strand, counting down.
TAAAAATGTTGTCTTTTCCCATAAAGGTGCATCCTTTGCACCTAAAACCCCCATTTTCAAATAAAAATGTCATCTTTATGCATCCTTTGCATATAAAAATCAAATCTTTTCAATCAAAATGCATCCTTTGCATTCAAAATCTTTTTTCCAAGCATCATTTGCTTTAAAGACCATGTCTTTACCATAAACTAGCATCATATGCTTTTCAAAATGCAATCTTTATGCATCATTTGCATAATGAATGCCAATTTCTTCAAAAATGCATCATTTGCATAAAAATCATATCTTTATGCATCATTTGCAATAAAGATCATTTCTTTGAATCAAGTGCATCATTTGCAACCCAAAAATGTCATCTTTTCATTAAAGTGTCATTTTTATATACATTTCCCCCATTCCCCCATTAGCAACCTAGGAACGGACCGGTGTAAAAGATCCTATCTTTACATCGTTCCTTCCATAAAGGTTTCATAATCTCTTTAGAAAGGGACAACCTTGAACCCTATATCTCCGATTATCACTTAAGATGAGTATGAAGCATCTATACAAGCTCGACCATCTTAAAGTGTAGGATTGATGGGCTAAGGACCCTCCTTTTCTAAAGAACCTCATCTTTGACTACAAAGAGAGTCATTCTCTCGATCACGCAAGTCCCAAGGTCTAAAAAATGCGATGATCACAAGTCCAAGATGAGGGCGGGATCATAATCTCGAATACATAAAATCCAAGAAATCCCGAGCGACAACCAACAAATGGTTTGTACGTCCGGAAGACGACTTGGGACATTCCCTCCTTATTTTCAAACACATGCACACAAGAAAGCACGCAAGCAAGCACGATTAATGAAATCATGGGAGACTTGCTCCGGCAAGGCACCTTGGGTGAACGCCAAACGTTCTTCCCAAGGGGTGGTAACTTAACCTCCGAACCCATAAAACCTTTTTTTCAAAGTTTTGAGGTAATCAAAATGGCGTGGCGACTCCGTTTTTCAAATTAAACCGGATGTCTTCAAACTCGCGTGAATCCAACAAACAAAAATTTGGGCACACATTCACAGCTGTGGACTGAACAGAAGAAGAGGTCGGCCTGTTGTGAGATGATGGTGGTGGGGTCAACAGGCTATCACCAGAAGAATTTTCCAAATTATTTGGCTGTATAACTGAACCAGGTGAGGCGTTAGCTAGCTGATCTGGATTTGGCGTGGTTAAAAGTACCATGCGGGCTGGTGACTGAAGAAGGCCATCATCATAATTAGCAGGTGCGGGTGTGACCATAGGGGTCTGGTTAGCTACATGAGTGCATGTAAGCTCGGGCCGTCCCAATGGAGATGGGCAAGCCGAATGAGAGTGGCAGCCTTGAAGATGTTGCTGCAATAGGATAGAAGTAGTAGGCTGGTGTTGTCCAGTTGCAAGAGATGTCAATTCGGAAGAAATACCAGACTGAGACATGATATTTGAAGAACCTGTAGGAATAGACTTGGCCATAGGAAAAGTTTGTTCAATAAATAAAACATGTCTAGTAACATAAATGGGACCCGCTACTTGGTCAAGACAACGGTAACCTTTTCTAAAAGTATCGTATCCCAAGAAAACACACGGAGTAGATTTAGGCATGAGTTTATGTTTGTTATAAGGAACAAGATGCGGAAAACATAAACAACCAAAAGTCTTCAAAAACATGTAATCAGGAGTTTGTTTGAGAAGTTTTTGGTGAGGAGAAATATAGCCTAACTGGCACATGGGAAGTTTATTAATAAGGTACACAGCGGTACTGAATGCTTCTAACCAATAAACTTGAGGTACCCCAGATTGTGCTAAGAGACAAAGCCCCATTTCTACTATATGTCGGTGTTTTCTTTCGACAATACCATTCTGTTGAGGTGTATAAGGACAGGTAGATTGATGTTTTATTCCATGTTGCTTAAGAAAAAGAAGAAATTGTCGATTTATGAATTCACCACCCCCATCTGTTTGAACGGTTTTAATATTGTGTATGGCTGCGATTTTGCGACTTAGTTGGTTTTCTATTTGAGTTTTGAATGTAGAGAAAACATCCAATACATCAGATTTTCGCATCAAAGGAAAAAACCAAACATAGCGAGAAAAATCATCAACAATACTAAAATAATATCGAAAACCACTTTTAGAATTAACGGGGGAAGGACCCCATACATCGAAATGTAAAAGATCTAAAGGAGCAACTGAATGAAACGTACGCGAAAAAAATGATAAATTGCAAGATTTGCCTAAAGGGCAAATATGACAACTAGATTTATTTGAGGTAGATCCACTAATTGGTATCTTGACTCTTTTGACTAGTGACTTGAAAACTTGAGAAGAAGGATGACCAAGACGAGCATGCCATGTGAAGGGTGAGGCTCGTTCCCCGATGAGGGCCAGGGAATTGACACGAGAAGATGGATCAAACTGGAGTTTGTAGAGTCCATCCGAGCTACTGCCAGAAAGAATAGTCCGCTTCGTGGTGTTGTCCTTCACACGAAACCCATATCTGTCAAGTTCAAAAAAGCAGTTATTATCAATTGAAAAATGGCGGATAGAAAGAAGAGACTTATGCATATTAGGAACGCACAAAAACATTACGAAGAATAAATTTTCTATCATGGGAAGAAACATAAGCCTGACCAATGGAAGAAATGGGGATACGAGTACCATTAGCAATAGTTACTGAGTCCATACCTGAGTAAGGGGTATCATGAGAATACCCCTCGGTGGATGCCGTCATGTGGTTTGTGGCGCCGAAATCTAACACATAGGAAGATGCTTCATGTCCATTTGAGAACTCTGTATATGAAGGATCAGGAGAAGGGTGGCTGTAAAGAGCAAAATTTCCACGATTCGGACATTGTGGAGCTGTATGATCTGGTTTGTGGCACAATTGACAAGCATCATGACTAATGTGTGTGAAGGGATTCGAAGGTTGATATGGAGTGGTTCTTTTTCCTGGGAAGGGAGGAGACTGATAAGAGTTGGGCCGAGGGAAATAATGGGTTGGGGTAGCATGATTGGGTGGTGTGGGAAGAATTCCTCGGCCACCTCTGCCTTGTCCAGTTTTACCTTGGCCACCAGCCTTGTTTCGGCCACCCTTATTTTTGGTATGGCCCCGTCCGCGGCTCGGATTGGGACCGCGCCCGAGAGATTGAATGAGGAAGGATCGGAACGAGGCCGTACTCCCACCGCTGTGAGCACTAGTAGGGTTAAGATTAGATGTCGAGAAACGAGATTGAAGGTCTTCTTCTTGAGCAACAAATCTAGGAGATCATCAAGAGAATCATGGGATTATTATTCTCATGGGCGATTTAACTCTTTGAACGGGGATCCAAGACCAAGAACAAGTCGTTGTCAAGATTCGTCTCAAACAACGGCACACTGCTTTCTGCAAGGGCATCCGAGATAGAAGTGGCACGGAGGAAGTAATCATCAATACTTACATCCGGGCCTTTAGAGAGTGCATTCGGCCCGGTTTAAGCTTCTGAATGTGCACCCTTGATTTTCCACCAAACCGTTTCTCCAAAAGATTCCAAGCCGCAGGAGCCGTGACACAAGAATTCACTGGCGATTGGATTTGGGAAGAAATTGTGGCTTTAATCCATCCTAGAACTAGGCTGGAAGCTTGATTAAAATAATCAAACAATGGATTAATGTCACTGCCATCTTCGAGCTTAGCAGATGGTGGCTCGGTTTGGGTTATGGCATTTAGGAGTTTGAAGGTAGTGAGGACGGTGTGAAACAAGGACCGCCAGTTTAGATAATTGTCATTGTTTAAATGACAATGCCCAAGATATGACTGAATGTTTAGGTTTAGCGGTAGGGAAGGAGGGCTAGCAGCGGAAGAATTATTCATGTCGAAATTATGTGAGGTTTAGTCGTGGATCGTATTTGGTAACTGATACCATATAAGACAAAACCCTACGAAGCTAATGGTGAGAGGAAGAAGAAGAGATTGGGACTCTAAACGTGAGTCTTCTGACCTTGTATTCCAACTATAAATAATAGAATATTGTTACAAAGAGTCCTACCCTTTCACTATTCTAGGTAGTTCAACTATACAAGGAAAAGGATAACTAAGGAAGAATAAACATATTTATCTTTCCTAACTTACACAAATAAAATATTTACAATATCTTTACATTATTTGTGATATTGCTTACACGGTCAACGTTATTTGACGCGGGCACGGATGTGACGGTCATATCTCCTGCGGTCACCAGTCTGATGGTCAGGATCCCTTCGGTCTGAACTAGGATGATGATGAGAGGAACGTGGTCTTGACCTCGGGGGTCTATCTGTCCGCGGTCTGGACTCTGATGATCTAGGAAAAATCATGTCATACTAGACCTTTGGACCAGATCGAGGTTGGACCCTGTCTAGCTGGTTCGGGCTCATCAGAGTCTATCAACATCAACTTATTAGTTTTTTGTGTGATTAAAATTGATTTGACAAATGGCAGGTTTCATTGAGCTAAAAGTTATTTTGTTCTTCGACAACAAGATGCTCCATTCGTCTCAAAAAGTTTTTCTCATTTTAATTTTCATGGTCAACTCAATCACACTTTCATCATGAAAATCTAGCTATTTATACTCCCTCCGTCCCAATAAAAGCTTCACTAATTACCCAAAAGGGCGTCCCGTTAGAAGCTTTACCTTTCCTTTTTTGGCAAAGAATCTTTACTATTTCCTCCACTCATTCTCTCTCCTACATTATTTTAATACTCACAACACCATTATAATTTACTATTCCCTCCACTAATTCTCTCTCATATTTTCAAATTACACTCACAACATTTTTTTTCCCTCCCATTTCCATAATTTGCGTGCCCACCCAAAAGGGTGAAGCACTTATTGGGACGGAGGGAGTATACAATTTTAAAAATTGTTATTTATTAATTATTAAAAATATTATCAATAATAAGTTTTGATATTGCATGTGAATAATTAAGTATTTATAAAATTATAATTTAATATTGATTAAATTGACAAAAAACTGAAAAAGTCAACTTTTAAGCTATGTTCTAAAAGACCCCGCCTAGCGGCGCTTCAGGCCCCGCCTGCTGGCACAGCCTCTCTCCAACGCCTGGGTTCCCGCCTGTGCCCTAACTAATCCCGACTAATCCCGATTAGTTTCCGACTAGTCCCCGCCTAGGCGCTAGGCCCGATTCCGCCGCCTAGCATCCGCCTAACGCTTTTTAGAACCTTGCTTTTAAGAAAGAAGGAATATTGCAGATTTTGCACCGCTTTCTACAACAAACCTCCGCAGATTATCCAACTAAAAAAAAAAAAAATAGAAAAAGAGAATACCGATACCCGAGGAATGAAGATAAGATATGATGCCACAGAAAATGGAAGACTGAATTCAATTCATGTGCATCTTCCTTCCTGTCATAATCTTACACCATTTACCATTTCAAGAATTTTTTATATAATAAGATTAACCCAATACTGTGTATAATAGAAATTTTATTAATTAATACTATTTAATATACACTTTTACATAATATTTTTAGTCGATTTTGAGTCCGAGACAACATATTAAATTAATACTCCCTTCGTTTCGGTTGAAGTGTCCCAACTTTCTATTTTGGGCGTCTTATTTAAAATATCTCATACCCAAAAAAAGGAAAGTTTTTTCACTATTTCACCCACTCATTCTCTCTCCTACTTTATTTTTACACTCATAACATTCTCTCTCCTAACTATTTCTCCCATTCATTCTTTCCTATTTAATTTTTCATACTCACAACATTTAAACTTTTCTCTTTCTTACATCACTTTCTTTAATTTTCATGCAATTGTCCTTTTCGAACACTTCGGCCGGGAGGAGGGAGTAATTTGTTAAAATTATAAAATAATAATACATTTTTCATTGCCTATGTAAACCCCACATGAATTATAAATTAATAATTCATTACATATACTCCCTCCGTCTCATGATAATATATAAACTTTCATTTTTGGGCGTCCAACAATAATATATACTTTCCTAAAATGAAAAGGAATCTTTACTATTCCCTCCACTCATTCTCTCTCCTACATTATTTTAATACTTACATCACCATTATAATTTACTATTCTCTCCACTCATTCTCTCTCCTATTTTATTTTCACACTCACAACACTTTCAATATAATATTTCCTCCTTAATTCCCGTGCAAAACTCAAAAGTATATATATAAAAATGTGGGACGGAGGGAGTATATGCTAAAATCTTACAAAAGATGTATTTTTCTTTAATATTAGAAAAAACGAGTTTTGTTTCCTCCGCTAGTGTCAGTGTTAGTGTAACAAATTGTCAGTGTAACAAAGTGCCAATGTTAGTGTAACAAAGTGTCAGTGTAAAAAAGTGTCAGTGTTAGTGTAACAAAGTGTCAGTGTAAAAAGTGTCAGTGTATATATTAAGTGCCAGTATATAATGTCAGTGTAGGATAAAAAAGTGTCAGTATTAATATAAAAAAGTGTCAGTGTGTGAAATTTATGATATTTTTTTAAAAAATGATTCGCTTGTCTTCTGTTTTTTGTTAAAATTAATATTATATTGAACACAAAGAACATAATAAAGTGAGAGATTGAAGAACTTTATAAATTGAGTACTTAATTAATATACATTGAACAATGTAATAAAGTGAAAGATTGAAGGGTGCTTTGAAAAATTTAATAATGTATTTTTAAAATATTATATTTATTTAATAATAAATTTATTTATAAGTTAATAAAGCGATATTAATTTGGTGGTTTCAATAATATTAATTTATAAAATCTCTTTTGTATTATTATTCCCATTTATTGTCAGGATACTTAAGATTTTTTTCCCCATATTTGAAAGATAAAATGGTGAGGGTACTCATCATCCTGTTTCTTAATATATAAAAAAAAAAAACAGTGTTAGCACACGAAAATGTTATTTAATGGCATAATCACCAATGTCAGGAATGCTAATTTTCCTCATAATCAAGAAATTAATATCATAGTAACACACAGTTAAGGTAGATTAAAGAATCTTCGTCTCACTTGAAAATACACAAATTTTTATTTTAGGTGTTTCATTTAAAAAGACACTTTTCCAAAATGGAAATATTTCATATACTTTTTTATGGAACCCACTTTTTATATTTACAATAAATATTTACTTAATTTTCTCTATCTCACTTTCTCTCTCATACCTCATCTTCTATCAATATATAATAACAAGATAGTGGTAAATTGTTTGCCATTGAGGGGTATTTTAGACATTTCATGCGGTGGCAATCTTGCAAAAAAAAGGGCTGAAATGAGACGTGGCACACAGTGATTGGTCGAAATTATTATTATTTTTTTTTTAAAACCGTTCAGGACACGTGTCGCCAATATAGAGGAGGGCATTTTGGACATTTCCGTGGCGAGTGGAGTTCACGCCCCGACAATGGCGCTTCATGCCTGCGAAGTTTTTTTTTTTTTTTTTAAATTTCGTGTGTCAACACGTGATTGGGCCGGATGGATTTCAAAAATTAAAAATTCACCCTTTTCTTTGACCTCAAATATTATATATAAAATTTATTTATTTATTTTTTTTATTTTCATCAAAATTCATAATTTTTTTTTCTCTTTAAATAGAGACTTCTTTCATTTAATTTGGACAAAGAAAAATATTCCTCTTTTTTCAATTTAACTTTGTTAATTACACCAAAATTAATACAAAAATTTTCCCTTTAAATTTAAATATAGACTTCTTTCATTAGATTTGAAAATATGAAAATATTCTTATTTTTTAAATATAAATTTATTAATTATCCTTTACTAATTTTTTAATTTCTTTTTATTTAAAATTAGTTAAAGGATAATTAACAAATTTATATTTAAAAAAGAAGAATTTTTTTTCTCTTTCAATAGAGACTTCTTTCATTTGATTTGAATAGATAAAAAAATTCCTCTTTTTTTAATTTTAATTTATTAATTATCTTTTGTTAATTTTTGATTTTTTTTTTCAATATCTTTTTAGTAAAAATTAAATAAGTCTGAAGTATTAATTTCTAATTATAAATGATAATAATAATAATATTTTTACTGATCAAATTTTTTTTATTTTTTTCACCAAAATTCATAATTTTTTTTCTCTTTAAATAGAGACTTCTTTCGTTTTATTTGGACAAAGAAAAATATTCCTCTTTTTTTCAATTTAACTTTGTTAATCACACCAAAATTAATAAAAAAAAATTCTCTTTAAATAGAGACTTCTTTCATTTGATTTGAAAATATGAAAATATTCCTATTTTTTAAATATAAATTTATTAATTATCCTTTACTAATTTTTTCATTTCTTTTTAGTTAAATTAGTTAAAGGATAATTAACAAATTTATATTTAAAAAAGAGAAATTTTTTTTCTCTTTCAATAGAGACTTCTTTCATTTGATTTGGATAGAGGAAAAATTCCTCTTTTTTAAATTTAAATTTCTTAATTATCTTTTGTTAATTTTCGATTTTTTTTTCAATATCTTTTTAGTAAAAATTAAATAAGTCTGAAGTATTAATTTCTAATTATAAATGATAATAATAATAATAATAACACTTGATTCACTATACACTTTCATTAATTTTTGTACACATTCAATTTTGTGTATTTTCGGATAATAAAACGGACGGAGTACGTATTATTAATAACCAGGTTGAGGAAAAAATATAAATTGTTTATGAAATTTTTAAGAAGGATTAAATATTTTTTTTTATTTTTTTTTTTCATAACAAAGAAACTTATACTCCCTCCGTCCCACAATTATGTAAAATTTTTGGCCCGGCACGGAGATTAAGGTAAAAAGTGATAAAGGTAATGTGTTGTGAGTGTAAAAGTAAAATAGGAGAGAGAATGAGTGGAGAGAATAGTAAATTTAAAAAGTGTTGTGAGTAGAGAGAAGTGGGTCCCATTTCCATTTTGGGAAATTATTGATTATTGTGGGACGTCCAAAAGGGAAATTTTTCGGTATTATTATGGGACGGAGGGAGTATTTTGGGATGAAATAATTAAAGTTCAATTGGGTTATGTATAATGTCAGAATGATTTATCCAAAATAAGGCCAATATTTTCCCATGATTACAGTTGCACCGTATTGGGTAAAACACGTGAGAGACATGTGGCAAGTAAAACGTCACCCCCTCTGCCCCCCAACAATCACACACCTCTCTCTCTCTCTCTCTCTCTCTCTCTCTCTCTTCTCGCTACCGATCTATCTTCGCTTTCCCGGACCCAAATATATCGTCTTCCTATATATACTTCCATGATCCTACACAGATCCAAACAATCCATATCTTCAAAATTTCATTTCTAATTCGAAATTGAAGCAGATTCAGGCAAAACAAGTCGGAGAAGAAGATGGTGATGGGGATTATGAGTATGCAAGGAATGATGGATTTGGTTGTAGCTGGGGTTTCTCTCATGATTGGACTGGGTATCTTCACTTTTGTTACCTCAATTCTTGCCTCTGCTGCTTTCTTGCAGAACGCCAAGGATCAATCCTCTTGAATCTTATAGGTACCCTCTCTCACTCTCTCTTGAAATTAATTTTACTTTCATTGATTGGAAAATTAGGGATTCTGTTTTGTTTTTTCTTGTAATTTAGGTACTGGGTATTGATGAGTTTCTTTTATTTTATTTTTTTTGTGGGTTCTTACTCTAATTGACTAGTTTTTGTTTTGCTTATTTAATGGGTTATTCACACACTTGATGGGGATTTCTTGATGGATTTTTTTGTTTTTTTTAGGGGATATTGAAAGGTTTTTTGATATTGGTTGGTTTGGCAATAGTTTGTTTGGATTATTTGGGCTTTAGAAAGTAAGAGAATCATCATTATTGTATAAGATTAAAGCAAAGGCAAAAAGGAGAATTAAAATGGAAGGGAATCAAATAAAGGAATAAAAGAGATGTTAACATGTTGAGATTGATTCTTCACAAGTGTTGAGTACTGTGTATTAGTGCAGCAGTGCTATGTCACATAATAAATATGTCGCTCGCACTTTTCTTTTTAGTCCGTCCCAGGATAATTGTCGGAAAGAGAATTTGTGCAATTTTACCATTGTACAAGCAACACACAAACTAGTAAAGCACATCCCTTCAAAACGTTAACAAGTCAAACTCAACATGTATTTTTGGAAGGAGGAAGAATTTGTTTTGTGTATTTCTATGAAGTAATGAGATTGATGCTTTCCGTAGATGTAGGTTGTTTGTTTGGTCCCTCTTGTCATTTTTTGGCTCATTTTATTTGCTACTCAGCGGGATTCTATGACACATATATTGCCATACCCGCTAGAAAGGAGATTTTCCAACTAGAGCAGCCTTGTGTTAATCTATTGGTCTGATTATAGGAGTTATCAGTAGGAAAGGCGGAAGGAATGGATTCATGTTAAGAGGAAAATTATTATATATTCACAATTTGGTTGGTCGGCATAGAAAGGGGAGAGGGAAGGACCGAAGGTAGACGTACCTTACTTTTTGGTATTACTTTCAACGTTGTCAAATTATCAAGAAAATAAAAAAGCAAAGGACCGAAGGTAGACGTACCTTACTTTTTGGTACTACTTTCAACGATGTCAAATTATCAAGAAAATAATAAAGCAAACTCTGCCTTCAACAAATATGGACAGGGAACTAAATCAGGGGCGGAGCCAGGAATTGCCCGAGGGGGGGGGGCAAGATTACACGGGGGTTCGGAGGCAGCGCCCCCGAAAAAAAAAATTCGGGTCGGACAAGTAAAAAATGGGTCGGATCCATGAAATACAATTTATTTTAGTTAAAAATGTAAAGAATTAAGAAAGTTAACAAAAATGATAAAAGTAAGTAATTCAAAGAACGATTGAAATAATGTTGAAGTATTTAACGCAAACAATTTATTAAAATATATTACTCCCTCTGAACTAAATAGATATTGGGAGGGTAGGAAATATTTTAGGAATTTGTACTCCCTCTGCCCCAAAATAAATGATCTTTTGAAACTTTTTCTTCAAAATACTGTCTCTAAATGACTTTTTTCGTAGTTCATTATAATTTTGCAAAACATAAGGTTTGAAAGTGAATCGCTAGAATATGTATGATTTTTTCTAGTAAAAATCAATATTTTAAATTGACCCTTAAATTCAAAATGGTCATTCATTTTGGTATGAAGGGAATAGCATAGTATTTTCATATTTCCAAATTGGTGTGATGAATCCGATGAATCCGATACAGTAAATACATATCCTTGTAAAGAAACTTAGATATAATGAGATCAAGAACAGGTCACAAGCAGACTATGGTCAAGGAAGTTCTTGTAAGGTATTTGCACCACATTAATATTTAGCCAAAGGGCGAATTAAAAAAATGTCTGGACTTAATCTTCGAAAACGGAAGCTGGCTGGTTTTCTAATTTGCGTAGGGCGACAATGATGATAAAAGATGAGCACTTACTTCTGGTAAAATGCAATGTGATAGTTGTCTCTATTCTTAAGTTGATTGGAAATGAAAGAGTTTGTGTATGTAGAATTAGTGTATTTTGGCTTATCATTTTACATCCTTCAGCTGGGCCTGTTTTTTTCCGGTCTTAATTCTTTTTCACTTTTTGTCGGGGGTGGATCAACCAAGAAGGGGGGAGGAGAGGTCACTTGACCCCCTGACTTTTTCACTTATTTCACATTTGCCCTTTATTTTTATTTTTTGAAAAAAGTATATTTACCCCTTTGATTTCGGAGTTGAGACCCCCCTCAAATTTAGTAATACTCCCTTAGGCCCATAACGAGCATCATTTCACTATTCAAATATTTTATCAACCTGTTTTATTTCCTATCACTAACCTTAATGATACTTGTTACTCAATTACTCTCTCTTCTTTGTTGGTTGACTCTCATCCTCTCCTCTCTTCCTCTTCTTTCTTGGTTAGCAACTTGGAAGTTCAGTGATTTTAACCTAACAATTTTTAAAATGGAACAATCTTTTTGGGACAAGCAAAAATGGCAAATGAGAAAAAAAAAATTGGGACGGAGAGAGTATACTCTCTTAAATACACACACGTGACATGGTTGGCATATGATTTGCTAACATTTCATTGGTTTTTTCTTTACAGGAGCAGATGATTTGCTAGATGGTTAATTAGTCAAATAAATTCTGATACATCCGCGTTTTATTCCCCTGCCTCGTCTCCTCGTCCATGAATTTGGCACACTGCTGTAATACTAACTAGAACTGCAATAGGGAAAAAGGGTTGAGTGTTAACCCAACCCCTTGTATTCCTATTTTATTTACGTGTTGTACAAGTTTCAAGTAGAATTAACTCGTAGAATAGATGTTAAATTTAAGGGCGTGGGGGGCCTCTAGCAAAGGTGTGCTTTGTATGATGGTGGTGTTTCAGATTGTTTTTTTGCAGTTAATTTTGAAATGCTGATGACCAATTACTCAGTTCCCTCTCTAGATTAATGTTTTTCAAAGATCTGAAACACCAACCTATCATATTTGGTCGTTTGCAGGGCGGCCCAAGGGTGAAGTTGAGGAACCTAGGGCTTTAGGTCTCACCAAAATATAGGCCTCCATTTTTTGTTAGATTGTTAGTAGTAGTAGTAGTATGTTTTTGATTTTTTTTTAATTGTCCTATCTATCTATTATTCTATTACTACCTTGAAAGAAACAAAGAGTTAAAGCTTGCAAATTACTGGCTTTACAGCCTGTCCGAGTCCGACTCTTTCATTTCCTATAACAAAACGGTTATTTTTTTTCACTTAACTTAATAGCTATATTTATAATCCATCTCATTCCAAGACAATCTTCTTCAGTTCTTTCCTTCTTGATTCCAATCCTCTATTTTTCTCAAATTTGACATTTACAATTACGATTTGCGATTTGTGAACAAATCGATGGATCGACCGATCAAGTAAAAAGAATTGGCAATATTGGGCTTTGCCTTGCGAGGCCGCGACCGATACCGCGACCAGGTTTATTTGTTCTAACTACTTTTTTCTTAGTACTATGTCGTATTGCCTTGATTTGATAATTTGATTTATAGTCATTTATTTTAATTTTGTGAAAATTTATTATTAATAATTTTAATAATAAATTTTTATTTACTTTAGAAAGGCCTCATTTTAGAGTTCGCTTTGGGCCTCCGTATCGGTTGGGCCGGCCCTGGTCGTTTGTGCCGCCAAACTAAACAGCTTCTCTAATATTTCCTCTCCCAAATCCCAATAATAAAAATTGCTGCTGGCTTGTTAATATCTTTTAAAAATTTACTTCAGAGGAATTTACCATATAATTTCTCAAATTTATCTTATTTACTTCACAACACAAGCAATATTTTATCTAATCATATAATTCCTAGATTAATAAGTACACTTTCATTCTCATTTTACCAAGTACACTCTCCCATCTTTTTTACTAAGTCCACCTCTATCAATTTACTTTCTCTCCAATCACCATCACTTTATGTTACTCTTCCCCATCTTCTCCGGTCAACAACTCCAGCAACTATTAAATTCGGCGATTTTTTTTACTCCGGCGACTAATCAATTGAGAATTTAGCTTATCACTAGTTCTCAGTTGTCAACTAAACTACTAAAAACAGTATCAACTCCGGCGACCAAACAACTGAGAACTTAACTTTTCAGTATGTTATCAATTATCAACTAAACTAATAAGAATACGATTAACTTCGACGACTACCAACTCCGGCGATCAAACAACTGAAAACTTAATAAAAACACGATCAACTTCGGCGATCACCAACTCAGGCGACCAAATAACTGAGAAATTGTTAGTAAGTTCTCAGTTGTCAACTAAACTACTAAGAACACGATCAACTCTGGCGATCGATAAATCCGGCGACAAAACAATTGAGAACTTAACTTGTCAGTAAGTTCTCAGTTGTCAACTAAACTAATAACAACATGATTAACTACGGCGATCAAACAACTGAGAACTTAACTTATCAGTAAGTTCTTAGTTGTCTCTACTAAGAACATGATCAACTCCGACGATCAACAACTCCAGCGACCAAACAACTGAAGTTCTCAGTTGTCAACTAAACTATTAAGAATACGAACAACTCATGCGACCAAACAATTGATAACTTATCAGTAAGTTCTCAGTTGTCAACTACTAACAACATGATTAATTCCGGTGACCAAACTACTGAGAACGTATCAGCAAGTTCTCAGTTGTCAACTTAACTAATAAGAACATGATCAACTCCGGGGACCAGCCACTCCGACGATCAAACAATCGAGAGCAATCGTTTTCATTTGCCAACTAAACTAATAAAAAAAATGATCAACCGAGAGTAATATCATTTTTACTGAGACGCAAAAATGATTTTCCCACATTTATGTCTGTGGTAAAATGATATTATATACTAAATGTAATCATTTATACTCACGGTCATACAAAGCAGACTTGTGCACCGGGTACTACCATTTATAGGGGTGGAAATGGTTCGGTTTAGCTCGGTTTGGGGTAATTTAGAAGTCAAACCGCTATACATCGGCTTGGAGAAATTCCAAACCGAGCTGAACCACAAAATAGTCCAAGCCGAGCTGAGCTAAACCATCACGGTTCGGCTCGGCTAGGTTTGAACCACGGTCTGATTTTACGGTTTAAACTGTGACTTAAACCGCGGTTTGAACCACAACTCTTACACCATACTATACCACTTAGCACTAGCAAGGACTGTAATCTTAAGTTACACATTGCTCTGTTTTAAATCCATGTTTTTGGTTTCTATGCATTAGATAAGAATGGGGAGATACGAAACTTTCATGAATCCAAGACAGAGTCGGGCTTTGCCAAATTATTGCCGCTCAGTGTCTTTAAGGATTCTACAAATGGATTCCTCACCTGTGACAAATGCATGTTTATGCTCTGAATTATAGTGGCAAAGTAGAATGTCTGACCTCGCTGCAGAAAGTTGAAGCTATTCATACTTGGAAAATTGACAACTTCTCTTCATTTCATGAGGATTACCATTCCAATGAATTCACTTTGGGAAATCGTACATGGTAATACATTCTTAATTTATCTTATCCTTCCTAATGGTAACTTTCGCGTGCACTATTAGTGTTGGTAGATAATTTTTATTTGTTGCTTCTTATTGTCTGTTGCTAATATTTAATACAGGAAAATCCAAATCTACCCAAAAGGTAGCGCAAAATCAAAAGGAGAAGCTGTTTCTCTGTTTCTGGAATTAAATGATAAGCAAACGGTTCGGCTCGGTTCGGCTCGGCTCGGCTCGGCTTGAAGGGTCAGACCGTGAGCCGAACCGAACCGTGTGGTTTATCAATTTTCTAAACCGAGCTGAACCTCATAAGTTTAAAAATCGAGCTAAATCGCACGGTTTGGCTCGGATCGGTTCCGAACCGCGATTTGAGTCGAACCATTTCCACCCCTAACCATTTAAGTATGTATGCAATTATAATGACTAGCTTGGTTTTCTTCATTTCGTTTCTTTCTTTGATGGGCTATACTGTGACTAGGGGTGTTCACGGTTCGGATTGATCCGAATTTTATCAAAATTTCAAAAAAACAGGATTGGATCAATTGTTCGGTTTTGTCTAAATTCAGGACCAGGACCAGACCATTACGTTACATGACCGATCACATTGGTCCAGTTCCAATGGTTCGGTCCATGACCGGTTCCATCGGTTTCACAAGTTACACTACTATATATTTTTTCTAAAGATAAAATATGCAACAACTATTATTTTCATGAAACCAAAATATAGGACGATTACATAAACAAAGTTCAAATAAAAATATTCAGACATACAATAAATTAACTGAAATAGAGGAACAAAGTTCAAATAAAAATTATAGGACGATTACATTACATAAACAAAAGAGAAAAACATAAACATGATTCAGACCCTAATAACTAAATTCAGATGCAAAATTGTAAGAAAATTGAAAATACGAGTAGATTGGAGGTAGAGACCGAGAAAATAACATCAAAATCTCATTAAATCATTACCTTTTATTGGAGATTTGAGAGGCAAAATAACATAGTACTGATGTTCTGCAATCTCGCACGAAAAAACAGATATGTGTCGTAGATTAATTACTTCCGTTACAGCTGTGCCGTCGGTAGAGATCGATGATGATGCTGTGGTTGGACAGCTGAGTCGTAATCAGGGCGCCGCCATGAAAAATCAATTTGATTTCTAGGGTTGAGCATTGAGATGAGAGAAAGACGAGAGAGGGGAAAAGCGTAGAGAGAGAGAGGGATAGAAAATTAAACGGCGGAAATGAAAGAGATACGATAGGATTAGGATTTTTGTAAACTTGTAATGTCGATGGATGGATAAGGTCACAGCAAAATTATTTTTTTTTTTTTTTGAAATTAGGAATTTGAAATTATGAATATATATATATATATATATATATATATATTTATTTATTTATTCATAATATATACATAATCGATCCAGCCCGGGTTCGGTCCAGGACCATATATATTTTTTCAAAAATCAGGACCAACCCAAATAATCGGTTCCATATAAATTTGGGACCAGAACCAAACCAATTCTATTGGATTGGTCCGATTTTCATTGGTCTGGTCCGATTCTATCGATCCGATCCGTCGATTTTTTTATTCACCAAATAGAATGATGTCCAGAAGGATAAGGAGAGAAGGGAGGTGACAAATGCTGCAAAGGAGAAGTTGCTTGAGGTGATGAAGAGTCAACTATCAGTTTGTCATCTTCCTCGATATGGAAATTAACGCTGTGTGAGTGTCAAATTATTCAGGATCAAATTCAAGAATGTAGCGTTAATTTCCATATCGAGGAAGATGACAAACTGATTGTTGACTCTTCATCACCTTCCGATGTCATTGATCTACTGATAACCTCTGATAATCATATAGGTCTTCTTCTTGCTAAGGTAACTTTCCAACCTTTCTCTGGGATTATTGAGTTCTAATAAGCATGACAATAGGAGTTCTTTGTGTTATTAAATGATTCTTCGGACCAAAACATTGCCCTTTAGCGAAATAGGCATTGGTGATGGTATTGTTTAATGGAGGGAGAAAGAGAAGGATATCGTCGAAGAAACGCCATCTCTACCACCGCTGGATTTGGAGGAAAGGTCGCTGGAGTTGTAGATCTAGTCGGGAAAGAGAAGGAGATCGTCGGTCGGAGGTGGGGAGGGGAGAGGGATGCTGTCGGGATAGGGAAATGTCGATTGAACCGTAGATGTGGCAGGAGAAGAAGAGGCCGTTCATCGGAGGCAGAGAAGAGTCGTCAGTCGACGGTGGAGAGTGGTAGCCAGAGAGATGAAGTAGAGAGAGAAATTTAGAGAGAGAAACGGAGTGTTTGTGTAATGTGCAGAGGGGCTGTATTATTTTATTTAAATGTATTATAAATAGATTAAGAGATTATATGATTAATTTTTAAACAAACTATGATTAGCGGGTATTAATTGATAATTTCATGTATTTAGATGTAATTTTGTTTAAATCGAGGGATTATGATATAATTTTTTCTTTATTTTATCTGTTTGTAAACAATTTATACAATTATTGCTATAATTATATCCTTATTTTATTTGTTAGTAAATTATTTATACAATAATTAAAGTCTTTTATTCATAATGATGGAAAGAAAGAAACTTTGACAGAAGCTTCTAGAAAGTGGCATCATTGACTGTCTGTAGGGCTGGTGAACCTGACTATTCATTCCATTTCAACTTAAAAAAAGATTGGCCGGTCCTTGTTCTAACCCGGTTTCTCAAATTTATGTTAGGAAAATTCGAGTGTATGCTGCTAACTACTCCCTAGTACTCTCTCCGTTTCATTTGAAAATGTATAAAATAAATTTTATATAAAAAATAGTTGAATAAATATTATGAGTATTAAAAGTGAAATACCAAAGAATAAGTAAATGTTATTGTTAGTCATTCAAAATCGAATTTTCATACATTACCTACCCTAACCTTAAACCATCCCCTAAGAAAACTATCACCAAAATATTCTTTGTAAAGGTCAAGTTTTTTTTCTTAAAGAAGCTACTTATTAAATTTATTATTATTAAAACAGAAGTTATTGAATTCACTTAAGAAACACTCTCCATACTATACATGCATCTATATACAATTTCAAAGTTTTTCTTTTCATCTACCCTCAAATTTTTTATTTATGAAATTTACTAGTCATAATCACAATAACTATCTATTTACTATTGTTTACCCCTACATTTAAGAAGACACTCCAAAAAATGGAATCTGTAATTTGGGGTGTAACTGGTTCGATTCAAATCGCGGTTCGAAGTCGAACCAAATCAAACCACGCGTTTTAATTCGATTTTTAAGCAATAGTGGTTTGGTTCAGTTTCAAAAATTGTCAAACCGTGTGGTTCAGTTTGGTTTGCAGTCTGGACCCCCAAACCACAGTTCGAGACCGAAAGACCAAACCACCAAACCAAACCAATAAACTAAACCATCAAATTGTTCAATATTAACCGTATAATGCATATTTTTCATCTCCACCTCACAGATTTGACAACCCCTAATTTTATTAATGGGTTTTAGCCCATAACCCTTTTTTCTTTTGGTTAATCTTCCTATAATAATGTTAATTCACTTTTTATCACATACCATTACAAGTGATCAAATAGTCTGTTGTTATCATAAACATTGAATCACAATTTTATTTAAATATTGAATATCTTCTGTATGCTATATCTAGAAAATTTGAACAAACATGACAATAAATTTTGTAGTCTGAAACTATGTTCTAATTAATGGTTTAAGCCGTGTTTTATTTTATGGTTTGAACTGTGGTTTAAACCGCGGTTCGTACTGTAAAATCAAATCGCAGTTCAGACCGTAAAATCAAATCGCGGTTCGAATCAAATCGAAACAAACCATGGTGGTTTGGTTCGTTTTGAAATTTTTCATGGTTCGATCCGATTTGAGATTTTTTCAAATCGATAACTAGTAGTTCGATTTGTAAATTGGTATAAACCGACCCAAACCGAACTATTTACACCTCTATATTTGTAATTATCATGCAAGATTCAGATTGTGCCGATTGTGCGTTTTTGAGTGATACGGAATGAATACTCCCCCCGTCCCGCGATTATATAAAATTTTTTGCCCGACACGGAGATTAAGGTAAAAAGTGATAAAGGTAATGTGTTGTGAGTGTAAAAGTAAAATAGGAGAGAGAATGAGTGGAGAGAATAGTAAATTTAAAAAGTGTTGTGAGTAAAGAGAAGTGGGTCCCATTTTTATTTTGGAAAATTATTGATTATTGTTGGACGTTGAAAAGGAAAATTTTTCGGTATTATTGTGGGACGGATGGAGTATATATTTTTTTATTTTATTTTTACATTTATTTGGGAATGAATACATCTCTCTCTCTCTCTCTCTCTCTCTCTCTCTCTCTCTCTGTGGTTGCTACACCTATAAATTCACAGTCGTACACACACCTAATCCAACTATTAGGTGAAATCTTTCAAACCCAGATCTCAATTTCCATCGAATTCAACTAATTTTCTTACGGATTTCCGTTCTCCTGAGGTAATGTAACAATTCATAGCCACTGATTTATTTATTTTTTTGATGCTTGGATGAAGTCTTAGATGTGTTTGTTTGTTGATCTGATGCTACCCAGCTGATTCATTCTTGGTTTTGTTTGATTGATTGATTAAAAGGGTTAATTTTTTATTTTTTTGATTTCATTTTATTTTTTCTATCTGCCAAGTTGTTTTTCATTAATTTATGTTTTCTAGTTTGATTTTTGTGAGATGTATGCGGTTTTATTGTTGGTGTGCTCTCCAGTGTTTGATCTGCAGTTCAATTATACTAGTCTTCTGTTTATACAAAGGCAAGTCAAATTTAGGATGTAAATTTAGGATGTAACTTTATACTATAATTTATTTTAGATTCAGGTTCAAGTCTTTAGTCTCTTGTACCTTCTTGAAATTGCACTAATTCCTTGACTCTTAGTAGAATTACGACAATTTTTGGGGACAATCAAAAAAGAAAGGGAACTATTTGTTTTAGGAAGGAGGGAGTTTCATTAATTTCCCAGCAGTGGTTGAACTTGTATGAATTTTCGCGAGTGGGGCTTTTACTGTACCATTGTTCTCTTTCATATTCTTTCTTTTCAAATTTAGAAGGGAGGATCTATAATTTCTGTTGAATTGGTCATCTAAGACAAAAATGACACTCACATATTACTGGTTATTTAGTACTAGAATCCATCTTAGACCTACCACCTCCATAAAGGATATTATAGTAACCCTTTTATTATGGGATCGAGTGATTTCTTTAGCTTCTCTTTGGTCATCAGTTAACGGTGCTTTTCGGGGAGTGTATTTTGGATTTGAAGAGAGATTGGGCTGCGTGATTGGGTAGTTTTTGTTTGGCTTTTTTATTAGTACTTTGATGGATTCCTTTTCTCCACACTTTGTATATTCTTTTCTTTTGCTTAATATACTGCTTTTCTTATCAAAAAAAAAAAAGAGACAGTAACCCTTTTAACTGCATTCATCTCAATTCGTTTATGGAGACCCTTGGATATTCTCTGCATATTCTTTTGGTGTTTAGATAAAACAATAACAATGATGATGTTATATTTGATCAGGAAACAAAATGGCACCCAAAACAAGAATTGGTCTTGCTGGTCTAGCAGTCATGGGCCAAAATCTAGCTCTCAACATTGCTGAGAAAGGGTTCCCAATCTCTGTCTACAACCGAACCACTTCAAAAGTTGATGAGACAGTAGAACGTGCCAAAAGAGAAGGAGACCTTCCTCTATACGGTTTTCACGACCCAGAAGAATTTGTTCAATCAATTCAAAAACCCCGTGTTATAATTATGCTTGTTAAAGCTGGTGCACCCGTGGACCAGACAATCAAAACCCTTTCCGTCTACTTGGAGAAAGGAGACTGCATTATCGATGGCGGTAATGAGTGGTATGAGAACACCGAGAGGCGAGAAAAAGCTATGGCCGAATTGGGTCTGCTTTATCTTGGAATGGGAGTTTCAGGTGGTGAAGAGGGTGCTCGAAACGGGCCCTCCATGATGCCGGGAGGATCCTTTGAAGCTTACAAGAACATAGAAGATATCCTTATAAAGGTAGCTGCTCAAGTTCCCGACAGTGGCCCTTGTGTTACATACATCGGCAAAGGTGGGTCCGGAAATTTCGTAAAGATGGTTCACAATGGGATTGAATACGGGGACATGCAGCTTATATCAGAGGCTTATGATGTCCTAAAATCAGTTGGGAAGCTCTCTAATGAAGAATTGCACGAAGTATTTACAGAGTGGAACAAGGGCGAACTTTTAAGTTTCTTGATAGAGATTACGGCAGATATTTTTGGAATCAAAGATGACAAGGGGGACGGACATCTTGTGGACAAGGTTTTGGACAAAACTGGCATGAAGGGTACCGGTAAATGGACAGTACAACAAGCTGCTGATCTTTCCATTGCGGCCCCCACTATAGCTTCGTCTCTCGATTCAAGATTCCTCAGTGGATTGAAGGAGGAAAGAGTTGAAGCTGCTAAGGTATTCAAAGCCGGTGGGGTCAGTGATATTCTTACTGACCAAGCTGTTGATAAGAAGAAATTGATCGATGACGTGAGGCAAGCACTTTATGCAGCCAAGATTTGTAGTTATGCCCAAGGAATGAATTTGATTCGTGCAAAAAGTATTGAACAGGGATGGGACTTAAAATTAGGCGAGCTTGCAAGAATCTGGAAGGGAGGTTGTATTATTCGTGCAATATTTTTGGACCGTATTAAACAGGCTTATGATAGGAATGCTGACCTCCCGAGTCTTCTTGTGGACCCTGAATTTGCGAAAGAGATGATTGAACGACAGGCTGCTTGGAGAAGAGTTGTTTGTCTTGCTATCAATTCGGGTATTAGCACTCCGGGTATGTCTTCTAGTCTTGCTTATTTTGACACTTATAGGAGGGATCGTTTGCCTGCTAATTTGGTTCAAGCTCAGAGAGACTATTTTGGTGCTCATACTTATGAGCGGATTGATATTCCAGGGTCTTTCCATACTGAATGGTTTAAGATCGCTAAACAGTCAAAGATATGATTTTTAGTGATTGTTCCGTTCCGTTGCACCCATTGCATCATTCCTAATAATGTCCCTTATCTTACTGGAAGGGGTAGTTGACCACAATATATGACTAGGTTTTCCGCATTAAGTATGTGTTTGAAGTTTTTATTTTGTTTATGTGTTATGGATTATGTTGATTTATGGAGTTTTTATTATGTTGTTATGGATTCTGTTGAGTTTATGGAGTGAAATGTAGTTGCAGTACATGATGAAGTTCAAGTGTTGACGTAACATTATTTGTTAAGATTAAGTTGACGTAACATTATTCTCAGGCCATACATTTTCATCCATGGTAATTTTTCTGACAATGTTTCTTTTTCACATCAGCCGGTTTATATTGAATAACGGCATATCCTCTCTGTCAAACTTCAGCCCATATGTCTCGATCACTGTGTCAGCACATGCGTTTACGTCCAAATTTGAGCATTACATTGAATTTCTTCCATACCTGTGTCTAGTTATTCCGAGTTGAAATGGACATGAAATACACTTAATTCCCTTGTTGAGCTGGGGATACATGACTACCAAACTTTTAATGTTCTTGACAAGTAATTCATGCTAAAGTTTATTTTATAGTTGAGCTGGGGGAACATGCCTAGAAAGGTTTTTCATGTTCTCGACGAGTAATCTTGTCTGTTGCTTTTGTGTAAAACATCCGTCCTTTCCCTTAGGCTAAGTTTGCGAACTAGTATCTCTAATGGTGAGAGGATTAACTAGTACCGTAGAAGTACATGTTACGAGCCTTTTCCTTTGCTCAAAATGAAATTTATACGTATCTGCTACTTAATAGGTAGGGTATAAACACATTAGTATTTGAACAGTTATCTAACCATGGCTGATAAAATCACTTACTGAAACTCGAGTTTGAAACTACAGATTTAAGCCTGTATATTATCCCATGAATTTGAGGGTTCTGAACATTTTCAAAAGATTAGAATACCGAATCAAAACTTAGGAAAAATACCCATTGACGATTCAAGAATACGCAATCTTACACTGAACCACCTACTGGGGTTTTCTGGCCTTTCCTCCATTACGAGTAAAATCTTTCTCAGGTTTCATCTTTCTGTAGCACTTAATCTTCTCCGCCTTCTTGTTCGGACTCTTCCCCGAGTTTTTTCGCTCTTGAATTCTCTTTGCATGCTTGTGCTTGAAATCATCACGTAAAACCATCTGGTGATGACTTGGACCAGAAGAAGCATCTGATGCCAGAGAATCGTCACTCCCTTCCTCCTCTTTTTTATTACCACCATAATCAGCCTCATCTTCCACTTTTTCCTGCTGACATCATCATCGTCATCATCATCATCATGGTTCTTGTTTTCATGCATCGGGGAGGCAATATACATTGTCCACCTTGACTCGCTACTGCTACATTTTTAAGAAAAACTAGTTTTTCGAAATAGTTTTATAAAAAATGCGTTTTTTTCTAAACTTAAAAGAAAAATCATTTTTACACTGGCAATTAATAATACATGCACTAACACTCTTCGTACTAGCACTTTTTTATACTAACACTTGCACTTTTTTACCCTACACAACTGTCACTTACTTAATAATATATGCACTGGCACTCTTCACACTCTGACATTTGTTTACACTAACACTGACACTTTTTAACACTAACACTGACACTTTTTTACATTGGCACTTAATAATACATGTACTGGCACTGTTTACACTGGTCAGACACTCTTTACACTAACACTTTGTTACATTAACACTTAACACCGATACTTTTTTACACCAACACTGGCACTTAATAATATATGCACGCACCGGCACTTTGTTAAACTAATACTAGCACTTAATAATACATGCACTAGCACTTTTTACACTACACTGACACTTTGTTACTCTAACATTGACAATAGCGGGGGAATCAAAACACGTTTTTTCTAATATTAAGGAAAAACGCTTTTTTTTGTAAGATTTTGGCTTTTCGAAAACAATATATAAAACCAATTTTTATAACATTGGAACCAAACATATGTTTGTATGGTGATAAGTGACTATTATATAGTCAATTATCCTAGTTTTTATATACTTTTACACAAAAAAAATCATCACTTTTTATTTAGTTTTTAGTATTTTTACTTACTTTTGCTATTTTATTAGATTTTACGTTTTTGGTATATTTTATACATTTCTAGACAGGTTTTAGGGTCATTTTATGACTAAAGGATACTTGGGCTAATTGGTCCGAAAGGATGGAGGAACACCAAGCAAAATAAGCACTCCAGAGCCGAAACCATTCGGAGCGGCCGTGCAAAGAAACCAGGAGCGGCCGTGCATCATAGGCCATGGCCGGCCATCTTGGCCCATGGAGTGGCCGAGCACTGAAGTGACCTGGCCGTGCCAAACCAGGAGCGGCCGTGCAGCTGTTTTAGGAGCGGCCGTGCAAGTCTCCAAGATTCAAATTCAAAACTGGCGCCAAAGAGGACACGGTCGTGCAAAATCCTTGACACGGCCGTGCAAATCGTGACTGCAGATGTAAAGGCACCTTTTGATGGCACCCAATTGAAGAGTCTCCTCCCATTTATAAATAGGACCCTTGTAATCAGTCTTGATATACGAATTCTTAGAGAGAAATTACTGATATTAGAGAGATAAAAGATACAAAAATTTATAATAACAATTTTCCAAAGGAGTTTGAAGATCAAAGTCATTATTTGTTCTTGGAATCACTTTGGAGGAAAAGCAATAAAAGTGAAGCATTATTCTCAAAGAATCATAAGTCTTTCTTACTCAATCTCTATTTATACTTTTCTGTTTATTTATGGCTTGTGAGTAATCCCCCATATTCTTGGGGTTGGAAACTCAAAAGCATGCTTATTCATCATTTAAAAATGTTTAGTCTTGTCTTCTTTCTTCATCTAAAACAATCTCTTTATATTATTCTCTAAATGCCTTACATTTTGGCGATATCCAATTTGTATGATTCACCAATTGAGAGAAGTACCTAGCGGAGAATCTCGATTGACGGAACCATATAAAGAAACTAGGTTCATTGATCACGAGAGTAGTTCAATGGCCTAGTGGATGTTCCTTTAATGGAAAGTATGTTGACTTCCGTCCTTAATGGATTCTTACTAATTATGGTCGCTAGAGATAAGCCGGAATGCCCGTTTGTGGCAGGGCGGGGCAAACATAAACGGATTTCTCAAACGGTTAGGACATAATTAGTGAAGAATACAAACGCTATTGTCTTAGCCCGAAATAGCGTAGGCTTAACATACCATCCTTGCTTTTTATGAAAACCTTTTATTTCTAAGACAATGACAATTTGATGAATAAGAATATGCGTATGATTTCCAATCCCGAGAATGCTTCGTTTTATAAGATTTCAATTAAAGTATTTTGTTTATGCTCTCTCTATTATTCTAAAACAAATTTTATCTACCCCCAATCTTTTCTATATTTTCTAAAGACAAAAATATCCCTTAAGTAAACCCCGTCTACGTGGATCGACTCGTACTTGCACCCGCTATATTACAATAGCCCGTGCGCTTGCGGATATAAAATAAACCGTTAGGTTTCGACCGAACAAGTTTTTGGCGCCGTTGCCGGGACAACGGTTTACTTTTTATTTTTTTGTCTTTACTACAAAATTTTTTTTTTTTAGTTTTTATTTTATTTTTACTATTTTGCTTTCTTGTCCTATAATCTGCATTACGTTTAATTTTTCTTCAAGTGTTTTTCTTGTAGTTTATGAAACGGTCTCGGACATTCATTGACAACTTTGATCCGAACCCGAAAGAAGCTTTCACGAAAGATTAAGAAGATTTAGAGAAACTCTACAAAACCACATGGACGGAGAACCGCAAACACTGCTAGGACCCTACGGGACTTTGTTAACCCAAGTACCCGGGAACTAGATCCCCTATTGTTGTGCCAAATGCCGAGCGGCAAACTTCGAGATAAAGCCGCAATTATTGCACATGGTTATGAATAACCAATACACGCACCGCCTTCGAAGATCCCCATCTACACATCCAAACATTCCTTGAATATTGTGATACTACACGTATTCAAGGTGTTACGGTGGAAGCAATCTGGATGCGCCTCTTTCCTTTCTCTCTCAAGGATAAGGCGAAACAATGGTTGAATTCGGTCCCCGAATTCATTAACAACATGGGACCAAATTCAAGAAGCATTCCTTGGTCGATTTTTCCCACCAAGCAAGATCGCCAGATACGAACAAAGATCACTAACTTCGTCAAACAGATAGTGAGACTTTGTACGACGCACGGGAACGGTTCAAGGAACTTCTCGTAATGTGCCCCACCACGGGCTTGAAAAGTGGTTGATAGTTCACACCTTCTACAACGGTCTCATTTTTAAAACAAGAGAGACCATTGATGCCGCCGCAGAGGAGCATTGATGAACAAAGGAGTCGATGAGGCATACGACCTTATCGAAAACATTGCATTGAACCATTACCAATGGTCAAACGAGAGGAGCAGCAACAAGGTACGCCCGGTAAATATAATGTTGATGCAGTTACTCTTCTCTCCTCTAAAGTTGACATGCTTTTGAAAAAGTTTGAAAATCTTAATGTCAATCCCATTGCTAGTATAAATGTGTTATGCGAACTATGTGGGTCTAACTCACATAGTACGGATAATCGTGAGTTACTTCGACGTTACTTCTAACGATCAAGTGAACTTCGTTAATTTTTTTGGGCAAAAGGGGGATGTATTCTAATACATACAATCAGTGGAGGAATCACCCCAATTTTTCCTATAAGAATAACAACGTTCTTAACCCGCAATCATCTACACAACCTCCGGATTTGCACCTAAGAATTTCAACAACAATGCAAGTACCTTCCCTAAATCTAAATTAGATCTTATAATGGATTTTGTAGTGGAAAATAAAAACTCCCAAGAAAAGATCAATAATGAATTTAGGGAATGTTTTAAATTGCTAAATGCTAGGTTTGATAACTTGGCAGCGCATAATAAGATGCTAGAAACCCAACAAGCTCAACAGGCTATCCCATTGAATGGACCACAAGGAGTCTTCCCTGGCCAACCTCAAAGGCCAAATGAGCAAGTTAATGTAGGAAAAACTAGGGATGAGCAAGAAAAGAAAAATGAATGCCCTAGAAATAATCATAGTCCAATCACTCCGATGATTGAGACTAGTTTGGGGGACGAGAATCCCTAGAGAAAAAGGCAAGGATTATGATGAATTCCTTGATAACCTAGATGCCATTAATGTTAACATTCCTTATTTTAGAAAAGATGAAGATATGTCTTTAGCCGTTAAACCTTTGAAAAAATTAATTTTTGAAAAAGAAAGGCTAGAAGAAAATGAGAATGTTATGTTAGCGGAGGAGGTAAGCGCCGTTTTGCAAGATAAAGACCCTCCAAAATTAAAGGATCCAGGTACATTCACCATTCCTTGTTGTGTTGGCAGAATGAACATAGATAACGCTGTCCTTGACTTAGGAGCAAGCGTTAGTATAATGCCATTATCGGTTAGCGAGAAGCTTGGTATAGGGGAACTCAAACCCACAACCATAACTCTCCAATTGGCAGACCGATCCGTTCAATACCCCGTTGGTATTATGGAAAATTTGCCTTGTCGAGTAGGGAACTTAATCATCCCTGTCGACTTTGTTATCTTGGATATGGCGGAAGACCATTATATTTCCGTCATTTTAGGAAGGCCATTTCTTGCCACTGCGGGGGCAATTATAGATGTGAAAAATGGCACATTTTCCCTAAATATAGGGAAAGAAAGGGTCGAATTTAGTATGCATAGGCCAGTTCTCGAAGATCCCTATCTAGAGGCCTATACTCCTAGTGAAGAAGATTGGACCCCAAATGAAGAGACCTACACCCCTAGCGAAGAAAATTGGATTCCTAGTGAAGAAGATTTAATGGGTGAGGAAACAAAATCAAAGGAAGAAATAAAAAATGATCCCATAAATATTGAACCTTTGATTTGCAACAATGGTTTAGATATTTCTGCATGTCCCAAAGCTAACAATGCAGTGAAAAAGTCAAAGAGAACAAAGATGGAGGTCACTTCGAGTTTCCGAAAGTGCAAAGACTATAGGTCACTTGTTCTACCCAAGAAGTCGGGATGGAAGAAATGTCTACCGCAGAAGATACTTATTACCCCGGAGGGATTGCAATGGCAAGTTGTCAATGACAAAAGGCCAACCAAGTATCATGCATCTCCTACTACCGGGAAGGGGTCAAGCTAAGGACCTAAAACAAGCATCATCGGGATGGTAACCGATGAATTATTTTTTTGCTTTATTTTCGTTTTATTTTATTTTAGTTTTTATCATATTTGTTTGCGCTAACCTTGTTTTATAGGGAAAAATATTAAAAAAAAAAAAATGGTTTAAATTGGTTCGCACGGCCGTGCAGCTCTTCTTGGAGCGGCCGTGCAGTTCATATCGAGTTGGAGCGTGTTGACTCAGTAAAAGGGACACGGCCGTGCAAATTACTTGACACGGCCGTGCAAGACGTCTGGGGAGTTGCGTCGTTCCAGTCAAAAGACGCAGCCTATCCCCCTCCTCCCTCATTTACTTCATCTTCAACCTCTCTCCCTCAAAACCTCCGCCCCATCTACTTTAAATACCCCCTCCTACACCATCTTTTACTCACAACTTAACCCTCAAACCTCTAAATTCCTCCAGTAAATCCCTCCACCACCAAAATCAGTCCAAAAACCCTCCTAAAACCCCAATTCCGAAAATACCAAAACCCTTCACCCATTTCAACAAATTGAAGAAGGATTACTCCGAATTAAGGTACAAGGAGGAAGCTTTTTGGTGTCTAGTGGCTGTTCATCGAAGATTACAAGCTTTTCAAACTCAGACTCGGGTAATCTACTTTCTTCTTCCTTTAGCTAAGTTTTTGGGTTATTTTCTGAAAATTTTCAATGGAGAGAGTGAAAGGAAAGGGAAAGGCTGCTGAGAGAGGTTCGAAAAGGTCCCGAAAGGAACCATCTCCTACCCCTAATCTAAACCCAACGCTCAATGATTTGGGTATTGAGTTCAGAAAGCCTTCCGAAGTGGCTAGATTCACTGCCCTTCGTCAAAAGAGAATTAGACCAACCCAATTCCCAGATGTTCCTGCCCTTAAGGCCCTAGATGTCTACAAAAATGTAAGGAAGTTTCACATGGGATTTGGTTGTGGTGGTTTTCTTGAGTTGAATGCAAAGACTTACGAGAGAATTACTTTGGAATTCTTGTGCACTATGAGGAAGGAAATTACAACAGAAATTTGTGGAAGTACGGGGGAGCAATACCAATTGATACATTTGTATTTTAGGCTTGGTGGGGAGGAGTTTCATCTTACCTCCTTCGACATAAATAGAATTTTGGGTTGGCCTGCTTTCACCAACTTTGAAACCGATTTTCCTATAGAATTTAGGGAGAATGTGTTTTGGGAACAAATAACCG
Organism: Adenophora triphylla var. japonica; assembly: GCA_022495995.1. Taxonomy (NCBI): domain Eukaryota; kingdom Viridiplantae; phylum Streptophyta; class Magnoliopsida; order Asterales; family Campanulaceae; genus Adenophora; species Adenophora triphylla. Next base: position 613,380 of record JAFEMH010000465.1, on the reverse strand, counting down.
GAATTCCAACCTTCAAATCCGTAACAAAGAAAAGCCTCATCTATTATCCATCCCGTTCTCGGATTATGCACTGAGATTCTATGCATGTACGGTTTTGCAAGGGAAGATAAGGGAACAGTGAACAAGAAGGAGTTGTTTTTGTTATGGTCTATGGTGAGGGCTCATAGGAAGGTGAATTTGAGCCATTTCTTGATCGAGTTATTTAGTGATATCGTCTCTCCAACTTTCAATGGAGAGATCCATATTGGTGGTATTGTTACTTTGTTTGCTAACCATTTTGGGTTTATGGTGCCCGCCAATGAAGTCGCGGTTTCGGGTTCTACAAAGTTGGATATTCCAACCCTACGGGTAATGCAAATGATTTCAGATAGAGGACGTGGAGAGTACAATTGGTTGGTAGGGCAGGTAAAACGCCCTACATTGTTTTGCCTAGTCCCATCCTCCCATTTGCCCAAACTTATCAACACCAAACATGGATCTTTCCAATTTCCATGAGTCTCGAGGAGGGCCAATCAAGCCAAGCAAACCAAGAGGAGGAAGAAGAAGAAGAAGAAGGAGAGCAACATCAACCCAACCACCCCCCTTTGCCGCCGAATTTTAATGAAAGATTTGACCGGATCGAGCTTCAAAACAATCAAATAATGACCCGGTTCGACACTTTCAACAATGAATTTCATTACTTCCGGAATGATATACAAAATCGTGTGGGGACGATTCAAAGGCAAGTGAACACCATCTTCAACTACGGGGTCAACAATTGGGATGATTTCCCACAACCACCTACCTACTCGTGATCCATTTTTAGTAAGTTTTTCCCTTTACCCTCCCTAGATTTAGCATTGTTCCTTGAAACATTGAGGACAATGTTCATTTCAAGTGTGGGGGGGTAAATCTATCCTTTAATTTTTTGCTTTCTAGTTTTTAAATTTTACTTGCTTTCTAGGATAGATTTAATCGCTTTCTAGTATAATTTTTCTTTTTTAACTTAGTTGCATTTTTTTCTTTTGTATGCATGTATAATAGTATATAAAAAAAAAAATCCCTATGATGATCAAAAATCATTATCATTATGCTTGCCATTTGCCCTAGTATAAATGCCCTTATCTTTCCTCTCATATTTTCTATACACTTAGAAATCTATAAAAAGGAAAAGTATAAGGGATCTTTTTAGGAAATAATTGAAAGCCTCATAAGTTGGTATAGCACAATATAGAATCTCATCAAGAAAAATGCATTTGATTAGAAGGAATTCTTTTATGCTTGGTCATTTATGCAAACTTTGAATATATTCCTTTAAGATTGTACATTTTTTTATCTTTATTAGATATTTATTCCCTTTTTAGAAGCACCTTTTTTTTTTTTTTGCATCCCTTGAATCACACCCTTTCATAATTTTCATCCTTCCATTTTTTCAAATCAAGTCAAAGTAAAACACTTCTATCTTATTGCTAAAAAGAGTGACAATTGTCACCAAGCCTTAAAAGCAAAAAGAAACATATTATCTCCTAAGTAACTCGGGGCACGGCGTTCGCTGCGACGATGCTTCCTTGCCAAAACGGAAATAATATCCAAAAGTATTCTTGATCTAAGTATTAGGAACATGGGGCTCGCGACCACAATGTCTCCTACTTGAAAGGATCAAAAATAACTTAGGTCTTTTGCAAAAATATAACACGTACAAAAATAAGATAAATTTGTTTGACTTTGACGAGATTTTTCCACTACCATCATCCATTCTTCACCCTTGTGATTCAAGAATGTAATCCAATTCTTCGGAACTTCTAAATTATGAATAAATGTTTATACCTTCTCTTGTACGTCTTAAAGAAATAAAATTCATTTTTTCTAAAAAAAAAAAAAAAAAAAAATCACTCTAAAAAGTGATAAGTTTTTCTACCAAGAAATAAAACTAAAGATTCTTCCTTCTAGCATGCTTTACTTGGTCAAAATTCTATATATGCTATATTAGGTTATTGTCTTGCATTTTATCTCTTTAAAAATACCCCTAAAATATTTCTTCCTAAAATAAATTTTTAAAGGTATTCAAAATATGATTAGATAGATAAAGGCATTATCTACAAGGCATTTAAGGGCTTGCTACTTTATTTCTGAGGGATCAATCGTATTTTTCTCCCTCTCCGTATTTCATTCTAAGTTTGCTTGGGGACAAGCAAAGGCTTAAGTGTGGGGGAGTTTGATAAGTGACTATTATATAGTCAATTATCCTAGTTTTTATATACTTTTACACAAAAAAATCATCACTTTTTATTTAGTTTTTAGTATTTTTACTTACTTTTGCTATTTTATTAGATTTTACGTTTTTGGTATATTTTATACATTTCTAGACAGGTTTTAGGGTCATTTTATGACTAAAGGATACTTGGGCTAATTGGTCCGAAAGGATGGAGGAACACCAAGCAAAATAAGCACTCCAAGCTGAAAACCATTCGGAGCGGCCGTGCAGCAAAACCAGGAGCGGCCGTGCATCATAGGCCATGGCCGGCCATCTTGGCCCATGGAGTGGCCGAGCACTGAAGTGACTGGCCGTGCCAAACCAGTGAGCGGCCGTGCACTGCTTTTAGGAGCGGCCGTGCAAGTCTCCAAGATTCAAATTCAAAACTGGCGCCAAAGAGGACACGGCAGTGCAAAATCCTTGACACGGCCGTGCAAATCGTGACTGCAGATGTAAAGGCACCTTTTGATGGCACCCAATTGAAGAGTCTCCTCCCATTTATAAATAGGACCCTTGTAATCAGTCTTGATATACGAATTCTTAGAGAGAAATTACTGATATTAGAGAGATAAAAGATACAAAAATTTATAACAACAATTTTCCAAAGGAGTTTGAAGATCAAAGTCATTATTTGTTCTTGGAATCACTTTGGAGGAAAAACAATAAAAGTGAAGCATTATTCTCAGCAATCATAAGTCTTTCTTACTCAATCTCTATTTATACTTTTTCTGTTTATTTATGGCTTGTGAGTAATCCCCCATATTCTTGGGGTTGGAAGCTCAAAAGCATGCTTATTCATCATTTAAAAATGTTTAGTCTTGTCTTCTTTCTTCATCTAAAATAATCTCTTTATATTATTCTCTAAATGCCTTACATTTTGGCGATATCCAATTTGTATGATTCAGTCAATTGAGAGAAGTACCTAGCGGAGAATCTCGATTGACGGAACCATATAAAGAAACTAGGTTCATTGATCACGAGAGTAGTTCAATGGCCTAGGGATGTTCCTTTAATGGAAAGTATGTTGACTTCCGTCCTTAATGGATTCTTACTAATTATGGTCAGCTAGAGATAAGCCGGAATGCCCGTTTGTGACAGGGCGGGGGCAAACATAAACGGATTTCTCAAACAGTTAGGACATAATTAGTGAAGAATACAAACGCTATTGTCTTAGCCCGAAATAGCGTAGGCTTAACATACCATCCTTGCTTTTTATGAAAACCTTTTATTTCTAAGACAATGACAATTTGATGAATAAGAATATGCGTATGATTTCCAATCCCGAGAATGCTTTGTTTTATAAGATTTCAATTAAAGTATTTTCTGTTTATGCTCTCTCTATTATTCTAAAACAAATTTTATCTACCCCCAATCTTTTCTATATTTTCTAAAGACAAAAATATCCCTTAAGTAAACCCTGTCTCTGTGGGATCGACTCGTACTTGCACCCGCTATATTACAATAGCCCGTGCGCTTGCGGATATAAAATAAACCGTTAGGTTTCGACCGAACATATGGATGTTGTAAAAACCTGTTTTTTCATAATGTTTTGAAAAAACTGGTTTTCAAAAATGCAAAATTACCTCAACTATTGAAGATGTTTGTATTTGCCACCTAAACTCTTTTTTGTTGCAAATATACAACTCACTTATTTTTTCGTTGCATCCAAGGTATATCGGGCTAACGATATTTATTTTTTCAGTTAAATAGCATTTACAATGCATGTGATCCATTTTTTAAAGGGCAAAATAGAAAAATCAATCCAAATTAAAAAAAACACAAGTACAAAGGTTTTAAGTGTAAAATAAAAAAAAGAAAGGATTGTATAGTAATTTGTCTGTTCACATATGCTAGTTAATTTAGTAGTTCTTATAACCTTTCTTTCTTGCTCTCTGTCCCTATTCGAAGAGTTAAGTAACAAGTTCGTTACTAAACTATTGACTTTTTTACCTATTGTTTACTGAGATATTTCTTTTTACGATTTCGTCCTTAACCTAAGTATTTAATTTATCATGTCATTCTTTCGTCTCATTTGCGTCCAAACTGTCGTTAAATCTGTCTATATGTGGCATGCTGACGTTATAAAAATGTTGAGTTGCGCTAGATATAGTCAAGATTTGCTGATATGAAAATATAAGGGGTTTAAAGTGTACAATATTTAACTAGAGACCACAAAAAAAAATCCAAAACATAAAGGAGTTTAAAATTAAAATATTTTTAATTAATATGTCACTTCTTAATAGTTTGACAATTTTGTTTAAAAACAATATTTTTATTTTTCAAATAAATAATTTAACCTTAAATCTGAATCCATAATTTATTCATTTTATTAATGTTTAAAAATAATACGGAGTATATATTGCCCAAATAAAATAATAATTTAATCTATTTCTTAATTCAAAAAATATCATGCCCAAAATTTTTCTATTTCTTAATTATTAAATCTAATTGGGTTCAAAAACAATAATTTAATTTAATTTAATTTTTTCTTTGACTATTCAATATCACCACCCCACATCTAGCCACTAACCCACCGAGGTCACCACCATCATCAACCACCTCTAAATAACAAATCACCGTCACCCCAACCATCACCGCTCACTGCTACCACCATTCCAGCCTTACAAAATCACTATCAACCTCTATTTCACCTTATCAAAATTACAAAAAAACCAATGCACACACCCTTTCATATACACACACGCTAGATAACTAAGAAAAATGAGAAAGGGCATTTTTCGGTGCAAGAAAGAAAGATCAAATCCGTATGTGCAAATTATTTGAAAATTCGAATTGCAACCGCTTTAAATGGAACTGAAGAACCTCCTCTGGCTTATCCCAATGCATCTTGTCTCTTCCAATACACCAAGCATTTATGAAAACCAGTGTTCCAGAGATGAGAGGTTGAGGAGGGGAGGGGGAAGGGCGGCGATGGCAATAAGTTGTGGTGGGGAAGGGCAGTGGTTTATGATGTCTTAATAATGAAGGGGGAAGACGGAGAGGCTTAGGGAGTGGAAGAAAGCGGCTGCAATGGTGGATGAAGAGAGAAATGAAGTTAAATCTTAGATCTAGATCTGAAAGCAAGGGGAAATGCGAGGATTTTGACGCAGAAGAAGAAGAATGTAGAAATAGAAGTGGGAGGGCAGCGACAACAGAAGATCCGACGGCGTCGAATTGAAAGGGGTGGGATGGGAAAGGGAACAAATCTCTGTGATTGGGAGAGGCGATCAATGGGTTCATGGAAGGGGTGGTGTGGGATGGTGGAGGACGGTTGTGGATGAGGAAGGGTGACCGGTGCCGGAGGTGTTGGAGGAGATCCAGATGGAGATGAAGGTAGAAGATGATTAGGATTGCTCTCTCTCTCTCTCTCTCTCTCTCTCTCTCTCTCTCTCTCTCTCTGGAGGACGATTGTGGATGAGGAAGGGTGACCGGTGCCAGAGGTGTTGGAGGAGATCCAGATGGAGATGAAGGTAGAAGATGATTAGGATTGTTCTCTCTCTCTCTCTCTCTCTCTCTCTCTCTCTCTCTTGAATAATGAAATTAAGTTAAAATTTCATTTAATAAGGAAGGGGTGTGTTTAATTTAAAGTTTCAATTTTCTCTCTCTCTCTCTCTCTCTCTCTCTCTCTCTCTCTCTCTCTCTCTCTCTCTCTCTCGAGAGAGAGAGAGAGAGAGAGAATAATGAAATTAAGTTAAAATTTCATTTAATAAGGAAGGGGTGTGTTTAATTTAAAGTTTCAATTTTACACCCTTTATAATGAGAAATAACTGTTAGGCTCTTTAGTTTAATGATTTTCATTTGTACCCCCTTTTATAGCTACATCAGCAAGTCTTGACCAAGTCTATTGCTAACTCAGCATTTGTATGACATCAGCATGCCACATAGGCAGATTTAACGGCTGTTTAGACGGAAATGAGACAGAAGGATGACATGGTAAATTAAATAATTAGGTTAAGTACGAAATCATAAAAAGAAATACCTCAACGACGAATAGGTAAAAAGTCATTAGAGCAGTAGTGACGAACGTGGTAATTAACTCGTCCCTACTCCAGCCCCTCCTATCATACCCGACCCTCCCCCCCCCCACCCCACCTCCATCCCTTCTTCTCTCATCTTCTTTCTCTTACTCTCTCTCTCTCTCTAAACCCTCCCCTCTACCCCAACCCCCTTCGACCTTCTTCCCTCTTTGCCTGATATTTTTCCCCGACCACCGGCTTCGCTCTTCCCGTCCTTTACGCGCCTATACTGGGACCTTGTAGATCTGAAAGTAAATCACATATCTATTCCTCTTTCTTTATCCTTTCTCGAGTCTGCAACCTCCCCTATTATCATCTTCATTGATGTAAATGTAATTTGGGTGGCATATTTTAAGCCATCTCTTATTTATACAAAAATGGATGGCAGCATATGGTGGTGTTATTGTTGAGGTTGGTGTTAATGGAGGTTTTTTTTTTTTTTGATTACCCAGGGTTCCCGGCCTTCGCTGGATCAATTCGGACCACTGTGCAGGCCCTCGGTATCTTTGGCGGAGGTAAATCGCGGTATATGCCCGAGGGCAGCCTGTGGCGGCAAAGACTCCCTTATACTCCTGGCCCCAAGGGAGCCCTCCTACAACGTGGCAGTTGAACTCCCCACACTGAGGTTGCAAGCCCAGCAATGCTGCTTCCTTAACTGCACGGATGTGCACCGGGGGACTCTAAGGCTCCTGAAACCCAATGGAAGAATTAAATCCACAAGATCCCCCAGGGGGGATCGAACCCCCGACCTCCCCGTAGGGAAGCCGGCCATGATACCACTTGGCCAGGAGACCGTTGGTGGTGTTAATGGAGGTTTTGTTATTATTGTTGGTGGGAGAAGGGAGTATATATTTTTTAAAATTTAATTTTTCACCCAAATATTGTTCTTAATAACCCGCTCGACATAAAAAAATAAATGTGATATTTCATGTTCTAAGCATTGCAAGTAGTATGTCCACCTTCCCTTTCGATCTAGTCTGTCATGTCATAGTTGTATTAACGTGTTGTTATCGCAATCAATCAGACATAATAACAATAACCATCACATCAAAGTAACAAAGATATAAGTGTACCTGATACATACTCTCCTGCATAGTTGACATATTTCGAATATGATCGTGCAACTACATGGGCTACTCCATATTTGAATCAAATTAATGTACTAATTAACAAAAATATTTATGTTTTAATTGTATTGTTGAATTTGTTGTACCAGACGAATCGAAGATATGAAATAAATTAACCTAGTTTGTTGACTTATTCCAGATGTTATAATATTATATAAATCTCATAATTTCTTTAATTTATATAGATAAATATTTATAATATAAATTAATTTTATACGGTACTATATTGAAATTAATCGAAAGAAAATTTATAATCTAAAATATAACTATAACTAAAAATATCATAATATTAAGGTGATTAACTAAGTAGATCATTCTAACTTTAATATTAGTATAAGACTGTGTACAATGGGGGGATGAAATGGGGGATGAAATCCCATTTCATCCAGCTCCCCACTCCAATGGCTGCATGAAACCTGGCTGAATTAATTAACGGGATGAAAATTTTCATCCCGGTTGAAACCATTTAATTTTTTTAATTTTTTTTTTAATTGGACAGGTGTCGGCTTGGCATTGGAGGAGCCTTGGCGCGTGCGCCTCACGCTCCGGATAGGCGCGTGAGGGCAAGGTTTTTTTTTTTTCCTGAGTTTGCCACGTGTCAGCGCCCCATTGGTCCGTACTTTATTATTTTTTCACCTAATTATTTAAACTCAATTATCTCATAATAAATGATTTAAAAATAAAAATAAAAATTCACCAAAATTCATTATTTTTTTTTCCTACAAATTGATATAAGTTTCATTTGATTTGGACACAAAAAAAAAATACTTAGTTTTCAATTTGGGCTGAATTATTACCTAGTAAATTACTATTTTTTTAATTTTTTTTTCACCAAAATTCATCATTTTTTTTCCCTACAAATTGATATAAGTTTCATTTGATTTGGACACAAAAAAAAAATACTTAGTTTTCAATTTGGGCTGAATTATTACCTAGTAAATTATTATTTTTTTTAATTTTTTTTTCACCAAAATTCATCATTTTTTTTTCCCTACAAATTGATATAAGTTTCATTTGATTTGGACACAAAAAAAAAATACTCACTTTTCAAAAACAGAGAATATAAATAAAATAAAAGTGGTGGGGTATAGAATGATGAGTTGGAAGGAGTTGAAATTTAATTTAAGTTAACCATTGGAGTGGGGGTAGATGAAATGGGTAGATGAAATATTAGGTGGATAAGAAAAAGTGTAAAAAGTGTTAAATGAAATGTGGGAGTGGGATGAAACCACTGTGGGTAGTCTTAGACTGTCTACAATGGGGGATGAAATGGGGGATGAAATCCCATTTCATCCCACTAAATCCTTGCAGTGGCCGGATGAAACTAGGCTGTATTAAATTGCTGGATGAAAGTTTTCATCCAGCTGAAACTTTTTGTTTTTTTTTTTTATTTTTAAATCCAACAAGTGTCAGCCTCCCATTGGATGAATGAAATTTTTTTTTATCCCAAATTTTTGAGCTTAATTTTCACCTAGTAAATTATTATTTTTTTATTTTTTTTTTCACCAAAATTCATTATTTTTTTTTCCCTAAAAATTGATATAAGTTTCATTTGATTTGGACACAAAAAAAAATACTTAGTTTTCAATTTGGGCTGAATTATTACCTAGTAAATTAATTTTTTTTTAATTTTTTTTTCACCAAAATTCATCATTTTTTTTTCCCTACAAATTGATATAAGTTTCATTTGATTTGGACACAAAAAAAAATACTTAGTTTTCAATTTGGGCTGAATTATTACCTAGTAAATTAATTTTTTTTTAATTTTTTTTCACCAAAATTCATCAATTTTTTTTTCCCTACAAATTGATATAAGTTTCATTTGATTTGGACACAAAAAAAAACACTTAGTTTTCAATTTGGGCTGAATTATTACCTAGTAAATTAATTTTTTTTTAATTTTTTTTTTTTCACCAAAATTCATCAATTTTTTTTCCCTACAAATTGATATAAGTTTCATTTGATTTGGACACAAAAAAAACACTTAGTTTTCAATTTGGGCTGAATTATTACCTAGTAAATTAATGTTTTTTTAATTTTTTTTTCACCAAAATTCATCATTTTTTCCCCCTACAAATCGATATAAGTTTCATTTGATTTGAATACAAAAAAAAAAAAACACTTAATTTTCAATTTGGGCTGAATTATTACCTAGTAAATTATTATTTTTAAAATTTTTTTTTTCACCAAAATTCATCATTTTTTTCCCTACAAATTGATATAAGTTTCATTTGATTTGGACACAAAAAAAAAACACTTAGTTTTCAATTTGGGCTGAATTATTACCTAGTAAATTAATGTTTTTTTAATATTTTTTTCACCAAAATTCATCATTTTTTTCCCCTACAAATCGATATAAGTTTCATTTGATTTGGACACAAAAAAAAAAAACACTTAGTTTTCAATTTGAGCTGAATTATTACCTAGTAAATTATTATTTTTTTAATTTTTTTTTCACCAAAATTCATCATTTTTTTTTCCCTACAAATTGATATAAGTTTCATTTGATTTGGACACAAAAAAAAACACTCATTTCTCAATTGATCATATAGACATTGATGCAATATTTTTTTAATTAAGTGTGAAATATTTTTTTTAATTATAAATAATAATAATTATTATTATTATTTTACTAATCATAAAAATATAAAAATAAAGAATATAAATAAAATAAAATAAAAGTAGTGGGGTATAGAATGATGAGTTGGAGGGAGTTGAAATTTAATTTAAGTTAGCCATTGGAGTGGGGGTAAATGAAATGGATAGATGAAATATTAGGTGGATGAGAAAAAGTGTAAAAAGTGTTAGATGAAATGGGAAAGTGGGATAAAACCACTGTGGATAGTCTAATAAAGACTAGTTAAATAGGGAGCCGATACAATTATTAGGAGAGTACTCAAGAGTAGGATGACATTATTCACAACTGTGATTAATGCATAGATATCCTCTCTCCTCCATATCACTCCTTCACATTAGTTTCACATCATCATCACTCCATATCACTTCTCCACATCAGTTTCACATCATCATCACTCCATATCTGTGAGGACCCCGACCCGGAACCTACACGTGTCCCGAGTTGGAGCGTCCTCAAACTAACCCAAATATCCTAAACTTTTAAAAACTTTGATTTAACTTTCAAACGCTACACCATTTACATACCCATTTCAAAAATAACTCTACTCCTTTCTACACTGGGGGAAGAGTTGACCAACTCCGAAAGTAATAAATGATTTACAAAAAGATGTTGAATATAAAATAAGATTAAAGTTTATAAATACAAACCCTTTAAAAGAATTATATCAATACACAATTTCTACGCCAACCTATACGTACCCCGACAAACCCAAAATACCACATCCAACTCCTTTCCGCCCTTACTTGGCGGTCCACTGTCTCGGGATCTAAAACAAGAAAGGGAGAGGGGTGAGAATAAATCTCAATGAGCTATTATGGATGCAAAGAAGATGCCAAACAAGATGCAACACATAGCATGGCAACACTTAACACATTATGAAAGCGGTAAACACCTTACGTTACCTCATTTTACCTTTTCCCGTCGAACAATAAGTCGTACAACGCTGGGAGTAAAACTCCACTCTTTGGTGAATTGCCTCCAACACATTCACCTCTTATAGGACTCATACCCTGACCATCCATATAAGAAAGGATACCTATATTAGAGTATCCAACAATAATATATTCCCAGGTACACCAATCGCAACAGTCCGTAAAGCCTTTTGGGTCGATACGATCGTTAGCCCACTCGCGTGGCCACGAGAGGGGAGGGTCACCGGTATGATGAACCTTCAATCACTTATTGAACAAATCAATAATTGATTGACTTCCATCATACCCACTCCGAACGCATTCAAGCACATAATAGTCACTTGAATTATAATCCACAAAATGGGATAATCATATAACAACATGGTAATGTATACTCATGCAAATCAATACCATAGTGCAACAACCATTTAATACACTATGCATAGTATCATCAATAAATATGAATGATAACAAATAAATCCACAAATGGGATAACCATACAACCACATAATAAACATATCCACATATTGGGATAACAATATAATCAACATGCCACATAATCCACAATTGGGATATCACACCACCATATAACACATAATCCACACAATGGGATGCCACATAACAACTTGCCAAATAGTCCATACTTTAGGATATTAAGATAACCATAATATCAATATTTCCATAACTTGGACACAATGCCACAAGGTGGTACCTACCCATTACCAATTAGCTTAATAGTGAAACCTATAGCTTCTACACCAATTCGAACTACTCACCAAAGATATGGAGTAAGTAAGGCCACTATATATCGTAAACCAATCCTACATAGTCATCATACAACCCCGAATAACCTTAATAAAAGTTCAAGATTTATTTCCCAAGTTGGAACTATTCTCCGAACCATCATTTAACTACTTCCACAATCCCACTTTGACCAATAAAGACGTCATGGCCTAGCCAAGGTATTCCATTTTAACTTGGGTTAAGAAGGATTGATTTGTATCCGGGTTGGGTTAGGTTCTATTAACTTATAATGGTTAGGAATCATTCCCGAGGTTTTTAGTAAAAATCGAAAAGAGAAGAAACTGGGAAGGATCGGTGACACGGGCGACCGCCCATGTCACTGGGCGACCGCCCAAAAGAGCTGCAAGGGAAGCCAAGGTTCCCGCGCTGGCGGCCTGCCCCTCTACGGGCGACCGCCCATGGCCCCTTTTCAGCATATTCGAATTTCCAACCTATTTTTACATAGTTTATTTCCCTTTTTATTTTTCTTAATCTCATGAACACCACAAGGATTTCTAACCTTACATACCTCAACTTAAATCATCCAACCCAAAATAACATAGATCTAGATTACTCACCACAAGAATTCCAACCCATTTCATTAACATATTTCAAGTTTAACTCTCTTAATCCAACTAAACACATTTTCTTATACTCTTGATCAACTTCTATGAACCAAAACATCATTCTCTAGCATTAACCAATTTTCCCAAACTCCAAGAAGGTTTCCAATCATCAAAAACCATTATAACAACAACAACAACAACAACATAGTTCATGAACATTTAAAGAAGGGAAAGTCATAATAACTCACTTTAAAAATCGGAGATGGATCAAGGATTTCTTTAGCTTGATGAACTCCTCTTGGTCTCCCGATTCCAAAAGTGCTCCCGGATTGAAAAATGGTGAAGATTTGAGCTTGGTAGGAGCTTGAGAAGATGAAGCTCCACTAATGGGTTCCATGGAAAGTATGAGGGAGAAAGTGAAGAGGAAGAAGAAGAAGGAGTATAAATGGTCAAGAGAGAGGGGGCGGACATGGGAGGGGAGTATGGGGAGGTATGGGTTTTGTTTGGATAAATGAGGAAAAAGGTGAGTGATTTAGGGAAGGAGGTCCCCCACTCTAATCTATCCTCCCCAAGGCTTTCCCAAGTGTAACCCTTTTTCTTTAATATTCCCAAAATATTTAAATTAAAATCCTCCTACTCAAATATTCATTCCACATAATATGATCCTCCTTCCACATTTTATTCATTTCCTATTATTATAATTTCTCAATGCTTTATTTTATTTCTTTAGAAATTCTAAGGGTTCTAAATTATTTTCCAATCATTTAATATTGACATAAGAATGTAAAGACATAGAATAGACACATAAGTTAATATTAAGATTAGAAGCATATAATATTATACTAAAATTGTGCCTAGGTTTAGTGGTCGTTACACTCACTCCCCTTAAAGAAAATTCGTCCCGAATTTGACCGTCACTTACCTAACAGATCAACCCGCCTCTGCTACATGTATACCTCGACTTGAATTCCCAAATAGTCTCTTCAATGTGGTGATTCTTCCCCAATTTTTTTTTTTCTAATTCCATTAATAATATGATATTACCACTTAATGATCCAAGCATACTATACAAATATCACTAACACGAATTTTCACGATCTCAATGAAAATGTAAATAATTAAAAGTATTACAACTTATGTCACCAAATACATTACAATATCACATTAAAACTTCAAATACTCTACAATTTGCTCCAAGTCAGTCTATAAGCCAAATCACCGACCTTTCCTAAACTTCAAATGGGTTATCAAACTTTGGCGCCACTTTATCTTAGGTCTTGCCTCTCCAATTTCACCCCAACAAATTAGAGATCGATATTTTCTTCCCAAACTATGCCTCAATACGGTTTTATCTCAATGTTAGAATGATAACTACTATTATACGCACTTACCACCGGTAACCATTCGTACTATTGACTACTAACATCCATCGCATATACCCGTAGCCTATTCTCAATAATAAGTAATGATTCCTCAAATTTTCACAAGGTTAAATTTAATAGCCTTCCTACACTCCAAATGGATCTTCCCAAATGAATGACTATCCAATCTTTTTAATACTATGGGGTTTATACAACCAAACTATCTCCTAACATATATGAGGACTTATCAATAAATATCTCATGATATAAACATCAAATAACTGCCCATGAAATAATAAATATGAACATGCTAATACGATCATGATTTCTATAAACTAACACCGGTCGACTATATAACACAATTCAATGTTCCACTTATTTTCGTGTCCAGAGACAGATCAATATTCAAATCAAATGGTTGGCCGTCCACAACGGAGCCGATCCAACTCCAAAACAAAACCGAGTCTATTGTGACCGACACAATAATAACCCCACATTTATCAAATCATTTCTTGGACCAACACTTGAATACGCTTAATCATTATAGGAAACTAGATTGCCTTTTTACTTGCTTTTGTACGAACTATAACTTTAAAATAACATGTCTTTCGAAATTTTACAACATCTTTCAGAATTCCAAATGATAATATAAAAAGAGATCCAAAGAGACCCGAATGGTTTACTTATTTAAAACCGGCTCATACCAGTTTTAATTAACCAAACCACTCAGAAATTTCAAAGGGTTGATAAGCTAACAAAAATAACTCGAGTGATTTAATTATCTACAACCGTCCCATACCAAATGGTAGATAGTTAAATTACTCACGTATTTTAATTTACACGAAAATGGTTTATCGACCTTATTAAATCAACTATCCCCGAAGGGCACAATTGCTTACACAGAGGTTCAATATATATTCCAAAGTTTTAAAACACCTTTAAAATAATTTTTAACAAAATATTCTTGATTGACCTCTATTTATAGTGTAGCCACCACTCATACTATTTAGACTTAGTTAACTTCTCTCTAAGAAAACACAATCTCGCAATACTATTACTATCCCTGATAAATAACACTAAAACAATCATTAAGATTATAACTAGGTAAACCATCCTCAATTCAATAATTCCTCAAGTTGAAAGTTCAACACTTTTATTTAATTTGAGTCATCTATTCACCACCTTTGATATTGGTATTGTACTTAGCAACAACATATTGTAAAACATCTAGTTCCCAATCAAATACCATAATTCTAAATCAGAAAATATAATTGGAACTCACATAGATCAATCATTCCCGAATTTCAATTAAACATTACAGTATAATCTAACTTAACTCTCAATAACCATCAACAAACTCAAAATCCGTACAACGTCAATATCTTTCAAGCATCACACAAATTCCTCATATGATTCACGTAACTAAGTCGAACTATAGTATATAACCATCCTAAAGTATCCTGTCTCCCAATAAGATTCATCCTCATTTTCTCAACTAATGATAATCAATTCTCAAAACGAACCCTATACCTATCTTACCTATTTCTGAAGTTGACCCTATAAGTCACCAATAACTACGTCTATTATACTTCTTCACATTTACCCTATTTACCTCTCCATAGCTAGTACACAATCCATAAATCAAAACGGTCATACTAGATATAAATGTTGTCTTAAGTATATCCTTAAAGCAATTTTTCACTGAAATTGTAACACTCCGAAAATTCAACTAATAACCATTGAGTATCCTACTAGTTTCTAAAATCATTCATACAAATCGTCAACAAGTGCTAACGAATACTTATTCTTCACGTTACCTATTTAAGATTTCTATAACCCTTTGATTAACCACCAAGTATCATCTTTTCTAAATATAGTACCTTATAGCAACTCAAAATCTCAACATCCCGGTATGATACCCGATGAAAACCTAATTTGAAACTCACACGTAAAAACACCACTTAGTCAACTAATAGCACACAAGGCAAAGATATATTAATTCCATAAGATCTCGTACTCGCGATATTTTATAACTCATCTAATCCCACTTAGACTATCACTTCCAATACTAGTCTCATATATCTAGTCTCTTCCACGAGATACCAATGAATAAATAATCATGCAACTATACAACCATACACTACTCTTAATTAGGCCATATACCTAACCTCCACTAAGAGTTCACAAATTCATTTACCACCGTACATGAGATAACTCACGGTTCTTTTACTTAAATATAACACATAACCTCCACATTCTTTAGGTCATACTTTCGACACTTACGCATATGTGATAAAATAGCAAATAATGACTCATCCGCCTACCACACACGGAGGCAAATCAAACATAGATAAGGAGACTCGCTCTCGCGACGCCCTCCCAAATCACAATCACCATGATAAACAAGAATAATTCAAGGTACTCTCCCGTAGGAATAGAACCTCCAACACATAAGGCAACTTTTAGGCCAATTTATGCAAATAAAAGGTGAAATGTAATGCCACATGAGAACGAATGAACAGGAATTATAAAAGTATGAACCCTAACTCCCGAGGCAATTAAAATACCTCAAATGATGGTGGGGAAATCTATCTTTTCAAGAACTCACCTTTCCTTGATTCCTTGGTTGGTTAATATCATTTTCTCGTCCTTGAACAAATTCCCGCATTAAACTCTCGACGTAAGTTATCGCAGGCTCTCGCTCAATTTAGACTCTACCCGAGAATTCTAACCGAGCTCGATATTAACCGGTGAGGACCCCGACCCGAACCTACACGTGTCCCGAGTTGGAGCGTCCTCAAACTAACCCAAATATCCTAAACTTTTAAAAACTTTGATTTAACTTTCAAACGCTACACCATTTACATACCCATTTCAAAAATAACTCTACTCCTTTCTACACTGGGGAAGAGTTGACCAACTCCGAAAGTAATAAATGATTTACAAAAAGATGTTGAATATAAAATAAGATTAAAGTTTATAAATACAAACCCTTTAAAAGAATTATATCAATACACAATTTCTACGCCAACCTATACGTACCCCGACAAACCCAAAATACCACATCCAACTTCTTTCCGCCCTTACTTGGCCGGTCCACCTCGTCTCGGGATCTAAAACAAGAAAGGGAGAGGGGTGAGAATAAATCTCAATGAGCTATTATGGATGCAAAGAAGATGCCAAACAAGATGCAACACATAGCATGGCAACACTTAACACATTATGAAAGCGGTAAACACCTTACGTTATCTCATTTTACCTTTTCCCGTCCGAACAATAAGTCGTACAACGTGGGAGTAAAACTCCACTCTTTGGTGAATTGCCTCCAAAGACATTCACCTCTTATAGGACTCATACCCTGCACCATCCATATAAGAAAGGATACCTATATTAGAGTATCCAACAATAATATATTCCCCTACACCAATCGCAACAGTGTCCGTAAAGCCTTTGGGTCGATACAGCCGTTAGCACGGCCCCACTCGTGGCCACAGAGGGGAGGGTAACCGGTATGATGAACCTTCAATCACTTATTGAACAAATCAATAATTGATTGACTTCCATCATACCCACCCGAACGCATTCAAGCACATAATAGTCACTTGAATTATAATCCACAAAATGGGATAATCATATAACAACATGGTAATGTATACTCATGCAAATCAATACCATAAAGGCAAACAACCATTTAATACACTTATGCATAGTATCATCAATAAATATGAATGATAACAAATAAATCCACAAATGGGATAACCATACAACCACATAATAAACATATCCACATATTGGGATAACAATATAATCAACATGCCACATAATCCACAATCGGGATATCACACCACCATATAACACATAATCCACACAATGGGATGCCACATAACAACTTGCCAAATAGTCCATACTTTAGGATATTAAGATAACCATAATATCAATATTTCCATAACTTGGACACAATGCCACAAGCGTGGTACCTACCCATTACCAATTAGCTTAATAGTGAAACCTATAGCTTCTACACCAATTCGAACTACTCACCAAAGATATGGAGTAAGTAAGGCCACTATATATCGTAAACCAATCCTACATAGTCATCATACAACCCCGAATAACCTTAATAAAAGTTCAAGATTTATTTCCCAAGTTGGAACTATTCTCCGAACCATCATTTAACTACTTCCACAATCCCACTTTGACCAATAAAGACGTCATGGCCTAGCCAAGGTATTCCATTTTAACTTGGGTTAAGAAGGATTGATTTGTATCCGGGTTGGGTTAGGTTCTATTAATTTATAATGGTTAGGAATCATTCCCCGAGGTTTTTAGTAAAAATCAAGAAAAGAGAAGAAATCGGGAAGGATCGGTGACACGGGCGACCGCCCATGTCACTGGGCGACCGCCCAAAGGAGTTCTGAAGGGAAGCCAAGGTTCCGCCGCTTGGGCGGCGCTGCCCTCTACGGGCGACCGCCTACGGCCCCTTTTCAAAGATATTCGAATTTCCAACCTATTTTTACATAGTTTATTTCCCTTTTTATTTTTCTTAATCTCATGAACACCACAAGGATTTCTAACCTTACATACCTCAACTTAAATCATCCAACCCAAAATAACATAGATCTAGATTACTCACCACAAGAATTCCAACCCATTTCATTAACATATTTCAAGTTTAACTCTCTTAATCCAACTAAACACATTTTCTTATACTCTTGATCAACTTCTATGAACCAAAACATCATTCTCTAGCATTAACCAATTTTCCCAAACTCCAAGAAGGTTTCCAATCATCAAAAACCATTATAACAACAACAACAACAACAACATAGTTCATGAACATTTAAAGAAGGGAAAGTCATAATAACTCACTTTAAAAATCGGAGATGGATCAAGGATTTCTTTAGCTTGATGAACTCCTCTTGGTCTCCCGATTCCAAAAGTGCTCCCGGATTGAAAAATGGTGAAGATTTGAGCTTGGTAGGAGCTTGAGAAGATGAAGCTCCACTAATGGGTTCCATGGAAAGTATGAGGGAGAAAGTGAAGAGGAAGAAGAAGAAGGAGTATAAATGGTCAAGAGAGAGGGGGGGGGGCGGACATGGAGGGGAGTATGGGGAGGTATGGGTTTTGTTTGACAAATGAGGAAAAAGGTGAGTGATTTAGGGAAGGAGGTCCCCCCACTCTAATCTATCCTCCCCAAGGCTTTCCCCAAGTGTAACCCTTTTTCTTTAATATTCCCAAAATATTTAAATTAAAATCCTCCTACTCAAATATTCATTCCACATAATATGATCCTCCTTCCACATTTTATTCATTTCCTATTATTATAATTTCTCAATGCTTTATTTTATTTCTTTAGAAATTCTAAGGGTTCTAAATTATTTTCCAATCATTTAATATTGACATAAGAATGTAAAGACATAGAATAGACACATACGTTAATATTAAGATTAGAAGCATATAATATTATACTAAAATTGTGCCTAGGTTTAGGGTCGTTACAATATCACTCCTCCACATCAGTTTCACATCATCATCACTCCATATCACTCCTCCACAACATCAGTTTTCACATCATCATCAGTTGTTAATTATCACAATTTTACACTATTTTATTCACAGTGTTAACAAAAGTTATCAATTTTTCTCTGAACTTTTATTTATATTCCACTATATTTCTCTTTCCTACTCATTTTTATAACAATTATTATCATTATTCATATTATTTTAATTTTATTAATTATATAATCATATTATTTTTTATTATTAATTATATATAATAATAATTTGTCTTTTTATTTTTTATTTTTATTTATAAATCAAATAATTTTATTCTTTCAAAAAATAAATAATTTTATTATTTTATAATCATATTAACTAATATTGATAAGTTAATATTAATAAATCAGTAACATTATTGACACACGGCATAATATGATTGGCTATAGAAAATATTTCCATCGATGATAACCATTTTAAAAAGTGATCCACACATTGTCGGGCAAAATAAAAAATTAACCAGCCGCTCGTTCATTATGTGTAAAGTATGCGCCATATTCATTTCCTTTATTTTGTGTGTACAAGTCAATTGAGAGTGGGAGATGAATCACTCTTTTCCCATTACCAAGAGTCGTTCTTCAAACTACTCTCTACGTTCCAGGAAATGGTTCATCATTTTTTGCCTGACACGCAAATAAAAGAAATAGGTGGAAAGAAAAAATGTTGTGAGTGTAATTTGAACATAGGAGAGAGAATTAGTGGAGAAAATAGTAAATTTAAAAAGTGTTGTGAGTGTAATAGTGAATTAAGAGAGAAAATAAGTGAAGGAAATAGTGAATAGGTATAATAAAATATTAATAAAATTTTTTCATTTTAGAAAAAGTAAAGTTTCAAACGAAATGTCATTTTGAATAAAAGGTAAAACATTTTCTGAAAAGAAAAGGAGAGAGTATTTCTAACTTCAGTCATTGATTGATGACCAGAAATTTTATAACCGTTGTGTCATGCTTAACCTCCACCTCAGCCCACCCACGACCTTTCAAATTGGGTGCTCTGAAAAGTAAGAAAACGAAAAACAACATTTTCAATCATGACTAACACAACTTTTCATATTCTTAATTAGTTGTTTAGTACTTTTAAATTTTTTACACATTTTTTTAATAGAAAAAATTTGTAAATAGTAGGACCCATAAATTCTCTAGCTTCTATCATATTTTCAAATTCATCCGGCCTAGTATTTGAAGGTGACATCATAACCTTACAAAATACAAATAATTAAACCATCAACTTCAAACATCAGATCAGACAATTGCTAATGATAACATTGTAATCAAATCTTTATGAACGCATTAACGAACTATAAATTGACATTTCCAAATGTTTCGCCAGTTTTAACTTGAACGATGCACAAGTCAGATATTCAAAAAATATTCACACGAAGCTTTAAGGACATAATAAATTAAAATATTTGGGGCGGCAATAATCGTTCAACCAAACATTTTAAGCATTAATACAAACATCATGCAAAGACCGTAAAAACAATTGAGAAAGGACAAATACTCTCTATGATGAGCCCGGATCAGCTGGACCGGGCCCACGCTCGGTCTGATCCAAGAAACCAGTGACGTGGCACTTTCTAGACAGCCGGAGTCAAGACCGCGAACAGATAGACCCCTGAGGTCAAGACCGCGCTTCTCTCCACATCATCCTACTCCAAACCGGAGGGATCCTGACCGCTGGCTTGGTGACCGCAGGAGGTATGACCGCTCCATCCGTGCCAGCGTCAAATGCCTTTGACCGCGCCCAAGATGTTGATCGCGGGCTCATACCTGCCTCCCGGTTACCTCGTCTGCCTCCCGGTTAATAGTAAATCTTACTGAGCAAGCTAGCTTACTGGCTCTAACAGGCAAGTTGCCGGCTCACTCCCATCGCATTCAATGCGGCTCAGACAGGCGCCTACTATTGCCATTAATGCGCCGCGCCGGATACACGGCTCCTGTTCACATCAGCGACATCCCTTCTGACAAAGGATCCTCCTTCCCTGACAGACCCAATCAGATGCGGACACATGTATGCGGTCAAATACCAAAGTGCCCTTTAGGGCTGACCTCATGACTTACGTCAGTGGGTAGCTCCTCATTGCCTATAAATAGAAGACCTTTGTCCCCTTGGACAAAGTAAGTCTCAAATATACATTGTAAGTCATATTACTCTCAAACCCTAAACACTCACACGCATCCAAGGTATTCAAAGCCTTATATACTCAGTATTCTTACTCTCACACCCGAGGGCCTGAGTTGGATTAACATCCAACTTTGACCTTAACGGTGCTTCATTTGTGATGTGTTCTAGGTACATCCAACCACTAAATATATCCTGCCAGATATCCTTAAACCGCTCTGACCCTGAAAAGCGTGGCGTCATCAGTGGTTTCATCGCCGGGAACGTCATTTTGTTTCTCGTAAATTCTTTGTTTTCAGACACCCCTCGTGTTCTAAACAACTGACTGTCAAAAGGCTCTTCTTTTCAGTCATTTTCTTTTTCAAATATGTCTAGAATTTTGGAGAATGTCGGTCATTTGGCCATTGAGAGGGATGACCATGCGTCCCCTTCCAATGTCAATAAGGATAGGCCCACTACCTCTGTTTTTAACAGGATGGGAGCCCATTCTCAAGGCCAAAACACCCTCTCCCCCGCTCAAAAGGTTATTCGCAGGCTGACGGATGAAGCCCGAGCTGAAAAAGCCCAAGCTCTCCTAAACTCCGGCCCAAAAACTCTCAACAATCCTATAAAGGCTGCCATCACCTCCCCAAACACTCCCCTATCCCCCGAACAGATCCTGAAGAGGCAGGAGATCCTGGCCGCTAAGTCCAAACTGGTCCCTGAGGCCATGGCCATCAACGACGCTCAGATGGAGATGTTTGAGATAGAGGCAAATGAGGGAATACCACTCCCACAAGGGTCCCAAAGGTTCTCCCAACGAGCCCCTGCTAACTCGCTTGCTAGTCAAGCTAGGGGGGAAAAACGGGACGAACCAGCCCTAAATTGCGGCCAGGTGCCCAGACGCAGTGTGGTGCAAGTGGAGGATAGCGAGGAAGTGGGGGAGGAAGCACAATCTAATCGCCGTGCGAAGTCCCAAACCAGACCCTTGGCTCACGCCGGGGAGAAGGTCGTGACTCCACGTGCCAAGAAGCAGAAGGTTGACAATCAGAGCCCTGAATTTGTCAAATTTATGCACGAGATGTGGGAGACCCACCAAAAAACATCCCAGAGGTGTGGCCGCACCATGGATGCCTTCAGCGACAAGATTGCTCGGGCACCTATTCAGAAGGGCAAGCCCCCCCAGATGGAGACATACGATGGCTCTAAAAATTCCAAAAGCCATATGGGACGGTTTGAGGGACAGATGGCCCTATTCTCCTCGAACGAGTTTCTAATGTGCAAAGCCTTGGCTGCAACTTTCACGGGCAAGGCCTTATCCTGGATGCTGGCTCTCAAACCTAGGTCCATCAAAACCTATAGCCAGTTCAGGCACCTCTTCCTGAATGCATTTGTCGGGGTCGGTGAGCCCGCTAGACCAAAGACAACAAATGGAGGATGTGTGTTGATTTCACTGATCTCAACAAGGCATGCCCCAAGGATTGCTTCCCTCTTCCTCGCATAGACAGATTGGTGGATTCAATAGCCGGTCACAAAGTATTGAGCTTCATAGACGCATACTCCGGCTACCATCAGATCCAGATGGCTCCTGAAGATGTCCGCTCTGTAGCTTTCATCGCTGCGGGCAAGACATACTGCTATACAATGATGCCCTTCGGGCTAAAAAATGCAGGAGCCACCTACCAGCGAATGGTCAATATTGTCTTTAAGAACCAATTGGGCAGAAACCTTGAAGCCTACATCGATGACATGGTTATAAAGACAAGAGAAAACTCCCACGAGCTTGACGTGGAGGAAACTTTTTCAAACTTGCGCCGCAATAACATGAAACTGAACCCCCTAAAGTGTGCATTTGGGGTCAAAGCGGGCAAGTTCCTTGGGTTCATGGTCAACCAGCGAGGAATTGAAGCTAACCCCGAAAAAATTCAAGCGTTGTTGGACATGAGGCCTCCTGCCTGCGTAAAGGATGTCCAAAAGTTAAACGGGCGCATCACCGCCCTTGGCCGCTTTATCTCGCGGTCGGTAGAGAGATGCCTCCCCTTCTTCAAAACTCTGAAAGGGGGGAAGAAGGCTGATGAATTTGCATGGAGTCACGACTACCGTCAATCTTTTGAAGAAGTGAAGAGATACCTCGGGCAGCCCCCTCTACTCAGCAGCCCGGTGCCCGGGAAAGAGCTTTTTCTGTTTTTAGCAAGCGATTCGATACGGGCAAGAGGCCGCTGTTCTTGTAAGGGAGGATAATAACTCCCAAAAACCAGTCTATTATGTATCTAAGGCACTGTCCGCCGTAGAAGGGCGTTATTTAAATATAGAAAAATTAGCTTACGCCTTGCTTGTATCTGCTTGAAAATTAAGAGCCTACTTTTCTGTACATCCTATAATTGTACTCACTGAGGCCTCGCTTAGAAAGGTATTACACAAACCAGAGTCCTCGGGGAGAACGCTAGCTTGGTCTATCGAGCTCACTGAGTTCCAGATCACCTATTCCCCGAGAAGGACAATCAAAGCGCAGGCCTTAGCTGATTTTGTGGCAGAATCGTCATTTAAACTAGCAGACAGGGACCTTGGGAAAAGAAAGCGGGCAGAGTCAGAGGAAGCCCAAGATAGCTCGGCCACCAAGATTATACAGCACAAGGAGCGTCCAGAAAAAGTATGGACTTTATTCGTGGACGGCTCTGCGAGCAAGTTAATAAGTGGAGCGGGCATACTCTTGATCGCCCCCTGCGGAGAAAAATTCAAAAGAGCCTTGAGATTCAAATTCGAAGCTTCGAACAATCAGGCTGAGTATGAAGCGATTATAGCGGGCATGGAATTGGCAAGAGACTTGGGAGTTCAGAATATCGAGATCAATAGTGACTCTCAGCTCATAGTAAATCAAATTAAGGGGGAGTATGACACGATCAACCCAGTGCTAACTCGATGCGGTCTGGCAAAAACCTTCATCAAAAATTTCAAAACCTACTATGAACTGAACCAAATCATGTAAGAGGATAACACGGAGGCTGACCTACTCTCCAGAATAACCGATCAAGAGGTCATAGACTTGGAGTCGGATTGCCAAATAGAATTCACGGAGAGACCTGCTATAGATCGAATTTAGATAACAATATTGAGGATCAAGTAAGGGACTGGGTAGATGAGATCAAGGATTACATCGAGAAGCAAACCCTCCCCGAGGATCCAGCAAGGGCTAGAGCCATTGGAAAGGTGTCCGCGAAATACCTCATATTGGATGGAGTACTTTTTCGACGATCATTCACCAAGCCTTTGCTAAGATGCGTCAAAACTCACATGACCACCAACTTACTCTATGAGGTTCATGAAGAAGTTTGTGGCGGACATCCAGGTACTCGCACTCTCTCAGACAAAATCAAATTTCAAGGATTTTATTGGCCTACGATGAGAAGAGATGCGCAGGAGTACGTAAGAAAGTGTGATAAGTGCCAGCGATTTGCGGACATCCCTAGACTACCATCAACAGAGCAGACTTTGGTTGTACCATCGTGGCCGTTTGATATGTGGGGGATTGATCTGATTGGACCATTTCCAACTACTCGAGGAAGCATTAAGTATGTCGTTGTGGCCGTGGATTATTTTACCAAGTGGACGGAAGCAAAAGGCTTAGCCACTATCTCCGAGGAGAATACTATCAATTTTGTCCACGATCACATCTATTGCCGATTTGGGGTTCCACGGGGAATAATTTCGGACAATGGCACTCAGTTCTCTGCAAAATTCACTGCTGAATGTGTGAGAATGAAAGTGCAATATCGTGCCCCGATTGCTTATCCCGGGGGAACGGCCAGCAGAGGCCGCGAACAAGTTAGTCCTGACCGCCTTAAAGAAAAATTTGGAAGGACGAGGAGGACGATGGTTGGACGAGCTCCAGACCGCATTATGGGTTGTCCGCACGACGATCAGAAACTCAACGAGAGAAACTCCTTTCTCGCTCACGTATGGGTCAGAGGCAATGGCTCCAGTTGAGGTTGCCCTACCCTCGTACAGAGTCACATACTTCGATGAGTCTCAAAATGAGGCAAACAGAAGGTGTTCTCTGTAGAGTCGTCAATACGGGAATACGGGACGGGATGGGACGAAATTATGTTGTCCCACGATGGGAACGGGACAAAACGGGACAGGACTAAAATACTCCGTCCCATCCCGTCCCATTTGCAGGACGCGGGATCCCGCAGGACCCATGCGAAACCCGTTGACTAGGAGGGATAAGCGTTGACTAGGTGATGGATGTGTTTTCACACACCCATTTTACATGTTTACGAACCTATTTTAGGCTCAAAATCCTGGGTTTTATGTTGTTTTAATGTGGTTGTTGAGTGTTTTATGAGTACAGGGTAAAGTATGATTATGTGTGAGTTATGTCAAGAAAAGGGCAAGGAAATCAAGTTGGAGTGGAGCAGAGCAAGAAAATTGTGAAACAGATTCGAGCTGCAGTTACTGGCCTCCAGAGCGACCGCGCTTGACCCAAGAGCGACCGCGCTCCATTGAAGAAAAGAAGACCAAACTCTCGACCAACCAGAGCGGCCGCGCTCAACCCAAGAGCGGCCACGCTCAAGTAAAGAAATTCAAGCCAAAGTTGCTGCCAAGTTGCGCGGGCGCGCTCATCACTAGGGCGGCCGCGCTTGTCTCGTTTTTAGTACCAGTTTTCAGCAACTAATGAAGGGCAGTCTTGACTTTTCGCACGTTTTACCTATGTATTTTGCCCTAGAATATATACTTCAGCCGCAGTCTTTTAAAAAAGACATCTTGGATATTGCTTTTGTTCTTAGTTTTTGAGTTTTCTAGAGAATTCTTTGTTCATCAATTCCGGATTCTTCAGGTTTTGATCTTCTTTTATTTTATGAGTATTGTTAGTTTCGTTATGTCGTTGAGTAGCTAAATCGTTTAGATTTGCGGATTGGTTGTAGCAATTACTGAATCTTTATGCTCTAGATTTCATTCTTCCAAATTTGATCTCTTTCTAGTTCTTCAAAGTATTAATCTTTAACAGTTTTAAGGTTTCAATTTCATGTTAAGATGACTTTGGCCTTTTAATTATTTGGGTATCAATTGCGCCATTAATTTGGGGATTGATACAATTGAACACTGTTTTGAAGATTAGATCTAATTGAGGCCGTTATAGAAATCAAAAGGGTTTAGATTGAATATTCTAAAGTGCTGAATAATTGTTTGATTGTTGTGTGGCCGTAATAGAAAACACAGCTTGATAATAATTTAAAGGGTTGCAATCTGGGCACCATACCGTCCCAATCCTTACTTTTGTGAATGAATCCTAGATTGAGATTAATGTTTTTAGCAATAAAAATAGCATAAAGTGAAAGTAATTGTGAATCCAATCCGTGAATCTCCATTGTTGATCTGAGTTAATTCGTTACGTTTAAATTGCTTCCTTAGTTTTAATCTTTTGCTTGCTGTTTTAGAATTAAATTTCTGTTCTCAATCAAAAATCTCTGGTTACTATATTCATTGCTTTTCTTTTACTTGTTTACCAACGAGTCTCTGTGGTTCGACCCCTGCTCGTGCATACTGCTACACCGGTAGTGAGTACACTTGCTCGATTTTTATTACAAGAGGGAGTTTTCCTCCACCAAGTTTTTGGCGCCGTTGCCGGGGACTTGTTGCAAGTAAACAAGTAGGTTAAGTAATGAATGCAAGGTCGTCGTTCTTTGAAACCTACATTGGTGCCATTGGACGATAACATAAATAGATTTGAGGAAGCATTTGAGGGCGATCCCCTCTTTAACCCTCTCTTTTCAGATTCGGACATCGAATCAGAACCCTCCACCACCGAGGTAGAGGAAGAGAAAGCCGAGATGGCAGAACCACCGGCTCAAACAATGAATGATTACCTTAGACCTAGGGTAGACACTTCTACCTCATGCATAGTGCTGTCCGAAGCAGCAAAGAATTTAGAGGTCAAAGGTCAGTATTTTGCTATGTTACCTAGTTTTCAGGGGCTACCAGGCGAGGATGCCTTGACTTTCTTGAAAGAAACCATATGACGGTAGCCCAGTTTTTATTAAGAGCGGGAGTGACTGAAGATCAGATTAGGCTTAAGTGCTTTCCTTATACTCTAAAAGGGGTAGCGAAAACTTGGTTGATGATGCTTCCATCCCAAAGCATCAGCACATGGACTGAGATGCAAGATATTTTTCTCAGGAGGTACTACCCACATCATCTGCAGGCTAATTTTAGGCAGAAATTGATGACTTTCACACAAGATGTGGGAGAACCTCTCCATGAAGCTTGGGAGAGATTTAATATGATGCTTATTCAATGTCCTCAGCATAATTTCTCTTTACCCTCTTTGAATCAAGCTTTCTATGATGGCTTGAATGATTCCACTCAGTCTGTTGTGGACAATGCGGCAGGAGGCTCTATAGGAGCCAAGACCCCTGAGGAGACTAAGGCCTTATTTGAGATGTTAAGTGCTAATTCTCAACAAAAGAGTTCTAGGGGTAAAACAAGGGGGGTATTAGATTTGAATGCTACTGATAATCTTTCCAAGCAAATTGCAGTTTTAAGTAGTAAATTTGACAAGTTGACTGCTCAAGGCACCTCTTCTAGTGCCAATGTGTTAAATGATTTATGTGCTTACTGTGGTTTAAATTCTCATGCTACTAATATGTGTCCAAGTGGTGTGCAGTTTGGTTTTGATCCTGAACAGGTAAATGCTATGTATGGGCATCCCCCAAGGCCTCCACAGAACATGCCCTATGGCAACACTTATAATCCAGGGTGGAGGAATCATTCTAATTTCTCGTGGGGAGGTAATCAGAATCCACAAAATAAACCTCTCCATCCTCCACCTCCACAAGGGGCATTTGAAAGAAAGAAGGAGCCTTGGGAGGAGGCAATAGAGCAGATGAGAGCTGAACAGCAGCAGGCAGCAAAGAATCATGAAGCTGCAATGAAAAAAATGGAGACCCAAATAGGACAGATGGCTGAAGCTGTTCAAGCCTTACAAGGGCACAAGTCAGGGACCTTCCCGAGTCAAGGTCACCAAGCAAAGGCCATTACCACACTCCGGAATGGTAAACAGGTAGGTAGCGAGGTAACTTCTTCTTCATCTTCTGTTCCACCTCCTGTTGTTGAAATTGTTAATGAGGACAAAGGTACTAATGAATTGGGGGAGAAATCTGAAGTTGACTCTCCAACCCCCAATCCATATGTACCGGCTGTACCGTTTCCTGAAAGATTTATGCAAAATAAAATGGATCAACAAATGTCGGAGTTGATGGACATGTTCTCTAAAGTGAACATCAATCTCCCTTTGCTGAATGTAATAAAAAATGTTCCGGCTTATGCCAAGTTTTTCAAAGAAATTAATTCCAAGAAACCAAAGTATGGCAAGGATGAGAAGGTTATCATGGGAGAGAATGCTAGTGCAGTGGTACAACAAAACCTCCCACCCAAACAAAAGGACCCCGGAAGTTTTATAATTTCTATCAATATGGGGAACTCGAGTAAGGTGAAGGCGATGTTGGACCTAGGCGCTAGTATTAATTTGTTGCCCCATTATATGTATCTTGAGATGGGTTTGCCTGAATTGAAACCTACTTCCATGGCTCTCCAACTTGCTGATCGATCTATTAAAAGACCGTTGGGGATTGTGGAAGATGTTTTGGTTCAGGTGGACTCATTAATCATACCTGTGGATTTTGTTGTGCTTGAGATGCCTAATAGTGTGTGTAGTCGTCGTGATTCCCCAATTCTACTTGGGCGTCCATTCATGGCGACAACAAACACTATTATTAATGTTGGCAATGGAACTCTTTCCATGACTGTGGCCAACGAAACGATTGAAATTTATGTGCATGATATTATGCAAAATCCAATGGACAATGGGAATTCTTGTAACTTTGTGGAGAGAATAGATGATTGTGTACAGGAATATTTGTGGCATGATAGAGCGTGTGATGAACTTGAGATGTTGTTGAATGGCAGTGGGAAAACTAGGGATAATGCGGGTTTCGAAGTAATGGCCATTGAAAACAAGGCCGAGGAACATTATTCTGTTAATGGCCCGTCTCACTCCCTAGGCTACTTCAATGAAAAGTCAGCGCCATCAGTTGTGGTTCCACTGGTTCTTGAGCTAAAACCCTTCCCCTCCAATTTAAAGTATGCTTTTCTGGGGGAGGGCGAGACTTTACCTGTGATAGTTGCCTCAGACTTAACCCTAGAACAAGAGGCCAAATTAATTGTTGCGCTTTGTGAGCACAAATCGGCCATAGGGAAGACTTTGGCGGATATTAAAGGAATTAGCCCCTCAATGTGTATGCATAAAATTAATCTTGTAGAGGGGGCTAAACCTTCGAGAGAGAGACAAAGGAGATTAAATCCTCACATGGAGGAAGCAGTGAGGAAAGAGGTCCTTAAATTGCTAGATGCGGGAATTATATTCCCAATTGCGGATAGTGAGTGGGTGAGGTCGGGCATTACTGTTGTGAAAAATGATAAAAATGAGGATGTGCCCACTAGGGAGGTGACCGAGTATAGGATGTGTATAGATTTGAGAAAGCTTAATGCCGCCACCAAAAAGGATCACTTTCCTTTGCCTTTCATTGACCAAATCCTAGAGAGGTTGGCGGGTCATGCTTATTATTGCTTTCTTGATGGGTTCTCTGGATATAATCAAATCACAATTGCACCCGAGGACCAATCAAATACCACTTTCACATGTCCCTTTGGTACTTTTGCTTATAGGAGGATGCCCTTTGGGCTTTGCAATGCACCTGCTACTTTTCAAAGGTGCATGACCTCCATCTTCTCGGACATGATAGAGAAGTGTGTAGAGGTGTTTATGGATGATTTTTTGGTGGTTGGAGATAGCTTTGAGGGGTGTCTTGATAATTTGACTATGGTCTTGAGGAGATGTTGCGAGACCAATTTGACACTTAGTTGGGAGAAGTGTCACTTTCTTGTTAGACATGGGATTGTCTTGGGTCATATAGTGTCTAGTAGGGGGATTGAGGTGGATAAAGCTAAGATAGATGTGATTTCTAAGCTACCTCCCCCGGTTTCAGTCAAGGGTGTTCGAAGTTTCTTAGGCCATGCGGGTTTTTATCGGCGATTTATTAAGGATTTTTCACAAATTTGTAAGCCGTTAAGTAACTTGCTAGCTAAAGATACTGAGTTCATCTTTGACCAAGATTGTCTAGATGCTTTCACTTTATTAAAAGAAAAACTTACTTGCACTCCCATCCTTTCTAGCCCTGATTGGTCTCACCCTTTTGAGATCATGTGTGATGCATCTGATTTTGCTATTGGGGCTGTTTTAGGACAAAAGATAGATAAATTACCGCATGTAATCCATTATGCAAGTAGAACTCTTAATGATGCACAACTTAATTATACCACCACTGAGAAAGAATTTTTAGCAGTTGTGTTTGCACTTGAGAAGTTCCGTTCATACTTGCTTGGGTCGAAGGTAATAATTTATTCTGATCATGCAGCTTTAAAATATTTGTTGAATAAAAACGATGCAAAACCTAGACTTCTTAGGTGGATGCTTTTGTTGCAAGAATTTGATTTGGAAATAAGGGACAAAAAGGGGACCGAGAATGTAGTGGCGGATCACTTATCAAGGCTTGAGGATTTCTCGTTTCAGAATAGCAAAGAAGGGGTGATTCCGGTGAATGAAAATTTCCCGGATGAACAACTACTTGCTTTACATGTTCAAGAGCCTTGGTATGCGGATCTTGTTAATTATCTTGCATGCGACATGATTCCTCCTCACTTTACTTATGATCAAAAGAGGAAATTTAAATCTGATGTGAGGAACTACATTTGGGATGACCCTTACTTGTGAAAAATTTGTCCGGATAAGATTGTGAGAAGGTGTATTCCGGAACATGAACAATTGAGTGTCTTGCGCTTTTGTCATGACTTACAATGTGGTGGGCATTTCAGTGGTCAAAAGACTGCTAGGAAAATCCTTCAATGTGGCCTATATTGGCCCACCATATTTAAAGATGCGCAAGACTTTTGCAAAAAGTGTGACAAATGCCAAAGAACTGGAGGGATAGGTAAGAAAGATGAGATGCCCCAAAATTATAATCTAGTTGTTGACATATTTGATGTGTGGGGCATTGATTTCATGGGCCCTTTCCCCTCATCCCATGGTTTTGTGTATATATTAGTAGCTGTGGACTATGTCTCTAAATGTGTGGAAGTTATTGCCACCCGGACTAATGATGCTAATGTTGTTTCAAAGTTTGTGTGTGAGAATATTTTTTGCAGGTACGGGGTGCCCCGGGCTATCATTAGTGATCAAGGCACTCACTTCACAAACAGGCTTTTCAACCAAGTCCTAAAGAAATATGGGGTTGTTCACAAGCTAGCCACAGCGTACCATCCCCAAACATCGGGGCAAGTGGAAGTTAGCAACCGCCAAATCAAGGGGGTTCTTGAGAAGACAGTTCGTCCGAACCGAAAAGATTGGGCTTTGAAGCTCAATGATGCATTATGGGCATATCGGACTGCTTACAAAACTCACATTGGGATGAGTCCATACAGAATTGTGTATGGCAAAGAGTGTCACCTTCCGGTTGAGATGGAACACAAAGCATATTGGGCTGTGAAGGAACACAACATGGATCTGAAGAAGGCAGGTGAGAAATGAATGCTGGATTTGGACGAGATTGAGGAATTGAGGCAAGACAGCTACAAGAGTGCCAAGCTGTATAAGGAAAGAACCAAGAGGTACCATGATCAGTGCTTAAGGCCGAAAATCTTAATGTCGGGTAAGAAGGTTCTATTGTTCAATTCTCGATTGAGACTTTTTCCTGGCAAGTTGTGTTCCAAATGGTCGGGCCCTTATGAGTTGGTGAAAGTATTTCCACATGGAGCGGTCGAGCTCAAAGATTTGAAAACCGGAAGTACTTTCAAGGTGAATGGGCACCGAGTCAAGCCCTATTACGAAGGGGTGTCTATCTTGGAGGAGATTGATGTGGTGGTGTTGGTGGATGCACCGGAAATCAAATGAGAAATCATGAGCATCATGTCGAGCCAAAGACTTAAAACAAAGGCGCTTGTTGGGAGGCAACCCAACCTTAGGTAACTTTTACTGCTTTCTGTCTTTATTTTCAGTTTACCACTACTCGTTAGCTTTGAATTCGCGTTGGATTTTGTTTATGCAATGAGGACATCGCAAATTCTTAGTTTGTGGGTGGGGGTATTCATAAAAAATAAAAAAAAATAAAAAAATTGTTATTTACCGTTTTTCGAGTCGTTAGTGTAGAACGTGTCGAACTACGGTGACCTGAGCCTATTAATGTGGGTAGTCCGCTCACCTTAATGGGGACGTAGGCAGCGAAAGTCTGCGGCTTGGAAATGTTTGACATATTTTTGTCGAACAAAAGTTTTGTGTCACCCTTTATGGGTCTCTCCGAGTTTGTGGGTTTATAGGGGAGTGTAAATAGTGTCACCCTCCAAAAATATTTTCTTTTATTTTATGTCAATAGGTATTAAGCTTGTGTGTGTTTGTGGTGATGTGCAGGATAGCACACAACTGATCAAAACTGAAGCTGTGGGCTTTAAGGCAGTGGAAAGGAGCGAAAAAAATGACAATTCACTCGCTGCCGGGGTGCGCGGGCGCGCTTGGATATAGAGCGGCCGCGCTTGCTTAAAGGAAAATCATGCATGAGTCTCTGCCATCCAGCGCGAGCGCGCTCCGAGGTAGGGCGGCCGCGCTTAATCAATGAAAAAGGGGCATCATTCTCGGCCATCCAGCGCGGTCGCGCTTGTTGGGAGAGTGGCCGCGCTCAAGCGAAAATTACGGGCAATTTCGAATAAACCTAATCAGACGCCGCTCCCCCCTCCTCATATTACCAGGCTGCCGCCCACCCCCTTTCTCTCTCTATAGAAATCTCGACCCCTAAATCTCTCTCTCTCTAAAAATCCTTCACCCAAACTCAAATACTCTCACTTCCAACTCCTAAATCACCCTACCCACCATATATTATCAAGCCAAAGCCCGATTCCATCACCCAAAAGCCATTAAATCCGGTGGATTTGAGCAATTTCGAAAATTGAAGAAAGGGTTCCTAGAGTGCAAAATTGTTGAATCAAGTGGGATTGAACTCGAAGTTGAAGGTGGTATTGTGGGTGCTAGCTTTACAAAGACAAGGTGTTGGTTTTCCGGTTGTCTTCCCAAATTTCGGCGAGATTTTTCGGCAGCACCGACGAATTTTCCGGCGAGCATTGAGTAGGGGTAAGAACCTTGAATTTTAGAATCCTTTTCCTGCTTCCTAGTTGATAACATGTCTACATCTACTTCTAAGCGCCGAAAGGTAACAAAGAAAGCCCCGGCTAGGCCACAACCCTTGTTTGATGATAATAAATTTGTGAGTGTTGAGGCGGAGAAATTTTTTAATGCTTATGTCGCACGGAGTTTTAATGTGGAAAAGGGTATAGATATTACTGACATGGGATTGGATGAGGTTGTAGTGAGGTGTGGGTGGCAGAATTTGTTGGTTGCCCCGGTTGAAAGAGGGAGTCGTGAGCTAGTCCGCGAATTCTATGCGAATGCTTTTTCTAGAAAAGGGGAACATGACACGTCTTTTGTGCGGGGTATTGAGGTGGGGTATACCCGGGAGAGAATTGTGGCGTATTACAACCTCCACACGCACGTGCAAGCCAACACCTGTGCATTCCTTTACCTTGAGAAACAAATGATGAATAATCCTAAAGGTAACCTCCATCTGATTGCCGACACATTTGGAGATTTTCCCCTTGACCCGACACTGCACAAAGGTGTATTAATTGCTTCCAAACTTCTTCCCCCACGGATGAAGTATCTGCATAGGGTTATCTGTGAGAGAGTTCTCCCATCTTCGAGACCTCACGAGGTTGGGTGGCGTCGAGCCGCTTTGATGCACGTGATCTTGACGGGGCAAAATATTGACACCGGCTCAATCATTGCCCATGAGATAAATCGGACGTATCTGCAGATGGGGAAGAACGGTTACAACTACCCATTGATGATTACGGGGTTGATGGGGCTCCATGGAGTTAATTTTACCAATATTCCAAGGGATATAGGGTTGGAGCCTACTATTACAGAGAGGAAGATAAGGGATAAGAGTCACCCCAAAGGGGTAAATGTGATTGAGCCGGAGGAGGAGGAAGAACAAGAGGAGGAAGAAGAACAAGAACAAGAGGAGGATGTTGTCGGAGACTGGAGAGCGGACCCAGCTGAGGGCATGTACTATCTGTCGCAGCAGTTGGAGGCGATGGAACTGAGATTTGATCAGCGATTTACTACTCTGGAGCAGAGACAGACTGCGATTGATGATAGGGTACGGGCGGTTGATGATAGAGTAAGGGCGGAGATAGAGACAGCCCAAGCATGGCGGGCCCAGCAGGATGGTAGGTGGGACCAACTCTTTAGTCGGTTGCCCCCTACTGGTTATGCATGGCCACAGTACCCGCCGCAGCAGCAATTCCCAGGAGGCTCATCCGGCCAAGGAGATCAGTGGCCGCAGTACCCGCCGCAGCAGCAATTCCCTGGAGGCTCATCTAGCCAATGGGGCTATCCGCCACCATGATTGGTTGAGGTATCCCTACCCTGAGTTTTATAGTTAATTGCATTGGGGA
The DNA here is from genome assembly GCA_022495995.1 of Adenophora triphylla var. japonica. Lineage (NCBI taxonomy): Eukaryota > Viridiplantae > Streptophyta > Magnoliopsida > Asterales > Campanulaceae > Adenophora > Adenophora triphylla. The sequence continues at coordinate 578,472 of JAFEMH010000465.1, read as the reverse complement.
CAATGCAATCTTTTAGTTTGTGGGTGGGGGGTATTTTTGTTTATTCTGTTTATTCACCATGTTAGTTTAGGTTTTCTATGTTTTTAGTAAAAATTTTAAAAAAAAATGTTTTCTTTATTTTGGGAACCGTTGGCCTATGTCTGTGATGATTGAGTGTTATTTGTTAATCATTGTGCTATCTTGGATTTGAGAATTAGGGTTGCATTGATGCATTAAACCATGGTTGCACCACCTCTCACTTCCATTATTATCATTGATCATTGTTGTCATTCTAAGTGTCATTTATGGGATCACTTGTGCATTCTCGGGGTCCCTAGAACATTGTTTGCATAATTGTCAATATCATGTCACTAGGCTATTTTGATATATATATGGCTTATTCTTTCAACCCTTTTGTGAACCTTTGGCTTTCGAACTCAGTTAAAGAAAAATTTTCGCTAGAACCCTTATTGAGCTTTAATAGAAAAGAATGGAAACTTAGACCGCCATTCGCCTTCATTTGATGCCTTTTTCCCTACCCTTTTTCACCTAGTGCTAGGATGCCTTACCTTTTGGAAAGTGAACTAGGGAATGAATGGGAATATGGGTTGAATTTGGGTGAGTGAAATCAAATGTACAAATTGGGGTCAAAGTGCAAAAAGGGGTGTGAAATACAATGAAGAGGGGCAAATGAAAAAAAAAAGAAAAAGAGTATGCGTTTGTATATACGTTCTTTCAAGTTATAAAAAAAAAAAAAAATCTTGCCCCTCCATTGTGTCAAAAGTTGGAAACGAGAAGAGGCCCCAGAAATAAGGGAATGTGCTCAACCCAATGTTGTGTATGTATCAAAAGTTTTAGTTTGTGGGTTGGCACATTGGGAAGTAAAAGGGTGAGCGGAGTGAATTATCATAGTGAGGGTGGACAAATAAAAAGAAGACTTCTTAGTCTCACTTTCCGAGTTCGTATGTCCTTACCTTCTTTTGTAATCGTGAACTGAGCCATGCGATCTTTCGCACTATAACACTTAGAGCCATATCTTCGTTTCATTATCAAGTAGCCAGGTTGACAATTGTGGAAACATGCATATGAGTGTCCCTTTGTGATTGTATTTGATACACATTATGTTAGAGCATCACTTAGTGAATCCATAAATAATCTTAGAATGTGACAATGATCTACCATACTTCACTTCATTGTTCAGGCCGCGGTGGAAAATTGTGGGTTTTTGCATTAATGTAATGTTAATTGATGATTCATGATAGTACGTTTGTGATTATTTTGTGTGAGGATCTGAGACTGTCTAGCCGACGAAATTCCCATTTTGAAGAGAACATCCCAAAAATATTTTGTTTTGTTTTCGTAGTGTAGTTTGATTTTATGTTGGGTAGCTTAGTTTTGTTCTGTTTTACTCGGGACGAGCAAAAGGATAGTTTGTGGGTGTTTGATGGATGTGTTTTCACACACCCATTTTACATGTTTACGAACCTATTTTAGGCTCAAAATCCCGAATTTTATGTTGTTTTAATGTGGTTGTTGAGTGTTTTATGAGTACAGGGTAAAGTATGATTATGTGTGAGTTTTGTCAAGAAAAGGGCAAGGAAATCAAGTTGGAGTGGAGCAGAGCAAGAAAATTGTGAAACAGATTCGAGCTGCGATTCAAGCCTCCCGAGGCGGCCGCGCTTGACCCAAGAGCGACCGCGCTCCATTGAAGAAAAGAAGACTAAACTCTCGGCCAACCAGAGCGGCCGCGCTCAACCCAAGAGCGGCCGCGCTCAAGTAAAGAAATTCAAGCCAAAGATTCTTGCCCAAGTTGCGCGGGCGCGCTTCATCGCTAGGGCGGCCGCGCTGTCCCGTTTCGCACTGGGCCAAGAACTAATGAAGGGCAGTCTTGACTTTTCGCACGTTTTACCTATCTATTTTGCCCTAGAATATATACTTCAGCAGCAGTCTTTTAAAAAAGACATCTTGGATATTGCTTTTGTTCTTAGTTTTTGAGTTTTCTAGAGAATTCTTCGTTCATCAATTCCGGATTCTTCAGGTTTTGATGTTCTTTTATTTTATGAGTATTGTTAGTTTCGTTATGTCGTTGAGTAGCTAAATCGTTTAGATTTGCGGATTGGTTGTAGCAATTACTGAATCTTTATGCTCTAGATTTCATTCTTCCAAATTTGATCTCTTTTTAGTTCTTCAAAGTATTAATCTTTAACAGTTTTAAGGTTTCAATTTCATGTTAAGATGACTTTGGCCTTTTAATTATTTGGGTGTCAATTGCGCCATTAATTTGGGGATTGATACAATTGAACACTGTTTTGAAGATTAGATCTAATTGAGGCCGTTATAGAAATCAAAAGGGTTTAGATTCAATATTCTAAAGTGCTGAATAATTGTTTGATTGTTGTGTGGCTGTAATAGAAAACACAGCTTGATAATAATTTAAAGGGTTGCAATCCGGGCACCATACCGTCCCAATCCTTACTTTTGTGAATGAATCCTAGATTGAGATTAATGTTTTTAGCAATAAAAATAGCATAAAGTGAAAGTAATTGTGAATCCAATTCGTGAATCTCCGTTATTGATCTGAGTTAATTCGTTACGTTTAAATTGCTTCCTTAGTTTTAATCTTTTGCTTGCTGTTTTAGAATTAAATTTCTGTTCTCAATCAAAAATCTCTGGTTACTATATTCATTGCTTTTCTTTTACTTGTTTACCAACGAGTCTCTGTGGTTCGACCCCTGCTCGTGCATACTGCTACACCGGTAGTGAGTACACTTGCTCGATTTTTATTATAAGAGGGAGTTTTTCTCCACCACTAGGCGCCAAGGCCACGGCCGAGCCAAGGCAAGGCCGAGCCAAGGCTTTGTTGTTGGGTTTTACGGGTCCATGCGCAGCGGAATTAAGCATTAAAAACATAAAACCCAAGAAGCCCTAGGATCCGTTCTATACAATTAATTTAAATTCCTATGAGATAGAATTAAACCAACCTCGAACGCTTTCCGTTCTTGATCTATCGAACGATTTGATTATGTGATATCGAATCACAAACTTCGTTCTTCAACTTGATTGAACTCTAGGCCTTGATCGATGAACGAGCGAAGACCCTCTTTCAGTATCCACACCTTTGAATGAATTCAAGAACAACTTCTTGATGATTGCTAGATCTAAAACCTTGAAGAATATTGAGAGTATTTGATTGAGAATTTTGCTTGAAAATTTCGGCTAGCTAATTAGGTCTGACAGAACCCTTGTATTTATACTACAATAGTAAGAATACATCTCCTAATCGTATTAGGAGAGACAGGCTGTCAAAAACGCATACGGGCTAGTTATGTCGCGCGGTATATTAAGCCATTGGCTTAATATGTCGCGTGACATATGTGAGCGTATACCGAAAACTCTCAATCATTCTTCCTCCGGTTTAACCAATTCATTCTAGTTGTGTGTGACCCAATAGGATTACATTATGTTGGCAATGAGTTCGATCATATCGAACCTCATAAGACATAAGCGGACTCTAGCAAGCCATTATGTCTACCCAAATAATGTAACGTAAGAGTTCACGTTTCCAATGGTGTACTTCCATTTCTCCCTTTGTCTCACGATGTTGTATTGAACACAAGTCATGGTCATTGTCAACTTGTCTTTGTTCAATGCTTTCTCGATTATTTGAGTATAATGATAATTCCAATCATATTGGGGTACGGCCATACACTTTCATCATTATCACTCATCGAGGGGCCCAAGCAAAACATCTCTCTTTCGAGGGACAAATTCCATCTTGACTTATCATCCTTCCCATCATGAATCCGATCATGCCAAAGATAGCCTTTATGGATATCGTGTTAAGATATCGTTTGACTAAAATCAAACATGATTTTTCATCATATGTAAGGTCATGATAATCTCAGGTCTAGGGACTAAATGAAGTAACCTTATGAGATTTACTTATGACACTTGACCATGTCATAAATCTCATGCGGGTCATGTCCAGTCACTTGTTCTCTAACAAGTACTCATAATTTCAATGTGCATCTCTATGCATATAATCATCACATGATTATCCATTGACAATTATACTAATTATTCTCTTAATAATTAGGGACTCAGATTATTATAAACAAATATACAAAAACATATAATAATCAAATGATAAACATCTCATATAATAATAAATAATGTCAACACATAAGTCTATGAATCATAGGCCTAGGGCATAACACCAACATTTGTCACCATGATGATTCAGTTTCTACATATTCTGATGATGAACCAAACAGTTCATTGTCTGTTTCATCGTCCAGTTCTGATGATGTTTATGAAAGTAGAAAGTCTCGATCATGAACAAGGGGGGATGTAAAGAGTAGTAGGAAAAGAGCCCGAAGAAGCTCTTCCAACCATGATAGCAGCTTGGATTCACCTCGCATAAAAAAGAAGAAACGTAATGGTGACTATGAGTCAAGGAAAAAACGATCGAAGAAGAAGAAGCGGAGAAGAGATTCTAGCATTAGTTCATATAGCAGTGACACGCATAGAAAGTCAGGTAAGGGTAGAAGTGTTACTAGAAAGGGTAGAGATAGATCTAGAAGTTCTTCGTGTAGCAAGCTAAGTGACAACATTTTTGATAACACTATTGAGCTCTTCTCTGTTGAAAATAATTCAAGGCGCTTGAAATCAGTTAATACTAGAGCCGTCGATACGGGATAATGGGACAGGACGGGACGAAACTAAGTTGTCCCGCCACGGGAACGGACGAAACGGGACGGGACAAAACGGGACGGGACTAAAATAGTCTGTCCCATCCCGTCCCATTTGTATGACGGGACGGGACGTCCCGACGGGACCGTCCCAACTTGACGGCTCTAGTGCTCTGGACGATCTCGAAGAAAAGAGAATGCGGGCAAATGAAAAAATGGTGAACTACAAGCAAAAGGCGAAGAAGCACCATGATAAGAGAGTGAATAGGAGGAGTTTTTCAGTTGGAGACTGGGTTCTCAGAAATGTGGAGGTCCAGGGGACCCAATCTGGCTTCAACAAACTCTCCCCGAAATGGGAAGGTCCGTATAAGGTTACCCAAATAATCAAGGAGGGTACCTACATATTGCGAACAAAGGAAGGGAAAAACCTCAAGCACGCGTGGAATAGCGATCACCTTAGAAAATACTTCTTTTGAAATCTTTGTAATTTTTTGAGGATGAAAATGGAGGCACTATGTATATGAGTATATAATTACCACCAAATTTTTGTGAAAAAACTGTTGTAGCACTATTCCCACCAACCTCAAAAGCTGAGGTGGATGCCCGCAAGCGGATGCCAGAAGGTTCTAGGGCCAACGTATGAGCCCCTACCTACTGATGCGCAAAGGTCCATTGCGATCCACACGCCTATATGTGTACAAAGGCCATTACGCCCGTACTCGATCGCGGACAAGATACTCTGTCCTGTTCGCGTGATACCACCAAGAAAAAGTGGATATAGATGCAAGTGGGGACAAAGGCCAATGTCCGGACCCACTAAATGCGTGAAGGTCCTTTTTAGGGCCACTACTCATATGCTTGTATGTGACAAAGGCCAACATATGAGCCCGCTTACATGATCGCCACAAGACCCTCACAAAAAACTCAAGAAGTTTTGAATAAAGGGTCAAACCGCGTGAACCACCAATCGTGGATACAGATGCTGGTAGGTTAATGGGCCAATATGCTCCTACCTACTGTTGCGTAGAATATCGCCTCACGACCACCCTCTACATGCCCTATGAAAGTAGCTTGCCTTGGCGCTTTTTACTTACACCACGAATCGCAAGTTCGGAACATAAGTGTAAATGGATGGGAGTGATCAAAGGAGTTTAAAAAAGCCAAAAAGACAAACGGGGTTAAGGCCTCAAAATTTGCCACAAGGCCAAACAAACACGATCATAGTGAAATAGGGCTGACTCTCACAAAAAATCTAAGAGATTTTGAATACAGAGTTAGGAAAACTCAAAAAATGCGGGCAGAAGGCCTACTAAGCCTCTGACCGCGAAAGAGAGTATAAAATTTAATTGTTCCAAGTCAAAAACGCTGAAAAAAGGAAAATCAAGAATGCAAGTACCAAGGTACTCAAGTATTGCCAACACTCAAAACAGCCTAAAAGGACAAGCAATTAAGAAAAAATATCTCTATTGATAAGATAAAAATGATTACATGATCCTACGAATCTATTCTGAACAAAGAGGAAAATAAAAAATCCTAAGCTACGGGAGCTGAGTCCTTGGGAGCATCAGTAGCACTATCCGTGGCCGCTTCAGAGGCCGGAGTTGGAGAAGGAAGGCTGGTCGTCACGGTCAATTCAGTAATGACCGGAGGAATGATAGGATCCGTGGAGACTGGGGTAGGAGCTGACCGCACAGGAAAGAGATCACTGATTGCTGGCCCATTGGGGAGAACGCGAGCAACAGCTTCCTCGTAGGATAGCCCCTCATCCCGAACCTCGTGGCGTCCATGTCACCAATAAGTGGCGGTGGCAGTGACCTCGTAGGATAGCCCCTCATCCCCGAACCTCAGGGCGTCCATAGCCCCTCATCCCCAAACTAGTCTCTATTTATAGAGGATGAAAAATAAAAAATTTTGGTGTTTTTTTTTATAAAAAATATATTTATTTACAGTTATTTTAGATATATATTTAAAAAGGATAATTAAAAATATTTTTGGTCCAAGCATATTGTGACAAGTGTATTCCTTGGAAGACAAATTGATACCACGCCTCAATGCCGGCTGACAAACACGGGTTGAGCAAGGTCGTTCCTTTGTTTTCTTTTTTCTTTTTTTTTCATTTTCCTTTTTTGTCTTTAAGTGGCCCAACCCATGTTGTAGGTCTCTGATGGAAGTAGTCTAAGTTCCTTTTGGAACAAATCACTTTTCACTAAGTTCCTCATTGTATTGAAATGCCCCATAAGTTCTCATGTTGTATTATGTATAATACAACATTTAGTTATGCAGTAGTTTAAAATCATAATACTGCATCCGCACCACCGCCTCCGCTTGCGGCCCGACTCCGCGCCGCGATCTGCTATCGCCGCATGCCGAATTCTGGTCAATTGGAATTCGGTCAATTTTCACCGGAATCCGGCAATTTTTTGCCGGAATCCGGCCGCCGGTCGTCGGAATCCGGTCGCCGGAGGTCGGAATCTGGTCGTCGGTCCATGGACTTCGGACTCCGATCACCGGCGGCCGTCGGAATACAGTATTATGGCCTTAATTGATGTTGTATTATCGAAACATAATACAACATCTTAATACAACATCATAAAAAAAACTTATCGAGCATAGATTTAAAAAAAAGAAACTTATGGGGCAATGACCCTTATTTTAATTCTTAAAGAGTCCGTTAAGTTTTTTCATTCGTTTCCGTTAATAATTAACATTTCTTCTATTTTACATTGTATTGCTAATAAAAAGTAATGTTGGAAACCGGGTTGCTAAACATGAAATATTGGAAATCAAATTGAGAAAATTATATAAATGCGGGTTAACTAGAGTTGTTGTTCATGCACATAAAATTATTTAGTATCCGTAATTGTGCTTTACAATGATATACTTCATTCTTTCCGTAACAAGGTTTTTAATTCGATTATATACAGTTATTAAGAAAAAAATAAATATTGTAAGTATGAAAATTAAAATAGGAAAGAGAAAGTTGATAAAGAATATAAGTTGGTTATTATTTAGAGTGTATCAAGTGGATTCTCATTATCTATTTTTAAAATAAAGAGAACCTTACTTTGGAATGAATTAAAAAGAAAAGTAAAAACTTTATTTTTATTTTTCTAGGAGGAGGAAAATAAGGAGAATGCCCCATAATAAGTTCTAAAATGTTTCATAATACCACATAAGTTCCTTTTTATATTTTATTATGTTGTATTATTCGGTAATAATACTGAATACAAGATAATGTATAATACTGCATACTCATATAATACAGCATTGTTGATAATAGGTGACGCCGACGACTGATAAGCGGATTTCGGCGACCGGTAACCAAATTTCGGCGAGTTTTCGGTGACCGTATTTCGACTGAAAATAGAATGCAGTATAATATAATAATGTATAAGAATTTATGAGACATTTAAATTAATAAGAAATTTGAGGAAAAGTGATTTTTCTCATAGTAAACTTATGGATAAAATTCTCAAGAAAATACCATTTAAAATTTCAAAATGTGAATAACAACACTTTTAATTATTAAATTGCAATTTGACCTAATTTCTTTTGGAGGGAGTAAAACAAGATAAGGTGTGGCACGGGTTCATGGAATCTTGACAGCCTTATTCCCCTAATTGACCCGTTCGCACCAAGTGGGTCTCAAATCTTAAAAGCCCAAATTCGTTTGCAATTTTCAACTGCTCCCAGCTGTTCTTTCCTGCTCTCACTCTCTCCTGATCTGAGAGACTGAAAGAGTGAATCACCATTTTCGCTGCATCAAATTCACCAGATTATCTGCAACTTTGTGAAGATCCTAAGATGGGTTTGATACAACAATTGTTATTGCATCATTCAATTGATCTGGAACATGAATCGTATCCCGAGTACAAGGATTTTGCAGCTTTGCCATTGTTTGCGATCTTCTTCCTCTCTGTTCGTTTTCTACTCGACAGGTTCGTCTTTGAGGTACTGCCCACTACTGCTGTCTCCTATATTCAATTAGGGTTTCTTTTTACTTGTTATTTTGCTGCTGAGAATGTTATAATTTGGTATGTAGCCATCACTATTTGATTTCATACTGTTTTAGTAAGAAATTATAGTTAAAAATGATTGAACCGCCACCGATTTTGGATGCCATTGCTTCCATATATGCTGCTATTTTTAATGGATTTGCCGGCGGGGATTAGATTTATATAAAAACCCCTTTCAAGAAGTAAACCTTGAGATCTTTGGTTTGTGCCTGATAAGGTACTGTCGATGGGGAGTTCATTCTTTTCGATTCCTTAGGTTCTACATGGATGGATTATGTGAAAAGAAAAGAAAAGAAAGAAGAAGTTAATGTACGATTAAATCATGTTTCAGTGGCATGAAAGTATTTGATATTAATTTGGAAGGCGATACGGGAGGATTTGGAATTTGGTTCATTCTTGAACTAGTCAATCGGTTAAAGATTTGCAGTGCGGACAAAAGCATTCACGTACAAATACCCTCCAAGCCCAATGAAATGAAAGGTATTTAATTGATTTCCGAGTCGGAGTGCCACAGTCTAGTTAGTGGGAGAGCAAAGAGAAGTAAGAGTGGGTTATTTCACGAGGATATTGAATGTGGTTGTACACTATCAGATTGTAGGCAATATTGGGTTGGGTCTGTGCAAGAGCTATTGTATGTATGTGTATTTCTCTCAAATCATGAAATTGGCGTCTCTTCATGAATGTGAATAGGTGTTAATGCCAAACAACAAAAACTTGTGCTTTTTGTTGTCATTATTAAACCTCACATTCCGTGAGACCTCCAATTGAGGATACAGCAAGAGAATCGCTGAAGATGGTCCAGAAAATTACAATGTTGAATTCATAGTTCAGGAAATGTGACTTTGGGTATATCAACCAGACTGGAAGTAAGTAAAGACCCCAACCGATGAGTGGGATCTGTTGGCAAGGACCTTGTTTGGAGCAAAATAAATGGTGAAAGGGACTCTTGTTGTTGACCTCAAGTAGTTGAGACTTGGGACTAAGGCTAAGTTGAGTTAATCTCTTGTATTAATGGGTTCTTCTTATGGACAATTATTACTATGGGGTTAATCTTGAAAATACAATGGTCACAATTTAATTGTTTGGGCCAGTTTTCCCGATGAATTAATTGAGAGCAATTTCTTAATAAGTTGACTATTGTTTGTTCAGTCCGCGAAAAGTTTATATCAAATCAAGAATAAAGTTGATTTGGAATTGGCCAAAAAAACACGATTTTTTTCTTGGCACAAGAAACACAATAGTGTATGATGGTTAGACTCTACACTTCCGAAAAAGCATTTTCCTTTCCCCTACATACAAAAAGTACTTAAAACAAGAACAATTAATGTGGTGTTCTTTCTAATGCATTTACGTTGCCTTATGCTTTGAGCCACCTGTTGATCCTTCCTTGTAGATTTATTTCACTTCTATGTAATCTTTTACTCATTTTGAACTGATAACATGTTGCAGAAAGTGGGTAGACGGATGATATTTGGAAAGGGGAAGCAAAATATTGATATTGAAACAGATGAGCGGATAAAAAAGATCCGAAAATTTAAGGAATCAGCCTGGAAATTGGTTTATTTCCTTTCAGCAGAGATTTTTGCACTTGCAATAACTCTTGATGAGCCTTGGTTCATGAACACCAGCTACTTTTGGAAAGGGCCTGGCGAGCAGGTGTGGCCTGATCTGAAAATGAAGTAAGGTCTCTTGTCATATACTTTAATACTCTCCTGCCAAAAGACGGTCCATAAATATTTTGTCGTAAAATGACTAGTCCATTTTAAGAAAATTTACCACTTTCACCTTTAAAAATACCAGTTTTTGATATGTACCTGTATGGTATAACTTTCTGAGGAAATATAAGGAAGATAGTAAGGGTGGTTTTGTAGATTTGCTTCTAAAATTGCGTAAAAATTATCTTTTTCAAAATGTCTCTCAAACTAGAAAATGGACAATCATTTCTGGACGGTGGGAGTAGTTTTTAATCAGGGGAGCCATGCTGGATTTCTCTGCGCTTGCATGTACACCTTCCAATTTTTTGAACTCTTTTCTTAGCTGAGTTGTAATACTGATTTTCAGGCTGAAGCTGAAAGGATTGTACATGTATGCTGGTGGATTTTATACTTATTCCATATTTGCACTGGTTTTCTGGGAAACAAGGCGTTCTGATTTTGGAGTGTCAATGGGTCATCACGTAATAACTGTCATTCTTATTTGCTTCTCCTACATAATAAGGTATGCATTGGTTAAGGTGGACTTGATTGTTGTTTTCTGTATAATCCTGATTACGCCAGTAGCAAGTTAAGCTTTGAGAAAATGTGGTTCTAGTAACATTATGCAAGTGTTGAACTGATACTCCAATGGGATTTAGTAAATAATTAAACCGTACATTGTCTTCTTGTCACCTTATCCAGAGCAAATAGTCCAAATCCTATTTCTTGATGCCCTGTAAAAGTGACTTTTTATCATAGCTACCAAAATTACCATATCTGCCTTGTAAACAAATGATATCATCATCCGCTATTTTAATACAACAACAACAACAACATTACCCCAGTACCGCAAAGGCTCCCACCTACGGTGGGGTAAGGGGGGGGGGTCGGATACACGCAACCTTGCCCATGTATTAAAGCACAAATGGGTTGTATTCGGATGACTCATGATGAAAATTGCGTTGAAAATTGCATGGACTGATTGCTGCTTCATAACAAAGAAGCGCAGACAGTTTAGTGAACCATTTTGCTTTATTTAATCATATTCCCAAACCAAAAAATAATGAGTCTTTGGCTCCATCGGAAATGATGGAAAATCATCCACTATGTTAATATGAAACAATTTATTTTTTTTGTTCAAAAAATAATAAATTATATTCTTTCTGGTAGGTTAATCTTCCCCTAGCCAACTTGCTTTCATTGTCCAGTGGGGATTTCTCATGTCAATCTGTCTTTTATTTAATTATTTACTGTGCTTGTTGCAGGTTTTCTCGTGCTGGATCAGTTGTTTTAGCTCTCCATGATGCCAGTGATGTGTTCATAGAAGTAGGGAAAATGTCTATATACAGCGGTGCCGAAACTCTTGCTAGCTTTGCATTTATCATTTTTGTGGTATCCTGGACCATACTTCGTATCACTTATTACCCATTCTGGATCCTTTGGAGTACAAGGTGAGCATAACATAGTGCATTGTTGGCTAGTACTCCCTCCGTCCTAAATGAATGTCGAAAAAAGTTTCAAATCAGCTCTTGATCAATAGCGAATTTGATTTTTTTTCCGACATTCATTTAGGGACAGAGTAGATGCTTTTGTAGTTCTTCGTATCTTCTATCTTACGTGATTAAATCAAATGGATATCATCCCAATTTCTCGACATGGGCTGTCTACATTAAGCCCCCTACCCTGGACCCAAGCATAGTTGGCTAGTACTCCCTCCGTCCTAAATGAATGTCGAAAAAAGTTTCAAATCAGCTCTTAATCAATAGCGAATTTGATTTTTTTCCGACATTCATTTAGGGACAGAGTAGATGCTTTTGTAGTTCTTCGTATCTTCTATCTTACGTGATTAAATCAAATGGATATCATCCCAATTTCTCGACATGGGCTGTCTACATTAAGCCCCCTACCCTGGACCCAAGCATAGTTGGAGCTCTTTAGAACAATGTTGCCTTTTTATTGAGAATCTTTGCTGGAGATGTCTAATAATGAAAAAGAACTTTTTTGAACTATCCAATTTATAAGCAATTCAATAATAAAGAACAAACCCCAATAATAGTTGGATATGCTGCCAATTGAATTTTTGTATTCCATTCTCTGGTTGATACATCAGTTTTTGTTTAGATTTTCCATATCCTAAAAAAAATAAAATTATGGATTTGGTTCCCATAATTGCAAAGTAGCAACTCATGAAATGTCTCCTAATTACTTTTACTTTTGAAGATTATTTTTAAAAGTTATTACTATTACTAATTAAGTGTTACTTTTTGGTTTAATACAAGGTTTACAAATCTGATATATTTATCATCCAATTTCCCTATTGCAGTTATGAAGTCACTGTAGCCTTGGACAAGGAGAAGTACAAAGTGGAGGGATCAATCTACTACTACGTGCTCAATACTCTTTTGTATTGCATTCTTATTCTTAACATATACTGGTGGGTGTTGATGTTGCGAATGCTCGTCAGACAAATCAAAGCCAGAGGTGAAATTGGAGAAGATATTCGATCAGGTAAGTTAAATCTTTGTAACTTGAGTATTTTGAAATTCATGTGTTGGCATTTTCAACGGTTCAATCAGCTAGAGGCTATACTCCAAAAAAATGCTGCAAGTATTATTTGGAAGGGCATGCTTTTGTCTACGAAGTTATCTATTATTCCCTCCGTCCTATAATAAATGCCGCACTTTCCTTTTTGGTCCGTCCCAAAATAAATGTCGCGTTTCTAAATAAGGGAAGAGACTTAGTGCAATTTTATTATTTTACAAGCAATGCACAAACTAGTAAAGAACCTTTCTTAAAAATGTTAACAAGTCAAATGCGACATTTATTTTGTGACGAAGGGAGTATTGTTTTTTCACAGCCTAAACTAATCCTCCCTCCATCTCACATTAACTTACAAAAAATGAGAAGGGGACGGGAATTAAGGTGTTGCGAGTGTGGATAGTGGGGTAAGAGAGAGAAAGTGGGGTAGGGAATAGTAAGTGAATAATTGTTGTGAGTTTGACAAGTGAGGCCCATCAGTAAAAAAGTATTATTAAGTTACCATTTTGGGAAATTGTAACAATGAATGGTACAACCAAAATGGTAATTTTCGTAACTTAAAGATTGGACAGAGGGAGTATGGCATATCATACATAGTTTGCAGAAGAATGACTGCTGAGGAAACACTAAGATAGGGCTTCACTCATTTTATTTACTCTGCCTTCCACCTGGTATCAGGAATATGCATAGTGGATAACTCTTGCATTAGAAAGGTACTAATTCAATTTGTCACAACACAGACACGTTGAATTCGATTTCTTCAAGGAGATAGTTCATATATATTTATATGGAATGTGTGTGTATAAGGTCGTGTTTTAACTTCATGAAAGAAACAAAAAAATTCAATATTTAAGACGCATCCAAACATTCATGTGCAATGCTAGGGGCACAAAATCTTAAAACACAAAATGATTTGTCATTGATTGATGGATACTTAATTAATGAGTATTGGGGCCTACAACCACAACATCCAATCAAACAACAACAACAACAACAACAAAGCCTTAGTCCCAAAATAATTTGGGGTCGGCTAACATGAATCCTCATATGTTATCGTGAAAAAAAAAAAAAAAAAAAAAAATTAAATTAAAAAAATTATAAAAAAAAAAATAAAATAAAATAAATAAATAAATAAATAAAATAAAATAAAAATAAAAAATAAAAAATAAAAAATAAAAAATAAATTAAAAAAATAAAAATAAAAATAAAAATAAAAAATAAAAAAAATAAAAATAAAAATCAACCCCCACATGGATTTTTGCCCTCCACTCCGGCCTCTTCAACACCATACTTTCATCCACTCCAAGTAAATTCATATCATTTTCAATTACTCTAATCCAAGTTTGTTTGGGTCTTCCCCTACCCCTCGCCATTTTATCATTTCTCCACTGTTCCTGCCTCCTAACCGGTGCATCACTCGGTCTCCTTCTCACATGTCCAAACCACCGTAGACGATTTTTCCTCATTTTATCCTCAATGGGCGCAACTCCTACTTTACCTCTGATCACCTCATTCCCCAACCGATCCTTTCTTGTATGACCGCACATCCATCGAAGCATACGCATCTCCGCCACAACATCCAATCAAACACCGCCAAAAAATAGCTTGTGCCCAAAATTTTGTGAATTTGTTTTGTGACATTAGTATTACTCATCATTCATTCAAGTTGGATAATGAGACATTTGCCATTTATTATTCCCTCCCTGAAAAACAGCCCACTTTTTGTAGTTAAGAGTCAACATTGGCATATGGAAAATCAACCTTCAGCAGACATTTATTTCATCGTTGGTAATAAAACTATAATCACTAAAATTACATTAGAATTGCACTCCCTTCACACAATTGTAGAGGTACATTTTTGACTTTTTTTTTTGGTTAATTTGACCAAAATTTTGGGTCTATGATGACTTGTGTTAGATTGAACTGAATGGTAGAAAAGGATTCATGTATGACCAAGTGACCGGGTCTAAGGCTGAGTTGAGTTGAGTTGAGTTGTACCATATCACCTTGTTCGTAGGGCTGTTACCGAAACGAGTCGGCTCGAGCTCGGCTCGTAAAAGCTCGAGTTCGAGTGGGCTCGAGGTGAACTCGAGCTCGAACCGATTTTCAAGCTCGTTTTTTTTTTCCGCGTTCGGCTCGCGTTCGGCTCGTTTGGTCGACGAGCTTTGATCGAGATCGACCCGTTTGAGTTCGGCTCATTAAGCTTTTTGAATTTTGTTTGCGAATGACTCGAGATCGAGCTCGGCTCGATAAGCTCGTTAACATGTGATTTAATACTTCGGGCTCGGCTCGAGCTCGAGCTTGACTCGAACTTGGCTCGTTAAGCTCGAATCAATAATCACATTAAATTTGTAATCAATATACATATATAATACATGTATAAATGTATAATATATGTATGTAAAAAATAATATAATTAATTTATATTTTTCTTACATTGTACACGGAACATAATTAAAATATTTGTATTTTCAAAATGAATTAAGCCATATAGATTGTATAATAATTATAATTAATTTAAAAATTGTATGCTTTCATACTGAAACTATATAGAGATTGTATATACAATAGACATTTTCTAAAAAAATAAAAATTATTCTTTTCAAATGCACATATATTTGCCTAATATTATAATATTTTCATCCTTAATATCTATCATTGTACTTATATTTAACTATTTAAATATAAAATTAACAAAATGTCTATCATGTACACTGTACACACATACATTTATTAGTATTATATTCATATATTTATATAAATATGTATCTATATATATGTATATATTGTGACATATATATACACATATGCTTCTATATGTTTATGCATATATATATATATACACACATATATATACACACATAAATGTGTATGTATATATATGTGTATCAGTGTATGCATAGATACATGCATACACATGTGTGTATATATATCCATATACATGTTTTTATATAAATGCATATTTATATACACACATATACATGTACATGTATTTATATAAACACATATCCATATATACATATATGCATATACTCCTATATGTATATGCATAGATGCATACATACACATATACATACAAATATACACACACACACACACACATATATATATATATACATATATGTGTATGTATATATATATCATTGTATGCATAGATACATGCATACACATGTGCGTGTATATATATCAATATACATGTTTTTATATAAATGCATATTTATATACACACACATACATATACATATACATATCATAATTATTCTTATTTATTTTCAAACCTTTTTGCAAAAATATAATGAATTATGAAATTTTGTTAAAATATATATATATATATATATATATATATATATATATATATATATATATATATATATATATATATATTTAGGGACAAAAACCAAGCTTGAGCTCTAGCTCGGCTCGTTTAGACTCGAGTTCGATTACAACTCGAATTAGAGCTCGATAAAGTTCGAACCGAAGCTCGTTTGATTTCAGTTTTTTTTCAAAGAATAAGTCCAAGCTCGTTAATACTCGAGTTCGAGCAGCTCGCGAAAAGCTCAAAACTCGATTCGATCGGAGCTCGAACAATCATAATGGGCTCGAGCTCGAGCTCGAAACTTCAAAGCCCTACTCGGCTCGTTTACAACCCTACTTGTTCGTATATAATAATCTACATCTCGCATTGAGCTGTACAGAAATGAGTGTATTTTTCCTATCCTTTTTGCATCTGCTGCTATGTTAGATTATTCGGTATTTGACTGGGTATTTTTCTTTCTTCCGTTCTGCAGATTCAGAGAGTGATAATGAACACGAAGATTGATCATGCTCTAAGAACAGACAGACAGACAGACAGACATTGCTGCTTGATTTCTGTGTAATCATACGGAGAAATACATTTTTATTTAAATTACTTGTACTATATTTATACTGCAGTGGACAAATAAGAGATGAAAATATTAGGATGTTTTGCACCGAATCTAACTACTGTTGAGAAGAATGATGATTCAGTTAGACTGTATTTTATGAACTGCATTTGATCTCCCGATACTAACCCAACGGATCTCCATATGGAAAGCATTTGATCTCCCGATACCAACCCCCAGGAAGCTTGCATATCATCAATCTCACTCCATACGATTCGAGCGTATGTTTGGCAGGAACCCTTTGAAGAAGCCATTGATTTTACTATGAAATGATTGAATCAGGGGTTCAACTTTCAAGCCCAATAAATATGCATACCCATTTGCATTAACAGCGTGTTTTGCGTTGCGGGAAAGAGATTCATGATGAGGCGAAATGTTAGGGCTTGAATCTGATGTTTACATATCCTCTGCGTTGGTTGAGTAGCATGTGAAAGTGGGCTATTGGATGAGGCACACCAAGTGTTTGACAAAATGTCTAGAAGAAGGAACGTTGTAAGAATATTCTGGTGTAGAAGTCATAATCTATTGCAGAAGCTTAGACACTCTTATACACTGTCCCAAAAAAATCCCACAGTTGCTTGTCAACTTTTCAAGGAAAATACCATACTAACTTGTACAACGTTAAAATTGTAGTAGTAAGTTATTTTTCTTATTTTGAAATGCGACAAATATTTCGAAACAAATCAAAATAAAAAGTGCAACATTTATTTATTTTGAGACAAAAGTGAGTAGATATTTATGCGGGGTCTTTATTATTTACTCCCTTTCTCCTAAACTTAAAGACACAAATTTTAAATTTATTTATGATAATTCATTTTGGGACAGAGGTAATACTTAATTTGTCCATAATAATGATAATAAATGTTAAAGTTAATTATTTCTTCCCTGTATTCCTAAATAAATACTCCCTTCGTCCCAGATTAGTGTGGATTTATTTCCCTTTTGGTCCATTTCAGATTAGTGTGTACTGTCAAAAATGGCAAAAAATCTTTACTATTTCACCCACTCATTCTCTCCTACTTTACTTTTACACTCACAACACTAATCAACTTACTATTCCTCTCACTCATTCTCTCTCCTATTTAATTTTTCATACTCACAAACACCTCCTTCCACTATTTATCTCTTACTTTTCCTTAATTTGTGTGTCAAAAATTTTGGTCCACACTAATATTAATATGGGACGTAGGGAGTATTATTTTTAAAATTTTCTCTTAATCAATCAAAATCAATTTTTTATTTTCTTTTTCATTTATATTCATTTAATTTAGTGTGAGAGAGAGAGAGAGAGTATAAAACTTTTAAGGATTGCGTTTTCTTTCTTTGTATATTAGTTATACACTTATACCATGATCATGATGAACTAGCACACAATTTTTTTTTCTTCTAGAACTGCTACTCTTATATTATAAGAGGTTGGAAGAAATAAAAAGCCCACACACTTAGGCTCCATTTGCATTTGAATTTGTTTCGGGAAAAATATTTTTCAAAATAAAATTTCTTCATTTTTTGGTATTTGGGAACTACCAAAAAATAAAGTTTATGAAAATAAGGCTTGTATCCTAAAGAAAATGACTTCCGAATTTCTTATTCTCAAAACATTTTCCAAAAATTGCTTATTAACACAATCACCCCACCCATCTTCCCTAACCCCCTCCCCCCCCCCCTTCCCGTCAAAAAAATTTTACTCTATACTACGACCAATCTGTTTTAAAAAAATTACTCTACCCACCCACCCCACTTCCGCACCTCCAACCCCACCCACCCCACCCCCTCAAAAAAAATTTACTCTACACTACCCTATCCTAATCCTAATTCTAATTCCTAACCTCTATCCCACCTTGTCCCCACCACCTACCCTACCCCCTATCCCTTATCGACCTACCCTACCTACTCCAATTTTCGTCTTCATCCATAAATGTTTTTCTTAAATTTATCAAATACATGAAAATATTTTCTTAAAAAAAATTCTTTAGATTTACACAACAACCGAACATCTTTTTCGAAAAACATTTTCATTTTTTAGAAAATATTTTTCCAAAAAACATTTTCCCCAAACAAATGGAGCCTTTAATGTTAGGAAAGTATTTACATTTATTTAAAGTTGTTTGTTTTGGCCAAGTGAGTATCGCCTCTTAAAATAAAAAATAGACGACGTGAGAACTAGGAAGATACATCTCTGTTGTGCTTAATGTACCCTCCGTCTCAAAATGTTTATCCCATTTGATTTTTTGTTGAACTTTGACCACAAATTTATGAGAGATTAATCATGTTCATGAAATTCTAAAAATTGTTGTTGATAATATTATTAATGGTGAACCAATAGGAATTTTTAGAATTTCCTGAATATAATTAAATTGTCATATATTTGTGGTCAAAGTTCAACAAAAAAGTCAAATAAGACAAACATTTTGAAACGGAGGGAGTATATAATATGTTTTCAAAATGCCTGATGATTGTAACTAAGTGATTTTTTTTTTAAAGTGTGTGGTTGTATTTTCGTAAATAATCGTAACTTATAAAAATTTATTGACACTTTTCGACACTACAACTGACACTTTTTAATACTATAATCGACACTTTTTAGAACTAGAACTGACACTATTTTCAACATTGTCATCGACACTATTTAACAATACAACCGACAATCTTTAACACTACCATCGGCATTATCTAACACTACAATTGACAATCTTTAGACAAAAACTTGGGTGAGACGGGTCCCATCCGCCCGCCAAAACCTTGACTGTGCGCACATCATCCGCCCCGTGTCCCTTTAAAAAAAACTCCAACAACTTTAAAATGAAATAACTTTAGATTTTGAATTCGAAAAAAAAATCGAAAAACACCGTTGTGTTCGTACGAGACGAATCAAAGTAGCAGTGCCATGATATTGTTGTGAATTTTTTTTGTAAAATTATATTTTGTAACAAACAAAAAAATTGAGCTATTCGTCGCATGAAAGGTAGCACTTACTATGAAGAAATGTTACAGATGAAATTCTTAATGTAACCATTTTTATTATAAAATGTACATGTAGTTTTGCAGAAAGTTTTAAATAGTTATATTGTTTTTTTAAGAGAAAGTAACAATTGAAATGTAACAAACTATATATTTGAGTATAATTTGTTTTACAAATGAATGTAACAGTTTTTTTTAGAGTAAATGTTACCTTCTTTCTTTACAAAAAGGGGCAATTACCAAATCGTCCTCCATTTTAATGAAAACGACCACCAAGGATGCGTATTTTGAAAATTTACCATCAGATCTTGTACTCTTATAAGGAAGCGAGTTCCCTTGGCAATTTAGTTGAAATTACACGTATGCCACTCGGTTAAATGACGTGGCACGCTTTCCTCCATCCCCTTGCACTTTCTCTCTCCCCTTCATCTTTCTTTCATTTTTCCCCCAAAAACTTTAAAATGAAATATGTTAAGATCCAGAAATTAAAAATAAATAAATCTGAGAGCACCGTTGTATTAATATCGTCAAGCAAACTAGTAGCATCAACATATAGTCTGAATCAAATTTGAGAAGTTGACAGTCGTTCCAAGTTAACAGTTGTTTTTTAGAAGTTCATAGTTGTTTTTCACAGTTGTTATAAGAACAATTAAGAGAAGTTCACAATTGATTTTGTTAAGTTCATAATTTTTGCATGCAAATATCTTTTATTTTACTTAATTCACAGTTGTTTAGCTAAGTTCACAATTATTTTTAGTCTTTTATAACCTCTATTTTTGTTTTTTAATGAGATTATTTGACAAGTTTGTTAAGTTCAAAATTGTTTTAGTTAATTTCACAGTTGTTTTAGTTAAGTTCACATTTGTGTTTAGTTAACTTCACAGTAGTTTTTTTTTAATCTTTATGACCTCTATTTTCTTTGAAATTATTTGACATATTTATTAAGTTTACAATTGTTTTAGTCTTTTATTTTCTCTATTTTTGCTATTTTATAAGATTGTTTGACATATTTATTAAGTTCACAATTGTTTTAGTTAATTTCACAATTGTTTTTAAGCTTTTATGAAATTATTTTGACATATTTATTAAGTTCACTATATATTCACAGTTCAATCACTTCGAGAAACACTCTTCACATCACTGGCTCCGACATTCACCACTACCACAACCAATCAACTATAGTCGAAAGCATATGCAAAATCAATAAAGGAAGAAGTCCTAACTCCTACATTATATCTCCCCCACCTCTTTAACATTGCCCGTTATCTCCTTCATCTATTATTTTTGTGGTTGCAAAATTCACTCTTAACCCCAAAACCAATAATCTACTAACTCAAAATATTGTATAATTTCATATGGATATAAAATTTACTATCAGAACTGGAATGAAATCAACAATTTAAAGTGAAATCAAAATATATGTTAGTTATTTATATTCATTTTCGTATCAAAATTGCACAAAAATTACACATTTGACGACGCTGGAACAGAGATGTCGACCAGTTTTGTTAAAATTGCACACGAATTGGGACTAGCGTTTTTGGAGTTGTCAGATATTACAGGCGAAGGTTGATGACCTGATTCACTTCTTGTCGGATATGGACGGAGAGGGGGACATAAGTGGTATCCGGAGGAGGGGAGGGGCTCGCTGGAGGTGGGTGAGGGGTCGCTAGAGGTTAGTGGAGGGGAAGGGTGGCCGGAGATGGGGAAAGGGTGGTCGGAGATGATGGTGAGGAACGGGAGGGAAGACGGGAGAGAGACTTGTGTATTGTGTGAGGATAGTTTGAGTGTCATTAAACTAGCAATGTACTTGGTGAAATTTTGATTCTTATATCGGACTAGGTGGTTAAAATTTCAAAATCCTTGTCTTATTTTGTCTTTTGACTTGGAGTGAAGGACCATGCGATAATTTTCCCTTAAAAAGCAAGAATTTCCCACAAATGAATGTAACAGTTTTTATTATAAAATGTAACACTAATTTTGCAGAAAATATAAAATAGTTTAATTATTATTTTTTTTAGAGTTGAAATGTAACAAATTATATACACGAGTATAATTTATTTTACAAATGAATGTAAGAAATTTTTTAGAGGAAATTTTACATTTCAATCTTATGATAACCTTAATTATTTTTCAGCAAAATTGTAGTTACGTTTCAGAATAAAAATTGTTAGATTTAAGTATAAAAATGTTACATTTCAAAGTAAAAATTGTTACATTTCAGAAAAGAAAAATGTTACATTCCTTTATAGTGAGTGTCACATTTGCTGACGAGGAAAAAATGGCTGAAAAAATAAAATAAAATGGGCAGGTCGGTAGGCTGGCGACCCGTCTCACGTAGGGATGTCAATACGGGCTGGTGGGGCGGGCCCAATCTGCTAAAGCCGCCATTAAACGGGACGGGGCGAGCTGGCCCAAATTTCTGGTGGGCTGTAAACACGTCATCCCAACCCACCTTGGGTTGGTGGAACAGACGGGCCATGCAGGCCAATCAAATAAATGAAATTTGGGCTTGAAATTGTGCATAAATTGATATAAAAAAATAAAAAATCATAATAGTAAAATTACGACGTGTCAAACACAATAATATCTCAAAAAATATCAAAAATCATAACATTCAAACAAAAATAAATAAAGATTCATATCATTATAAACTAATTCTCAAGTAGGCAAAACAAGTAAAATTTACGCAAATTGCTACAAACAAAGACAAGTAAATCATGATCACAAAAACAAGGATTCATATCAATAATAATGGAGAGAGGGAGAGACATGTGTGCGGTTCAAAGACGATAACGACAACAAATTAGTGGTCGTGATGGAGTGCACCGACGACGATGCAAACGGTGACTAAGGCAGCGCCGTATCCTTAGGGTTTCTCCATTTCTGTTCTCTACTACTCTCGAGTCTCTCTCACTTCACGATTCACGAATTGAGTCAACAAGTTCGATATATGACCCAACCCGAATTGGCTCACTTTTATTTGGGTTATTAGTTTAAAAACCCAAACCACCCTTATTGCATGGCGGGGCGGGCTGGCCCGACGGGCCCAACCCAAATTGACGGCTCTAGTCTCACAGGAGACTGCCTCCAATCTTTAACACTACCACTAGTTATTTTTTAGCAAATGTTAGAAGTGTCAGTTTGAATGTTTATAAGTGTTAATTTGAATGTTTATAAACGTTATTGAATATTTGACACTTTATAATATTAGAACATATAATTTTTAATATTAAAACTGACACTTACGAAAAATTCATTATAGATTAATTCCAAAAGCGCCCTCATGCCAAACCAATAAGACACATAAGACCTCGAAATATCCTATAAGACAAACAAATGGTTTATTCATATCAAAATTCCAAAGAAATCCCTTATCCTCACACAAAACCCCCCCATCTCCTCTCCTCATTAATGTCACAAAACACACACATACCCACACACACTTTCTTTCTCTCTCTCTCTCCTTTCCGCACTTCAACAACTTTCTCCGGCCAACGTTCTCCATCCATTTATCCGGCGCTTATCCTCGATACCTACACCCAGATTTGAGCCCTGACTAACACTCACAAGCTTTCTCTCTCTAAAAAAACCCTAACTCTCTTTTCCGGTGACCTTCTAGCTTTTTTCTTCTTCGGCGTAGTACAGAGGGGAGTAGATCTAAAAAATCTGGCAAAGAACCCACCGTTGTACAGAGAATAGTAGATTTGACTATGTGCTACTTCAAATTTGGTGAGATCTAAGCCAGATCCAACTCCTTCTCTTAGATCTAAAACTCTGACCACCATAGATCCACGACTCTAGACATCTTCTCTGGCCTAACTCCGTCTGATGAAGGCATTGAACTGTTTAACAAAATTGTGAACCCCGAATAGATCTGGCTATGTTAGTAGAATTTTTTGTTCAATGTATTAATTTTTTTGTTCTAATGTATGGGATTTTGTAAATTAAATGTGTTTGTGCAATGAATGTGTTCACGTGTTTGTAATTTGTTAGTTTTTGTGCAAAACTAGGTCTTATATTTTTTGTTCTAATGTATGGGATTGTTAAATTAAATAATTTTATTTATTCTCATAAAAACTGTAAAAAAAAAGATATAATGAGTCTTATACCTTTTGTATAAGATTTTATTTAGTCTTAGACTGAATGTATAAGAGTTATTTTTAATAAAATATACTCCCTCCGTCCCAGACCAAGAGTCCTACTTTCCTTTTTGGTCCGTCCCAGACCAAGAGTCCCTTTCCTTAAATGGAAAGTTTTTCATATATTTATACCCTTATCATCTCCATATATTTACAAAAAAACCATTACTATTCCTCCCACTCATTCTCTCTCCTATTAAATATTATTAACTTTTACATTCTCTCTCTTATTCCCTACCACACATTTAACTTTTACATTCTCTCTCCTATTCCCTACCACACATTTAACTTTTACATTCTCTTTCCTAAAATTTTCTACCCACTTTAAAAAAAATTCTTAAGAATCGTGAAATCCCCCCCGAGGACCCTTGGTCTGGGACGGAGGGAGTAATATTTTTTTTCTTTAAAACTAAGAAAAAAATATGAAAAAAATATGAAAAAAATGACTCTTATACCTTTTGTATAAGAGGCGAACTAGTCTTATACATAACATATAAGAGGACGAAGGATTTATTTGAAATATCGATAATCCGCTGATTTTATTTGGAATTTTGATCTTGCTCAAGGACCTATAGGGTCAGAAGGCCATTCATTTTTTCATCGCTTAGTGTAAAACATAAGACCTGACTCGGAAGATATTTTATTTTATGCAAGTATAAAATAAAATATGAAAAAATAAATTGACAAAACTCATTTATGAACACATTATAGAACAAGAAAAGTCATTCACTTTAGAACAAAAAAAATGTCATTTATTTTTGGAAGGAGGTAGTAGTAACAAATTACTTTTTTAACAAAGCGAATAATTCATCGACTATCCATGTTTCTCTCTCCTATTATACAACCCTCCTTTTATACGAGTATATATAGGAATGACAATTTAACCGAATCCGATCCGTACCGAAGGCGATCCGATCCGAAAAAATCGGATATAATTTCATTTTTTCATGACCCGATCGGGTTCAGATCGGGTTCGGTAACACAGTCTGACCCCTTATCCTTTAAAAAAATTACAAAGAGAATTGTTATATAAACCCGTAAAATTGTTGAGTAAACCCGTAAGTTGAAAACTTCAAAAATGCCATCGAGTGAAATGACAAAAATATCCCTAAATCTATCCCCTCATTTACTAATGTTAAATAAACCCGTAAAATTGTTGAGTACACCCGTATTTGATTTTCACCACCTTCCCCCCTCCCTCATCAATTTTACCCACCTTCCCCTCCCTCCCTCATCAATTTTCACCACCTTCCCCCTCCCTCCCTCATCAATTTTCACCTCTTTACTTATTCACTTCTTCTTTCTTTTTTTACTCCTTAAAAAATTACCTCCTCCCTTACCTTCCTCTTCCTCTCAAAAAAAAAAATAAATTCATACACATTTGTGTTCCAAGACAAGAGATTCAGCAGCTCATCATGGATCCTCTAGCTCTACCATCGAATGATAATGTAAGTTTTCTAACCTTTAAATTTGTTAAAAATGTCATTTCTGTTTCGTAGCTAGAATTCGGCCAGTAGTGACCGAATATTTGTTCAGGTTCGGCCAACCCCGGCCGAAAATAAGCTATGGTTCGGCCACACCGGCCGAAATTTTAAAAATTTTCGGCTACGGTTTGCCGATCTGGCTATTTTTCGGCCAAGCAGTGACCGAATATTTGAATATTTCGGCCAGTAGTGACCGAATATTTTAACTATTTCGGCCACACCCAGTCGAACCGTCGACGAAAATTCGGCCATCACTGGCCGAACCCTTATTTTTCTGCTTACACCTCCCTTATTGTTTTATTTAATTGTTTCAAGTATCCCACAGGTGACAACAATGCCCTTGTTTGCGAGACTACACTCCAGAATTCACAATGCCCTTGTTTTTCGAGACAAAAAAAATAATGTTTGAATGGAGTGCGTAGAAAGGGGAAAGAGCATGGATTTGTCATCGTAGTCGGTCGGTCGGATAACGGGAGCCGTAATTCCGCTCCTCGAATGACGCTTGTTTGTGATCGTTGGGGTGTATACAAGGAAAAACCAATCTCTCTGTCCTCTCAAGGAACTGCCAACCTTGAAATATTGGAATTGGGAAAAAAAAAGAAAAATAGAGAGAGCGGAACAAAGAAATGCGGTTGTAAGTTTCAGTTGAACGCCAGACAAGTCACGGTTGATGGTGAATGGCAATTAAAAGTGGTTTGTGGCTTTCACAATCATCCTATTTGCGAATCCATGTTGGGTCACTCTTATGCCGGTAGATTCTTGAAATCGAGAGGAGGAGTACGTGATAGAATTGTCACATGCAAATGGCCGTAGAAGGATATTTTACATGGATTAAAAGAGAAATTTCCGGAAAATGAGTCCATAATACGGACTATTTATAGTGCGCGAGTGAAGAACGGGGCAGGCGAGCGTGCGGGTCGTTCTCAAATCCAACAGCTCATGTTTAAATTGACCGAGCATGCTTATCACTTCGAATATCGGCAATGCGAGAATACGAATGTCATTAAGGAGATATTCTTTGCTCATCCAAAAAGCATTGAATTGATGAAGGCATTTTCATACGTCTTGTTCATGGATTGCACTTACAAGACAAATAGGTACAACTTACCTTTGCTTGAGATTGTGGGCGTGCCTTTAATGAAAATGTCTTTCTTAGTTTTTGTTGTGTACTTAGAGGTTGAAAATGAAGCAAACTACATGTGGGTATGCGAAGTACTGAAATCTATGAGGGATTGATCATGTCTTCCCAATGTTATCATGACTAATAGAGAATTTGCTTTGATGAATGCAATTCGGCAGACGTTTCCAACAACAACTCATTTTCTCTGTCGATGGCATATCAATAGGAATATTCTAGCAAAATGCAAGAAAATGTTTGATATGCAAGAGATTTGGGAGGCGTTCATTCTTCATTGGAATGTAATGGTCAAGGCTGATACGGAGGCATCGTTTGATGACTATTTACGGCGATTATCGAAGATTTCGATCAATATCCCGATGCGGTCAATTATGTCTGAACCAGTGGATTGTGCCTTACAAAGAAAGATTTGTCTCGTGTTGGACAAACCATGTTATGCACTTTGACAACTTGACTACAAACGGGTATATCGGGGGGGAACTTTATGTTTATGTCATATGTTTTGATGTTTTGTTAATTATATGCTAATAAATTGCGTAACCTATGTTAGGGTGGAGAGTCAACATGCCTTATTGAAGAAACAACTTGGATCGAGCCGGGAGCATTTGAGACATGTTAGAAACAAATCCATAAACTCATCGAATGCTCCCATATTGCAATCATTGCCTCATTTGAGAAAAGCGGGGCGTGGTTCAACACAAATTCAAGTCATCGCTATGGAGTGAGGTTAGAGGCATGGTGTCCATAAATGCATTGGATTTGATTTTCAACTCACTGGATTCTCTATATGATGGTAGCCGAGATCCATTGTTGTGTGGGTGTGCGGTGAGATCGGCATGCGGGCTCCACTTGTCCGCGTGAGCTTGCACGGTTCATGCAATTCAACTCGCCCATCCCACTTGATAAAGTTCATGCATTTTGGCGTAAGCTAGATACCCTACCGATCATGAGTTTCGATGATGATATTGAAGAAGAGATTCGAAATCGGTACAATGAGATTCGCAATACCCTTGATTTAAGATTTGAGGCGGCTCACACGTCTTAGGAAAGAATTTGATTGTTCGGAGATTGGCCGAGATTTGTCATCCTGCAACAACAATGGCCAATGAACTGCCGGTTAAAACAAATAACAAGGGTCGTCCTAAAGCAAGAGTGCTAAGTTCCTCAAATCCACGAAGCGGGATCCTAGCGCATTTGAGTACGTGGAGGCCATGCAGGCCCAAGTGTTATTCAACACCGATGCAAATCAAGGGTCTCCGATGTTATCTGCAAAAGCCAAGTTACAGGTAACCTCAAAACTATTTATATTATTCAGTTAAACTTTTATATCATGAAATAATTTTATTTATGTTTAATTTTTTCTTTTTTTGAATTTATCTTATAGCCCGTTCGTCGAAAAAGTCAACATGCGATCAAATATCTTAATCAACTACCGGTTTTCATGCATGATTATATTGAGAAAACAATTGATGTGCGGAGTGATGGGAATTGTGGCTTCCGGTGTATTGCGGAGTTACTTGGCCGTGATTCAAATGATTGGCGATGGGTTCGGGGAGAGTTATATCAGGGAGGTTTTGGGAAATCAAGAGTTGTATCTTAGGAGTTATTCATGGCCGAGGATAGGGTGGATAAAGTCCTTTCGGCTATCCACTGGTTTGATGGACCATGCGGAGAAGAAAATTGGTTTGACTCTGCAGAAATGGGTTACGCTGTTGCAAATGCATTCGACGTTGCGTTGGTGACTTTGAGTAATACCTTGTCATTGACCTTCCTTCCTCTACGAAAATCAATGCCACATAACCCAAAATTGATTTGTATATGCTACGTCAACAACAATCATTACATTCATGCCAAGTTGAAGGAAGGATGTCCATTGCCACCAGTACCATACAAATGGTATGATTGTCGAGCTGAATGTGCAACCGGATGGCTAGATTTTTATCAAACTCGATTAATACAAGTACCCGAAACATCAACATATGTAATTGATATTAAATAGTTTTATTTATGTTAAATATTATGATTTGTGGTGTTACATATCTTTAAATAATTTTCATTTATTATTAAATTCCATTTTTATTAACTAAATTTAACTAAATTAATTTAACTAAATTTAACTAACTTTAAATTAAATTAAATCAACACAACCCAAAAAATTGTAAAGACCAACAAAGATAACATCCTAAATTCCATTCTACATCAACCAAACAACAAAACCCACGAACAAATCATCATGCCATGGTTCGGCCAGGTGTGACCGAAATTTTGGAAACGGTTCGGCCCGATGTGGCCGAAAATTAGAGCAGGTTCGGTCAGTACTGGCCGAAAATACAAAGAAAATTCGGTCAGTACTGGCCGAACCATTGTAACTAAGGCAAAAAAAAATTTCAAAATTTCAGCCAATGTTTAGAACACGTAGCAATGTTTTTTCGTGAACGGTTCCCAAAAAAAAAAAAAACAAGCTTATTCTAAGTCTCGGCCAGTAGTGGCCGAACAGATCCAAGGTTTTCGGTCAGTACTGGCCGAACTTCTCTCTTGGTTCGGTCGACGGCCGAAATTTTTCCCGGTTTTTCGACATGTCCTTGCTCTATTCTGCACTAACCGGGGCACGTCCCCAGGCTTCGTCTATCTGCAACCATCAACCATACAAACATATATATACAAACCATAAATTCATACACCAACCAATCACCCCCCCATACACATAAAACCATAAACCATAAACCATAAAACCATAAACCATAAAACATGAAATATAAAACCATACACCAATTACTCCATAAACCAATTACTTCAAAAATAATTGTTCATACACCAATTACTCCATAAACCAAAAATAATTGTTCAAATACAATACCAAAAATAATTGTTCAAAAAAACCAAAGCTGCATATCTATTGTCGTCTTCTACCAACTTGAGAAGTTGATGTCATGTTGGGGTTTGAGTTTGAGTTTTACGCCAATGCTTTAAACATGACGTCCATAGCCTCCTCCAAACTAAATGAGCGGTCTCCATTTGTCCATCTCTCAGCCATAGGCATAATGACGTTCCGGACATTCATAAGCATATCCCACGGATTAGGGGCAACAACTTCAGTTGTCCTCCTGACAGCGTGAGACCGCTCAGTAATGGGGTGCACTGATGGGGTGTGAATATTCAGAGTACCATTGCAGATAATCATCTGAAGCATGTTGAGGCACTCTACATCCCGGTAACTTGCGTTTATCGAGGCAATTCCCCTTCCAGTCAAAGAATGACTGGGCAAACATGATCCACCCCATTAGAGACTTCTTATCTCCTCTCGCCATCCCAAGACCAAGTGGAGGGTGAGGTATTGTCTGCATGTACCCAGCTGTCGCAATACCGGTCGGGAAGATGTGGTTCCACCACATTACGGCAACTATAGCACCTTGGTATAGCGCGACTCTGGGAAAAGGATGTGTAGAACGGATACCCACATACGGCGTCCAAATCACCTACAATAAAAACATAAAAAATATTAATATAGTTTCATTTAAGAAAACAAAAATACATGTGAAAATTATTACTAAAAAATAATACTTACATCCGTGTCTGAATAATATCAATATGTTGCCTCTTCACTTGCACGGAGGCAGCGCCATTGGTTGAGCCCGAGGTGGTAGCCACTGATGTGAGCGGCAAATTGGGTAGATAGTAGTTGTTGAAACCGTTCCTAAACGCAGAAACCTCTCATAAACCCAAGCCTCCAACAAGGTTAAGTGCCGGAAATCGATGGCGGTTAAACCTAGATCCTTTTCCTAGTTCTTGGGTACAAAAAGCTAACGCTCCGGCTCCCAAAGCATAATTCCCTATTGCCTCATCATCTCTCAAAAAATCTAGATAGCTAGCGTTGACACATGTCCCGGTCTTATCAGAAAAGATTGTGCACCCCAATAAATATAAAAGATATGCCTTAGCAGCACAGACAGCTTTTCGGGGGTCTGAGGAGTACAACTGAGGGGAGAACTTCAATCTAAGCCATTCTAAATTGACCCGATGCCCCCTTGGCGGGAATTCCATCTTTAGCAATTTTTTTGGTCACTCCCGAAACCTCACAAACCTTATTTTGAGGTGGCTGAGTAGCATAAACGGGATTGTCAAATAAGGGAAGACCTGACACCGGAAGCAATGTAAGGCAAGACACATCCTCCAAAGTGATGGTCATCTCTCCAAATGGCATATGGAAACTATTAGTTTCAGGATGCCATCGTCAACAAAAGCGTTGACCAACGTTTTATCTACGTTGTCATACGCTCCACTTCCATTAACTAAGCTCAAGAGACCGGAATTAATGATAAGCATTTGAACCGGCTCTGACACTTTATTC
The DNA here is from genome assembly GCA_022495995.1 of Adenophora triphylla var. japonica. NCBI lineage: Eukaryota > Viridiplantae > Streptophyta > Magnoliopsida > Asterales > Campanulaceae > Adenophora > Adenophora triphylla. Next base: position 547,558 of record JAFEMH010000465.1, on the reverse strand, counting down.
AAGTCCAATTCCCATTTTTTCAATTTACCTATATGATTAATACATTTTAAAATCCTATCATCTTTACCCTCCCAAATTGATTTAGCAATATGGGTTTCATAGGAAAGGAGTAATGTTTTGTACCTAGGCCCACCGGGATAAGACGTTACCTCCCCACCTCCCTCCTCATCATCCTCATCATCATCATCATCATCATCCTCATCTTCCTCGCCTTAGGCTCATCTTAGGCTCATCTTCCGGCTCGTATTCCCGTTCATCTTAGGGTCACTATCATTTTGGCCGGAATTAAGTCTATCCGAGGCTCGGTGAGGTTTCCATAGGCTCATTGTAGACCGACAAGCGAGGATCAACGGTTAAATCCTCAGCGGCTCTTGGTTACTGTGAAGTTTGCCCTTGAGTACGTGCGGCTACTTTTTTCACTCCTTAAGGAAGCAGTTTGAGGCCTTCTCCTTGTAAACATTTTCTTAACTGCAATGAAAACATCAAAAAATCAAACTCGTAATACATTTTATAACATATCAAAAACAATGCATATATAAGAAAGAAAGAACAATGCATATATAAGAAAGAAAGATTGTCAAAGATCGCCCATGGCAAAAATTCTAAGAAAAAGAAGAAATTTTTCATTGGAGCATTTCATCGAACACTTGGCGTGCATAGTAGAGAATCATGCACAAACTTGCGTTTGGCTACCCAAATCAATCCCTCCTACAGTCCAAATCATGTAGGGCACTCATATATACACAAATGCATCATCAAAATTCAACAAAAGGCCTGATAAATCTAACATGCATTGACATTGAACCTAGTTCTTAATAAAAGGAGTGAAATGTCCAAATTTTGATGAATAGATGGATTAAAAAACATGGAATTGATACAATGCAATCAATGGAAAACTTTGCCAGTAGTGGCCGAAAAATTGAGCAGTTCGGTAGGGGTGGCCGAAAAATTGAGCGGTTCGGTAGGGGATGGCCGAAAAATTGGCAGGTTCGGCGGGGGTGGCCAGAAATTTTGAGTTTTCGGTAGGGTGTGGCCGAATTTGTGTAATAAATCGGCCAGTAGTGGCCGAACCCTTCAAAACCCAGAATTCCGAAATTTTTCAAAAAATCACAATGAGATTCTCTCAAAATGAAGCAAAAATTAAGTAATTTAGATTGAAGAAAGAATAATTACCTGATTTCCCTAGGTTTGACATCTTGAATCTTGAATTGGGGTTGAATTTGCTTGTTGTTCTTCTTCTTCTACCTAGGTTTTGATTCTTCTTCTTCTTTCTTCTCTCTCTCTCTCTCGTTCTCTCTTCTCAGCGTCTCCTTTCTTCTCTCTCTCTGCGTTTTGCGTTCTCTTTTCTCTCTCTAGGTTTGGTTGTGGGTGAGGATGAGTGAGAGGGAGGGAGTAAATGAGAGTTAATTGGGTGGGTGTGGGTGTGGGTGTGGGTGTGGGTGTGGGTGGGGTATAAAGGGAAAAGTGGGGGGTTTGTTTTAATTTTTTGGGGTGGTTTAAATGATACGGGTTTACTCAACAATTTTACGGGTTTATATAACAATTCTCAATTACAAATACCCTTTACGTATAAATTAGAAAATTCAGGGTTTTTGATAATTTAGGGCTTCTTTAATTGCTGTTTCTCTCTATTCTCTCTGTTGCGCCCATTTTTTCCATCCCCGCTCCGCCGCTCGTGTCTCTTTCTCCTGCACGGCGCCATTATCCTCGGTGAATCTCCTCCTTCCTCTCTCTCCCGCTCTTCTCTCTCTCTGCTACGACAACAGTGGCGGATTCGCAGCGGCAGCGACACATTTCCTCGGTGAATTTCCTCCGTTCCCTCTCTTCTCGTTCGTCGTTTGATTGAAGATTTTAAGGTGCTTTTCCTCTCTCTCCCGCTCTTCTCTCTCTCTGCTACTGATTTTTTTTTCAGCAATGGAATTTGTTTTTTTTTAATTGTGCTACTGGTTTTTTTTTCAGCAATGGAATTTGTTTTTTTTTCTTTTAAATTGAGCAATCAAGATCAAGATATATTATTATATAACGAGTTACCTCAGTTCTGCAGATGTCTAAAGAATTTTTTTTTTTTTTTTTTTTTTTTAAATTGTGCTACTGTTTTTTTTTTAAATTGAATTTGTTTTCAGCAATGGAATTTGTTTTTAATGTTATGAAAACGTATTTAATGTTATGAAAACGTGTAACTAGTTGAGCGCTTCTCTTTCATAGATCCATGTCTTTTTTTCCAAGTTACTTTTCCTAAAATGCAATACACGCGCTTTCTTTCAAAATCTTACTGGAGGGATCGCCACCCCCATCGCCGCCACGTTCTGCCGTAGCTTCTGCCGCTGCTCGTACATCAACCGGTATAATTCAGTTTCTTCCTTCTCTTCTCTTCGATGCACAACTACTTAGAAACTCAGTAAATTTGTGCTCTCATGTTGTTAGGGTTTTAACTCGTTGATTAGCTGTTCACAAGTCAAATTTATTGGAACCAGAAATTTGATTTTCGTTAACTAGACCACCATTTTCGTCTCTCAGTTATGCCCCAGTTAACATTTGAGCTTAATTTCAGGTGTTTATTCCTAATTTTTCTTCTGAAAGTTGCTAAATCTCTCACATGACATCAAATATGGATGCAAACTTTCCAACTATTATCCCACTAGAGTTGAGATTCTATGAAAGAAATTACGAAATGATGAATTTATGTCTATACTCTTAGGTTTTTTATTTTTATTTTGCCCCTTCTTGATGTGTTTTTTTTTTTTTTTTTTTGCCCCTTCTCTATGAATTGAGTTATGAGGCTTTTCTAGTGGGCTAGGGGATTTTTTTGCTATTAAACAAGAAAAATAGTTTCCTTTTGTCAAATCCTCTTGAAGCAGGACACCTTCTTCTCTCTAATGTTTCTGCTGCGCGAGCACTTTACATAAATTGAAATCGACCATCGGTCTCGTATCTATGTTTTAAAAAGTTTATTCCTACAATTTTAATCTGTTAAAGTGTGACCTCTTCTCCATTACTTGGAGGCACTAGCTCTCCTTTCGATTTAACCTTCAGAAGGTCACCAACTCTCCTGCCACATTTTGAATTGTATTGATTGTTACGTGGTTGGTCTTTCTCGATTGGGTTTGACGGCGTTTCTAAAACTTCTAATAAAGAACTTAGGGTATACGTTTTGAAGTAACAGGGACGAAGCCCGGGGAAAGGGGGGTCAATTGACCCTCCTGGACTTTTAAGAAATGATATTCTAACCCTTCAACTTAAAATAGTACATATATATGGAATTTTGCCCCCTGAATTTTGGCAAATTTTCAAATCATGTCAAATAGTTTTAGGACACATGTGTAATTAATCATATGGCAAAATTTTAAAAAGTTAAGGTGAAAGGATTATATTTTGTATTTTAAATTCAAATTTGGCAATATGAAACAAGTTTTTTTGTCAATTATATAGTGCATTTTTTAGTACTTTGTACTTCCACTCCTTAGAAAAAATTGTTTTACCTTTCTTTTTTACTTTGTCCCAAAAATTGTTTTGCTTCTAAATATAGCAATAAGTGTATTGCTATTTTACCAAGGGACAAGCAAGTAAAGCATGTTTCATAAAATATCGATTTTTCAAATAGAAGGAATTTCATAAGATGTAGGGAATATGGTATTTAAACCTATACTTTGATCCCCCTCACTTCAATTCTCGACTACGTCTCTGCAGTGAACATTACCATTCTCTTTTCCTATCAAAAAAAAAGTGAACAATCATACTAGTTAAGGCTTAAGAGCAGCTGGAGAGAAATAAGAATTTTAAATGAATGTGGCTAACTTTTTCATTTTAAGTGGAGATGTATCCTTACCGAAAGACATAGTTGAATCACAAGGAACAATAATGTCATCAACTTCAAAACCCCTACATCTTCGGTCACCTGCAAGTGGAAATGAGCAGGAAGCAAAAGGATGTAAATGGCTATAGCAATGGTTAAAGATTATGAAGTAGTCGTGCTCGTGCAAGCTTCAACAGGTTCCTTGATTAACTTATTAGTCGGGTGAATTGGAAGTCCTGCTTTGGTGGAAACTTCTAGGAGGATGTATCTTGTAACAGATCTTATGTACAAGACTTGACTATTAGGCTTGATGTAGTATTTTCTAGTTCTTCAAGTCACAAAGTTGAACATTACTTTCCTTAATATGAAAGATTCCGTACCCAAGAACCACTTACACTGTAGGATTAACATCAAATTCAAGATTAAACTTATTTTAAAGCTTTTATTATCGGGTTAGGATATCTAAGCTAAATGTCTTCCCTTTTTAAGTTATGGCAAGAAGGTTGTAGCCTGGGGTTGGCACTCCTCACTTGAGACTATAGGTCCCAAGTTCGAGTCACCTATGGGGAGAATATGAGAACATGTGTAGATCCTCTTTTCTAAGGAAAGAAAAAAGATTAGGCTGGGGCATATTTCAGCCCAGAAAGTTGGGAGAAGAGGGCACATTAGAGGACATACGAACACAGACACAAGTCCTTATTAACACCTTCATGTTTGTTATGTTGTTTGCGGCATGGGTTTAGTATGTATAGTTCTTGGTTCGCTAGTTAGGTCAGCATGGCTGTTTTAAAGTGTTTGTTGAAGTTTGATTCACTTTATCACATGGAAACAATGAGATAATCATCCTCTTCTCTCTTTCATTTTTTTCTTCTCCTTCCTTAGATGCTGGAAAAGATTAACCCCCTCCCACAGCAATTGAAACTGATTATAGCTGGCATATGACTGCCAATACAAGTGAAATATATACCTAGGAGCTGTGACTTTGGGTATGCTTGCCGTTTCTTTAATATTCTAGACTGCGCATAGCTACTTCATGGTGTTTCGAATTTCCAAATTCTATGGACCTGCTTGAGCTATAAATTGATGGTCTTGTAGGGTAGAATGAAGTAACTCCAATGCAACTTGAACGTCTTGGTAATGTGTTTACTGAACCAAACTTGTAAGGATCGATTAGCCAATGGATTTTCCTTGTATTTAAGTTCAAGGATACGTTGCGATTCTTCTATCAAGTGAGAATCTTTATAGGGATCTTTCATTTGAAAATTTCCCTTGATTTGTAATGATCCTTCATGCTGTGTTACTGCCAATATTTATTTCATTGTCAATGTCGGAGTGCCTTCGACCTTATGATCAATTAACCATGTCCTAATTCAGTATATATGATCATTCATTTACCACTTGCCCAATTTAAGCTCAGTTTGAGTAGGTAAATCTACTTAATCACTGGCAATTCGATCCCTTTACTACAGAAGGTAGTGGAAGGAATGGGACAAATGGCAGGGGCCCAGGGAATTTTTGTTAAGGTGTCTTCTTCCGAGCCCCATACAGAGCAAGCAACCTGTTGCATATATCGAGTGAGTACCAGAGGATTCTTCTGTCAGTAGGAATAGAAAGAGGAGATACTATTTGTTTTGAATATGTCATGCGAGTTTGTTAAGCCACACGTGGTCTTTTAGGTGTGCATGAATTGAGGGAAACTAGATTATAAGAGATGAACCAGCCAAATGTGGATTACTCCTATATATATATATATTTTTAAGATCAGCTGCTACTTGATGAAAGATCAATGATATCTGTGTTATGCAGGTGAGCTCAACGTTATTGGTTTAAGCCTGGAGCCGTTGGTTTGAGTTTTCAGATGAGAAGTTTGTTTTTCAAAATTACGTGTAATGTTATCTAGTTTATCCTAGTGTCTGGTTGAATGCATTAATTTGAGTGAGCCAAGTTTGAACCCAGCTAGAGGACTTTGGCAGTTAATATTGAAATACCTTTTCTTTTTGTTACTGTATTAAATAAAATTTGAGAATTGTTAAGTACTAACAAGTATATTCAAGCCCTTTATATTACTTTACATTTTATATTCTGAGATGATTTCTTAATCGTCTTGTCAGGATCAAGGACATAGTTCATCAGTAAAAAATGGAAGATGTGTTAACAGAGATCCCTCCTCCTTCGAGGTTCTTCTTGGAAGATCTTAACAACTTCACTCCACCGCCAACTCCTCTTCCATTTCCCTTCCTTCTCTTCTCTACTCCGAAGCCTATACTACCCATCCGCCCCTCTCTTCTTATCATTGCCCTTTCGGCTCCATCGCTACACTTCTTCCACCACGTGTCATCCAAAACCTTAATCGGCACTTTGATCCTCCCGGAGATCCCTGTCTCCGGAAACTCAATCGAGCCCTCTCTAAAAGACAAATCTTGCAACTTATATGCCCTCAATCATAATGACAAATCGATCATCATTGCCTCCGTCCAGTACTCAGTGACTGCAGAGAGAGCTCATGCTGTTGCCAAACTCATGATTGCTGAAGAAATAATCCCGGAGAGGGTTTTAATCATGGACTCTATTCAGGGTCGTAACTTTCGGGGTAGGCTTTCAGCAGATGAAACATTTGCCCTTAAGTTGGAGACATCATCTGAACGTGGAGATTCGCCTTTGTTAAAAGGTCTTAAATATTTTCCTACTGGAAGCGTTGTGGATGGCTTGGCTGCTGCTCTATTGGCTCGATGCCAGATGAAGAACATTAAAGGTACTATGTGTGTTTCCTGGCCTGATTTCGGGGGTTCGGTGAGTAAACTGGTGAATAGTATCTTGCTTAAGGATGTTTTACCTGGTCTGGAAGACAATATCGACATTGATGCTATTGATGAAGGTTTTAGGTTTGCTACTATCAGGGATCGTGCTTATGACTCTGATTTGTACACTTGATTATTCAGTATTTCGACATTCTAGTTACTTCCTCGTTCATCAACACCTATAATTTGGTTGTCATCTGTCTGCAATGGTGGATTTGATTTTATAATTCTATGACCTTTGATCATTTTGGGACTAAGGCTTTTTTTTTCCGTTGTTAATTTCTTTTACCTGCAATAGTGGAATCCCATTGCATATTGTAAATTGAAAATTATTCACCTGTTAGTTTCAATGGGATTTAGAACCACTGCTCTGTGGCATCTCTTGCTCTGTTGCAACCAAGGGCTAGGAAAAGATGCCACGCCCCCCTGCTGGTGGATTAAGGATGCAATTTATTGGGTCCCATGTGGGATCGTCTTATTAATCTCGGCTCTTAATCTTTCAGTAAAGGTGACGTGGCATTATCCCGGCCCTTGGCTGCAGTATAGTGAGAGCAGTGGTTCGTTCCATGTCTGGGTGAATGGCACTTGTCTTTCTGCATTCGCAAGATGTGAATGCTTGTTCTATTGAGCATGGATATTAGAAGATGGGCAAGAACTGCTAATAATTTCTCAATTGGCACACGGCACGTGCAGAATCTTGTGCCTCAATATCGTTGACTTGATATAGTTTTGCAAGGAAGAAATTGTGTATTCATTTGCTTATTCTTGTAAGTAAAGATGAGAACGATAGCGTGTGGGTTGACCTTTGTTTACATGTTAAACATGGTAAGATTTCTGCTTTTTGAAGATTTTAAGATTATTAACCTAGTATTGAAGTGGGTAATCAGTTTTAGCGAACTGCAGATGATAAAAATTGAGGACTTTGAGGTTAATTGGATGGATAATCCGTCCAAAATTGAAGCTCAAAACAGTTAAAAAGATTGATTATGAAGTTAAACTAGTCAAGATAATGATATGCCAAAACATAATTTAATCTGAGAATACGTCGTCATCGATAACTTTTGTCATAACTAATTTTACGGATCCGGGGCGCATGCAGTCGAGTGTAGGTCAATCTCTGGGGATATCGGATTTGTGGTGGACTGATCTGGATCATTAAACTAACTTGTGTAGGTCAGTTAGTCTCTGGGGATATCGGATTTGTGGTGGACTGATCTGGATCATTAAACTAACTTGTGTAGGTCAGTCTCTGGGGACATCGGATTTGTGGTGGACTGATCTGAATCATTAAACTAACTTGACTAACAAGCAGTTTAATTGCACCCGTCCCACTTCCCTAATATGTTACTTCTTAGTGTTCGTAGTATTAGAGAGATCTCTTCAGTTTCTGGAGAGTTGAAGAGGTAAAACCATATGCTGCCAACAGGAAAGCAAACATTTTGGTTTTGGTTGCTTGCCCAAATCTCATTCATCTAACACTTCACTCTCTCTCTCTCTCTCTCTCACACACACACACACACACACAAACACATTCATTTGGTAATTTGGTTTGAGAGTCCCCACCAACCTTACCAGAGCCATAGTTGTTACATCCTCTCTTGACTATTAGTCTATTAGCATATTTACACCAAGTACTTAAAACAACTCATGACCAGGACCATGCATATTTTATCCCCAAATGTAATTTTCTCCCCTTATTTAACTCACAGTCTCAACCATCTTTTCCCAGTACTCTCTCCATCTCTCTCTCTCTCTCCAAGCAAAACCAGAACAAACGACAATGGCACTCTCTCTTCGCTTGAGACATCTCTCACTGCAACTACTCATTCTTTCAGTTCTTAACGCGTACTGTCTCATTGGCAGCTTACATGCAAGTGATCCTCCTTTGACTCTAGACTATTATCAATCCACATGCCCTTCTGCATTCGAAATCGTGAGGAAAGAGATGGAATGTGCAGTTCTTAACGATCTGCGTAATGCTGCTCTTATATTACGCTTACATTTTCACGACTGCTTTGTTCAGGTCAGCACATCTTTCCTCTTGTAGCACCTTTGTCTTCGGTCTTTCTGAGGTCTATGTCCGGTCAGACTGCACAGAAGTCCGACCTTTATAGTATATGGGTTACATTTTATAGTAACATAAGTTACATCTTTTAATAACATGGATTACATTTACCGAGAACATTATAGTAACATTAAGGGTTTCGGGCTTATGTTTATTGTCCAACTGCACAGGCCCTAAACCCACTATTTGCCTATCTTACATTTTCCATATTTGGGTACAGGGATGCGACGGGTCAGTTTTGCTTGATGACACAGCGACACTCATAGGGGAAAAGAAAGCTCCCATAAATTTTCATGCTTTGAAAGGCTTCGACATCATTGACAAGATCAAGAACCAGCTCGAATCAGAGTGCCCCGGAATAGTCTCTTGTGCTGATCTTCTCACTATTGCTGCACGAGACGCAGTTGTTTTGGTTGGCGGACCTTATTGGGATGTTCCTGTGGGCAGAAAAGACTCGAAAACTGCAAACTTAGCACTTGTGGAAACAAGTCTCCCTGATGCAAACAATGGCTTACTATCAATAATGGCCAAGTTCATTTATCAAGGCCTATCTGTCACAGATATGGTAGCTCTATCAGGTATGCACCCGCTAATCTAATCCTAGTTATGTGTACGATTAATTATCCCACGCAGGCCGCTAGTCCCATGTGCAAGAGGCCTATAGCACAGGGCCAAAAATTTTTAAGGGCCCTTTATTTTTTTCTTTTTGTTCTTTTTAGCCCTCAAAAATTTGTGAAAATATTGTCATGGCCCCTTAATTTTGCCTTTTTTCTACATCCTAACAAAGTTAGTGCTTAATTTTGTAAATTTTTATCGTTATAAAAGTACTTATATATATATATATATATATATATATATATATATATATATATATATATATATATATATATATATATATATATATTGTGTAAATTTTTTTACTATTAAGAGACCAATATTCACGTTTAGAACAAAGCATCTATAATTATTCAGACGGACCTGATTAAGGGGCGGATTTAGTGTAGGAGGTGCACGTGCACCCGGACAAACTCTATTTCTAGTTAAAAAAATATAAAAAATTACACTATTTAATAAGTGCACCCGAATATAAGATTACTTAATTTTCACCTTTTCTGTTGTCAAATCTTATGACCAATTCATTTGGTAAGATGTTAAAGTTTATTACTAAAAATCAGGTTTCAAATCCTACTATCTACAAAAAGTTTCAAATTATTTTTAGCTTCTAGTACGATAAATGAACTCTTTTTCAAAAGCTTACTTAAATTCTTTTATCATAAATAGTTTTTATTTATTATTCAAGTTAATTTTTTACTTCTATTATGAAAAACGATTTTTTCTTTTTAAATATTTTTAAATTTGGATTCTTGCTCATTACTTTAACTAATATAAGTGAATTTTATTTATTATCTATTAGTTTTTTCATCGTTGATTGTTTGTAAAAATAAGTAAGTTCAAAACATATAAAAAATAAATTATAAGATATATTAATTTCAAGAAATTCCTAAAATGATGTCATCATTATAACAACAATAATGTAAATATCGTATTTTGAATAATTTCTTCATGACATAAGCTTACTATTTTCAAGTAAACAATAACAAGAAAACGGTGGGTTAAAGATTAGCGCTTGTTTATAATTAACTTAGGTTTTAAGTTATGTATTATAATCTAGTCGCGTTTGAAAAAAAAAATCAGTTTGAACTTTTATAAAGTAAATCGTGCACCTGCTGTCAAAACATTCTATATTCGCCACTGGCCTGATCCCACAGCTCTGACTTGTTAGGGTTGATATGTCACGATGATGCTAAGTCGTTGGATCAGTAATCGTACACAAAAATGGTACATGAGATTTGTACACAATGCATCTTTTACACACGCTACTTAATGTATGAAATCGCGCATGCATGCAGGTTCTCACACAATTGGCAAGGCACGTTGTTCGAGTTTTCGTTCAAGAATCTATGGAGACTATGCAGAAACATCATCCTTGATGAGTCCAATTTCTACGACAAACCTCAACAAGTTAAAGTCGATATGCCCGGCTGCAGGAGGAGGAAAGAATGAAGAAGCGGACTTGGACTATATTACCCCTAAACTCTTCGATAACTCCTATTTTCATTTATTGTTGAGAGGAGAAGGGCTAATTAACTCCGACCAAGAACTTTATTCTAGTGTTTTTGGAGTTGAAACTAGCCGGCTCGTGCAAAAATACGCTGAAGATGCGGTAGCATTCTTCGAGCAATTTGCAGAGTCTATGGTGAAAATGGGAAATATTACTAATCCGGAAACATATGTTGATGGAGAAGTTAGGGAAAATTGCAGGTTTGTGAACACATGAAGTGCAGTTTTGAGTACTCATGCATTTGTTTGTCTATGTTAAGAAGTGAGAATCAACTAATTTAAATGTTACACAATTATTTTCATTGAAATTTGAGGTTTCTGGATTGTTTTTTTTTTATTATTATTATGATTGGTAGAAAATGATGTCTTTTTCATCGTGAGCCCGACCCTTCTCTATATCCAACATATCAAAAGCTTTTGTAACACCATATTATCCTTTTTTTAAAACTTTTTTATCCTATGAATTTTACAAAAAAGCTCCAATCAATCGAATACAGTTCGTGACCCATTTCTATCATATTTCAATATATCCTGTCCCGTCCGTCTTAAAAACAATTTTAGTTCAGACATGTCCTAAAAATTTAAAATCGTTGAATCTCAATTATCGAGTGATATATGGTATATATAAATTACGTTTTATTATATTTTATTTTCATCTTGTTCAAGTTAAAATTATATGGGTTTCGCATTAGCCCTAACAACTTGAAACCGATAAATCTAAAGTAATACAAGTATGATACTCCCTCCCTCCGCCCCAATAAGTGCTTCACCTTTTTGGGTGGGCACGCAAATTAAGGAAATGGGAGGGAAAAAAAATGTTGTGAGTGTAATTTGAAAATAGGAGAGAGAATTAGTGGAGGGAATAGTAAATTATAATAGTGTTGTGAATATTAAAATAATGTAGGAGAGAGAATGAGTGGAGAAAATAGTAAAGATTCTTTGCCAAAAAAGGAAAGGTGAAGCTTCTAACGGGACGCCCTTTTGAATAATTAGTGAAGCTTTTATTGGGACGGAGGGAGTATATGGAGTCGTATTTCATTTATTCCCTAATAAGGGTATGTGACGTTGTATCACTGTAAAATTGTACATACTAAAACTATTTCTTTATTTAGAAATGCAACACTTAAAGTAAATAATTTTACTTTCTTATTTTTCATATTCGTTTGCTTTTAAAAAAAGTAATAGGAGAAAACACTCTAAAAAGTAGAATGTTTCAAAATCATTCATTTTTAAGCCTTCTTAAATTCTCTACAATACTTTTTGAGAAAAAAATCCTTGTCTTTTCTTGAAAATGTCACGCCCTTAAGGGTTCGATCCCTCCCTTTTATTTTATTATATTTGAAATACTAGCAGTACATTTGTACGATGCACGAAAATAACATAATTTATCTTAAATCAAAATTAGTACAAAAATATATATAATCAAATACCAATTAAAATTAAAAAATATAATATGAAATAGTGATATTTAAAGTAAATATAGGAAAGTAAATAACAAAGAAAACAACAGCAAATACGATTATGTAAACAATTTTTCTAACCAAAATTAGTACAACAATATATCTAATTAAATACCGATTAAAGTTAAATAATGTAATATGAGATAGTGATATTCAACGTAAATAGAGGAGAAATAACACGGAGAACAACAAAGAATATGCATGTAAATAATTTCCCTTAACCAAATAACATCTTGAATCGAAAATACTTAAAGACATTAAATACATATACTCCCTCCGTCCCAATAGTAGCTTCTCATTTTGCCATTTTGGGTGTCCCGTTAATAGCTTCCACTTTCCTTTTTTGGCAAATGAATCTTTACTATTCCCTCCACTCATTCTCTCTCCTACATTATTTTAATACTCACAACACCATTATAATTTACTATTCTCTCCACTCATTCTCTCTCCTATTTTCAAATTACACTCACAATATTTTTTCTTTCCACCCATTTTATTAATTTGCGTGCAAGGCAAAATTTGGGCAGCTTCTATTGGGACGGAGGGAGTATATTAAACCGATCCGTATTAGTTTAGAAATAATAAACGAAAAATGAAACCCAATTTTTTTAGACAATTCAAAACCCCAATTTTTCCATTCCCAGTAGACACCAAATTTTATTTCGTAAATTAAAAATTTTAATTTCTTTGTAACATATTCAAAATATTACAATTTTATCCCTATGTAGAAAAGTAAATTATGGCTAAATATAATAATGACTTAAATAATTAAATAAATAAAATTTTCTTTTAAATGATTGCAACTCTATATATGGAGAGATGTTAATAAAAAAAAAGGTGAAAATATTAAATTGTTAACTTCACATCTCTCCCCCTCCCATACCCCACCCCCATCCACATATCACAAATTCATCCATCTCCCTAAAATTTGCAAATGCATCTCTCGTCTCACATATATTACTGAAAAATTATATCCACTTTTTCTTAATAATTTTTTTATCAAACGACAAATCAACAAAATTCACAATAATATAATAGACGACACTACACAAACGTCGAAAGCTCAACTCAAACATCAATAGTAGTTCTATCTTTTAACTTACAACAAAGATTATTACAATCAATTAAAGGAAAAAAACATTATCTAATAGACTTTATCTTCTTAATATATGTACAGAGTAATCTCATTTCACCCCTAAAATATTTCATAACTCTTCCCCACTTAATCAATTATACATACATAATCATCTTAATCATTTGAAAAGAAAAATATATTATTTATAAATCTAATAGTGACTTAAATAAATAAATAAGTAAATATTTTTTTATTTCGAATGATTGAAACTCTATATAAGTAGAGATATTTAATTTCAACTCTATATATATATGTCACAATTCAAAAAAACATCCTTCCATCAATGTAACAATCAAATAATTAATTTTGTAAACAAAGTTTATTACAATCAATTAAAGGAAAAAAAACATCACCTAATAGACTTTATCTTCATAATATATGTACAGAGTAATCTCATTTCACCCCTAAAATATTTCATATCTCTTCCCCATTTAACCAATTATACATACATAATTATCTTAATCATTTGAAAAGAAAAATATATTATGTATACATCTAATAGTGACTTAAATAAATAAATAAGTAAATATTTTTTTATTTCGAATGATTGAAACTTTATATATGTAGAGATATTTAATTTCAACTCTATATATATATGTCACAATTCAGAAAAACATCATTCCATCAATGTAACAACCAAATAATTAATTTTGTAAACAAAAAAAAATATCATTTATTAGTATACGAACAATAATAATAATAAATAAATATCATATTTGTTCACATTAACTCATCATGAACATAATTATAATATTCATTTCCAATTTAACTTATTTAATTTTGAGAAGAAACATCAAAATCTTAAAAAAAAAAACTAACAATTGTGTTAAATGAATTTTTTTTCCCAAGCAATCCACTCCCTCATCAAACCCAACCCACTTCTTCCTCTCCCTCCTTCAAAATATCAATTCATACTATTTTTATTTTTTAGAATATTGACATGTACTTCAAAGAAGAGGATTTCTTTTTTTTTTTGTCTAAATCGAATGAAAGTAGTCTCTATTTTTTGTGGAAAAGAAAATTAAAAAATAATAATTTATTATAAAATATTTGATTTATATTAAAAAAAGAGGATTTTTTTTAAAATAAATATCATATTTGTTTACATTAACTCATCATGAACAAAATTATAATATTCTTTTTCAATTTTACTTATTTAATTTTTTTTAAAAAAAAATCAAAATCCAAAAATAACTAACAATGTGTTAAATAATTTTTTTTTCCCAAACACTACACTCCCTCGTCAAACCCAACTCACTTCTTCATTTCCCTCTTTCAAACTACCTATTTATACTACATTTATTTTATAGAATATTGATATGCACTCCAAAGAAGAGGATTTTTTTTTTGTCCGAATCAAATCTATATTATAAATATATTAAAGTAGGCCAAAACAATTTTGGTAGTGACACATCAGCTTATTAGGGTGAATTGTGATCTCTCGGGCTTCCACGTCAACGGGACTTTTGGATTCTCATGCTGACTAGAATTTTTGCGTACTAGGTTACAATATTAGGTATTTTGATTAGGTATTCAAATGGATGAATTTAACATCCATTAGTGATTAGAAGAATGAAAGAGTTATGGATTGGAAAAATATAAGTAGGAGAATACTTTAGGAAGATGTGAACATATATATAGTGATCATTGTATCTTTATTAGGTTATTGAGCATTAATTTATAAATGTGTAATATGAATAGTTCATCAGTTAATGTATAATATGAATAGTTTAGCCGTTTACGAATGCCAAAAGTTTGTGATATTATGACTAATAGAAGTGGGAGGTGTGAAAAGCCTAAAGGACCTCGATTATTGGATGGTCATTAATTTTTCTCAAAGCAAATATGCATGGAGAATTTGTCATTTTATCAATGTTTGCTTTTAATCACTTTTTGTAGAGAAAATTTGGGCGAAAAGAAAAATGTGTGAAGTTTAAAAGATTGATATTCGTAAGTATTCCACAATCTCACTCTTTTTCCTTTTTGTGTGAAATTTGCACTCAAGTGATATAGAAGACTTAATATCTTTTAACTTCTTTCGATTAAGATTCAATTCTTTATTTATGTTTGTTATTGATTTTAATTTTAGCCTCAATTTTATTTTGTAATTCTTGATATTTGTATTGATTTTATTTATTGTCCTTTTCTATTTCATTTATTTGTGAATGTATTTTTTCATTGTTTTTGGTGAATTATATTTTATATTTCATAAGTATTCATTAACTTTTAATTTGCTTTTGCTAAATTTTTTTAAGTCAAATTACAACTTCGTTTAAGGAAAATCTTTATTATTATTTTTTTTTCATTTTTTCCTTTTGATTATAATTAGATTTTATACATTTTGTTGTACTCTTGATTTTCTTATGTTTGTTATTTCAAACTTGATTTTAGTTTTAATTCTTCTTTCTTTTGTAATATTTATTTTTTTCCTTTGATATTATTTTTTGATATTATATCATTTTGTTCCCATGAGTGAGTAATTTATTCATTGCCTTTTGTTTCTATTAAATTTTGAGTTTTTGTATTTCATATATCTTATTTCTATTATATTTTGTTTTGATTTGAATTTGAATTTCATTGGTAAATTAAAAAAAATAGATTTTTCTTTTTGCTTTTATATAGTTTGATGTGTTTGTAAATACTACTTTTTATTATATTTTATCAAGATTTTTGTTTTGTTTTTGCTAATTTTTAAGACATTGATGGCTTTGTTTAAGGTAAGCACTTCGTTTTGACATTTTTTTCATGTTATTTATTTTGAATAAGATTTGATTTCATAAATTTATGTGTTCTTTTGGTATTTTGTATATTTGTTATTTTAAAATTGATTTTAGTTTTACTTCATATTTATTTGTAATATTTATTTTTTCGCTTTGATTTTTTATATTATCTCTTTGTTCCAGTTTTTAAAGATTTTTTTCATCTCTTTTTTATTATATTAAATTTTGAATTATTTCCTGTTCATAATTCTATTTAAATTTTGTTTTTATATTGAATTTCTTTGGTAAATTAGAAAAAATAATAGATTTTGCTTTTGTGTAGTTTGATTGTTTTTGTTAATGCACTTTTTTCTTTTCTTTTTTTAAGATACGAATTCCATATTCTATGTAATTGTTTTATATTTCTTTTTTTGTTTTTTATATTAATTTACTTTTTCCTTCTTAAGTTTAGAATATTTTGTTATTTATATGCATATCTTTCTATTCTCATTTTCATTATATTTTTGAATTACATTTTCTATTGTTTTTCTATTTATTAATATTAACATTCTTATTTTCATTTACTTTTATGCATATTTATGTTTTTTTTTTCGATATTTAATTTAGTTTTACTTTTGATTTTCTTTAGAAACTTTTTGTTTTTATTTAAATTTTTTTGTTTTCGTTTTTTTTTCTTTCTACTTTAATCACGTTCATGAATGAATCCTATTAATTTTTTTAATTATTGACATAATCAAAATAATTCAGAAAGTATATTAGTTGCCTAATTAAATAAAATTAACTATAGTCTCAATTTTTATTCAAGATATTAAGATTTTTATTTATACATTTATATATCAATTTTATTTTTATCTTTATTAATAATATTTATTTAATTTTCCATATTTACAAAAATTCAAAATATTATTTATTTATATGTACAAAAATTAACTATGATAATATTTATGATCTTATGTGATTACTACTGTTAATATAATTCAATGTATTTTAACTTTTGTTTATAATTTTTGATTTTGTTTATTTCTTGGTCTCTATGTTGTATATTATGTCATTATTATTTTTATTTTTATTTTATCAATTGCAGGAAAATGAAATAAGAAAATTCATAGAGATCCAAGAATTGAAATATATGCTCTTTCTTAGCAATAGAGAAGATAGGAGCAACAAAAGGATCCAAATCTGTTTAACATTTTATGTTACTTTACATTTTTTTATTATTATGAAATTTCTAATAAATTTCATACTTTCCAGTTTCCATTACATTATCATGTGATCCATAGAAACCCACAAGGAAAAAAAAGAAGAAAAAAAGTGCAGGAGCTTAACATGCATCTTAAGGAAAAAAAAAAGAAAAAAGAAAAAAAAAGGACTGATAATGACTTCATAATTAAACTAGAACTCCATGCATAAACCTTCTTCATACCAACCCCAACTACTTGCAAAAACTCCTTTTGACGGCAAAACACCTGCTAAACTTTCAAAACACCTTCACACACTTCTACAGACGCCTGAATTTTACATACAATTTGAAGAAGAAAAAAAAACTCTCTCCCCCGTGCGAAGCACGGGTTACACCCTAGTGAAAGTAGTATTTATTTTTTGAGGAAATTTTTTAATGATTTTAGGTGGATTTTTTTTTTAAATAATTTATTATAGAATATTTGATTTATATTCAAGAAAGAGGTTTTTTTTTTCTGTGTCCGAATCAAATGAAATTAGTCTCTATTTGTAGAGGAAAAATAATTATGAATTTTGGTGTAATTTTTTTTAATTAATTTATTATAAAATAATTGAGGTCAAAGAATTTGGGGGAATTTTTTTTTTCGTAAATTCATGCATCCAATCAAAAGTACTTGATGTTGATTTCAATGTCTAATACTCCCTCCGTCCCAATAGTAGCTTCCCATTTTGCCATTTTGGGTGTCCCGTTAATAGCTTTCACTTTTCTTTTTTGGCAAAGGAATCTTTACTATTCCCTCCACTCATTCTCTCTCCTACATTATTTTAATACTCACAACACCATTATAATTTACTATTTCCTCCACTCATTCTCTCTCCTATTTTCAAATTACACTCACAACATTTTTACTTCCCCCTCATTTTATTAATTTGCGTGCAACCCAAATTTTGGGCAACTACTATTGGGACGGAGGGAGTATCTACATTTATGCCACGAACGTAAATGACTAAAATACGCTTGTCAGATTTTCAAATTTAACCAATTGATGTTAACGTTTTTGAGCGCCAAATTTTCATTTTAGCCATCTTCTTACTTTTAATATAGTATAAATTATGTTATACATTTTGAGAAAAATGTTAGTAGCTATTTTTATCAAAGGTAATAGTCTTCAATCTTCATACGTCCCAAATTGACTGCCAATTTTAAGGAAAATTTTGTGTCGAAATGATCATTAATTAATTTATTACAATCGCCTTAAAATATTATCTTTTGATATGCACTTGTTATGGAAATATAATGGTAGTTGTAACGATTTTTTTCCCAAAATATTGCTTTTTAAAAATATATTTACCAAAATAACATTGATAAAAACTTATTTATCAAACTAACACTTTCAAGTTTGATTTCGAAATTATCAATTTCGGAATAATGTAGTCCGGTATTGGTAATTTCAGAATTGTTTTGTTTTATTTTTCAAACTGAATTAACAAAATAATATTTTCTGAAATTTTAATTCCGAAATTACCAATTCCGGAATTCATGTAATCCGGTATTGGTAATTTCGGAATTCATTTTTTTTTTTAAAACTGAATTAAGAAAATAATTTTTTTGGAAAATTCAATTTCGAAAATGCTAATTTCGAATTTGCTTTGCAAAGAATCTTTACTTCTTCTCCCTAGCACAACAACTCTGTAAACAAACATGAGAAAAAAACAGTCAAAAAGAAGAAAAAAATAAGGAAGAAGAAGAAGAGAAGGGAGGTGGATTTTTTTTCAAAAAAATCTAAAAATTCAAGAAGTTGATTAAGAAGTTCAAGATGAAGAGAAAGGAGGTGGATTTTTATAAAAAAAAAAGCTGAAAAATTCAAAAAAGTGAGCATAAGAAGAACAAAAAAAAGAAGGTACATTTTAATCCCTCTTAATTTTTGTTTGAAATTTAAAATTAGTGTTTATTTGATTTTTTTTTTGTAAATGTAGTGATATTGTTAAATTAGGTTTTTGATAATTAATTTTTTTTTCAATTTTTAGGAATAAATATGGCTGGAGTTCCACTTGTTTTCATGTGTTATTGGGGAGAAGATGATGAACACCCGTTTGAAGGTGAACATTTTGAAAGGGGACCAAAATATGCACTTAGGGCTAAAACTAGGTGGAGTTACAAGAAGTTGATTTAGAAATTAGCTAAAAAAATTGGGGTAGATCGAGCTAATGTTCAGTTGCAAGTTACTTGTAGATATCCTCATCTTGTCGCTCCCGGGGTTGCAAATTACATTCCATTTGTAATCGACAATGATATGAGTATGGAAGTCATGTTTGATGTTTCTGCTCGGTTTGGTGGGTTGAGTAGCTTACAATTATATGTGAAGATGAATTTAGTTGATAATGTTCATAACATGAATACATTTCAGATGGGTTCTTTAAGCTGCTATAGTGAGAGGGATGCTGAAACAAGTACACAAACATATGTGGAAGAGGGAGAGGGAGAGAGAGAGGAAGAGGGAGAGGGAGAGGAAGAGAGAGAGGAAGAGGCAGGGGGTGACGGTGAGGAATTGTATAATGATGATGATAATGATTCAAATTATGAAGAAAATATTGGGTTGCTTCTAAATGAAGATCGTGACGATGGATATGATGATTGTAGTAGTCCTACTAATGATAGCGAGAATGAGGGTGATGCTGGGGTGAGGGAAGATTTGGGGTTACATTTGATTGCTTACGAAGAACCAAAACATCATGTGCAAGAGAGAGCCGAGTATCAATTTTATTGTGATATTGGAGAAGGATCAGAGATTTATGATAATAACCAATATAACTTTGATGATTGGGATGCAGAACATGATGAAATTGCCAAAGGTATTCGCTTTTCAAAGAAGATAGAGGTGCAGCATAAAACGAAGATGTTTCATATTAAGAGAAATCTGCGCTTCAAGGTAAAACGAAGCACAACCCGAAAGTGGACTATTGAGTGTTTGGTGAAAGATTTTTCGTGCAATTTTTATGTGAATGTGAGTTTGAAGAATGCCGGGTATTGAAAAGTTACCAAATACAAGGGTCCTCATTCTTGCTTGAGAACATAAATTAGTCAAGATCATCAAAACCTAGATGCTAAGGTCATAGGGCAAGAAGTTTTTGAACTGGTTAAGGCTGATCCCGAGTTGAAGATTGCAGTTGTGAAGGCGACAATAAAAACTGACCATGAGAATGATGTTTCATATAGAAAAGCATGGTGTGGCAAACAAAAAGCTATTGCAGAGGCATATGGAGACTGGAGAAAACTATGGAACTATTCAATACTGGCCACCTTGGCTCGAGCCACTTCCTGGTGCTGGTGGCATCCGTCCAAGCAGAGTCTGGAGCAACCGAGTCTGCTCTTCAGATGAGTCAGGCATAATATATGACCCCAATAACAGAAAAATATAGGCTCGAGTATATGTCTCAATCATATACTCGGATGCATTATTGGGAAGCTGCTCCAAAAGAGGAAAGTGATCTAGAACCCATCTCATAGACACAATTCCATCTTTTTTGATGTCTGCGGGAGATATTGCAACCCCAAATAATTCCTCAACAATCTCAGCCCATTCCTTCTTTTTCCTACTAGTTTCTGAACTAGTCACAACCAATCCGTCTACAGGAAGATCACACAACATACCAATATCCTCTAAAGTGATCGGCATCTCCCCTACATGTAAGTGAAAAGTGTGGGTCTCTGGACGCCATCTCTCAATCAAAGCATCTATCAAGTGCCAATCATATTGTAAATGACCCAATAAATACACTCCGTAAAATCCAGCATTTATAAGTTTATTCTCTATCCTCCAATCAACTCTCACTGGAAGCTCTGTACCACGCCTAGGTCTTAAATTGGACAACTGTTGTCCATCCCAAATATAGTTAGATTTATGTGTCTCCTGTGAAGTCAATACATGTGGATCAATTGGCCTAGGAACAATAAAGGATTGTTGTTCATGTTGATTCAACTGAATCACATAAATTCATTAGTAAAGTTTTAAATTTAAATGGGACTTAAGGTGTTGCTATATTTAAGCTCAAATTTTAAATTTAACACTTAAAATTAACAATTAAGTAGAAAAATTGCAATAAGTTTGTCAAATTAATTTTAACAAGCACTTAATTTTAAACCTAACTTAAGAAAATCCTAACTAGGCTAAAATTGCATTACAATTGTTTAATTCATTGACAATCAACAATTAGGTACATAAATCATAATAGTTTTAACAACAAATTATATAAAAATGCATAAATAAACTCTTAGGAAAATTTAGATGACTAAAATTAAGAACTCAAAACAAAGAAAAAAAAAAGAAAAAAGACTAACCTTGCAATTTTGAAAAAAATTTCCTCTCAAAAATTTTTCCCTTGAATACTTCTCTTTCTTTCTCAGATTTTTCTTCTTCCCCTTCAAGCTCTTTCTCTTTCTTTCTTTCTTTCTTCCTTTTTCCTTTTTCCTTATTCTCTTTCTCTTTCTCTTTCTCTTTCTCTTTCTCTTTCTTTCTTCCTTTTCCCTTTTTCTCTTTCTCTTTCTTTCTTTCTTTCTTTCTCAAAGACTCTTTTTATCTCTCTCTCTCTCTTCAAATCTGAAAACAATATCAACAACTCTTTCTCTCTCTTCAAATGAATCCGGAAATGACAATTCCTAAATTCATTTTTAAATGAATTCGGAATTTGCATTTTCGGAATTCAACTTTTCGAAATCCACCGATTTTTTTTTAAATGAATTCCGGTATTGGTAATTCCGGAATTGAATTTTCAGAAAATATTATTTTGTTAATTCAGTTTTTGTAAAAAAAAAAATCCGGAATTACCAATACCGAATTACATTATTCTGAAATTGATAATTTCGGAATCCAACTTGAAAGTGCTAGTTTGGTACATACTTTTTCATCAATGTTATTTTGATAAATAAATTTTTAAAAAGTAATATTTTGGAAAAAAATTGGCTTTTCCATCTTTGTATTTTAAACCAATAATATATGTTGAGAGAATCAATATGAAAAACTAGCATATTTATAATGCAATTTATTTATTTTTCTGAAACAAAAAATAGTAAATTCAAGTTTCAGAAAAAGAAAAAAAAACATGAATCCTACCCTACATAGCATTAGGTTAAGAAAAAATAAGACAACAAAATAAATGATTATTAAGGACCTATATAAAAATCACTCTTAGGTTACTAACGCTCCGTTTGTTTGGGGGAAAATATTTTCCTCATTTTACGGTGTTCGGTAAGTATCGAAAAATGGAAAAAATGTTTTTCCCACTTTTAGAAGTAAAATGACTTACAGATTTTTCCTAAATAAAATATTTTTCGAAAAATGGTAATACCCTCACACACACATACACACCTAACTTTTCATACACCCCACATCAACCACCCCCTACCCCATCCCCTTATAAAAAAAATATTTTATACAATTCTCCCCCCCCCTCACCACCACCACCACCACCCCCACCCCCATCCCCCGTCGGGTCGAAAATAAATTAACCATTTTAAATTTATTTTTAACAACTCCCACTCTCCCCACCACCACCACCTCAAGGTCAATTTTTTAATTCATATTAAAATTATTTTTAACAACCCTCACCACCCCCTCCCCCACTAACCACCAACCCCCTTCCCACAGTCAATTTTTTCACTTATAATTAAATTAATTTATTTTTAACAACTCCCCCCATCCAACCCCACTCCCCTACTCTCGGATACCCCCTACCCCCCCCCCAAACTCTCGGCTACCCACCTTACCCCACACCTATCCATCCCCGGCCTTATCACCACCCTATCCTACTATCATCTTACCATTTACATTTCTTCCACCATCCTATCCCACACCCACCCAACTCACCCCTACTCAAGGTTCTAAAAAGCTCTAGGCGGTGGAGTCGGGCCTAGTGCGTGGGGGCCTAAGCGGGGCCTAGGCGGGGCCGAAAAATTAGACAAATTTTGCATATATTTCATATAAAACCTTGCCAGTGTTGCCAACAACAAATCAAATTCATGACGAAACAATATAAAATCTACAGCAAATGCCTTTGATTCAACTTTCAAGTAATTGATCATTGCGATATTAGTTGAAAGCCCCAAATTTTATTCAAGAGAGAGAGAGAGAGAGAGAGAGAGAAGTTTACGATTCTTGTGTATTCAAGAGGGAGAGAGAGAGAGAGAGAGAATCTTACAGTGACGGTGGAGACGGTGGAGAGAGAACGGCGGAGAGAATCGTCTCGTCGTCGTCTAGAGAGAGAGTAGAGAGAGATTGAGCCCTAGGTCAATATATGCCATACAATGCCAGAAGAGAGAGAGAGAGGCAACCGTGCTTTTGTGTTTGTTTTGTGGATAAAAAAAGATAAAAATTAAATTAAATCTAAAAAGGCCGACCCAAACCCGCCCAATCCCGCCCAGCCCACCGCCCAGCTCGCCCAAGCCCGCCCAGACCGCTGTAAGTACCCTAATCCGGCTCGCTCCCCATCCGACACACGGAAAACACCACAGACTCACACAAATGTGAACCCGAAGACCCGTAGCCTTTAAAAACCCCAAAACCACCAATCAAACCAAGGTAGGACCCTTCCGAGATAAAATAAAACAAAAGGACTTTTTGGGAATTACGAAAAAAGTTCAGCCTGCAGAAGAGTCCGCGCGGACACTTTTGCAACCAGACATAATCACAGAAAAAATCCCCTTAAAGTCCACAATATTCCCTTAAATACGGGAAAACAAAAAAAAATGGTAATAACATATGTGTCCGCGCGGACACTTTTGCAGTTTTTCCAAACCTATAAATAGAGGGCTCCCCCTCTCATTTTCTTCACACCTCCCTTCTCTCCTCTCTCCCTCTAGCCTTCAGGCTCCCCTCTCAGCCCTTTCGAGGCAATCCCGATCCCTTTCGGTCCTTCCCAGGGCCTTTCGAGCCCTCCCGAGGCGCTCCGAAGTCCTGTCGAGTCATTCCGAGATGCTCCCGAGCCATCCTGAGGCGCTCCTGAAGCATCCCGAAGCCCTGCCGGTCTATCCCGAGCCATTCTGGTCCATCTCGAAGCATCTCGAAGCCCTGCCGGCAAATTCCGAGGCATCCCGAATCAAGTCGAACCTCTGTCCGAATCCACACAGCAATCCCGAGGCACGCCGAACCTCTGCCTGAATCCACACAGCAAACCCGAGGCACGCTGAACCTCTGCCCGAATCCACACAGCAAACCCGAGGCACGCCGAACCTCTTCCCGAATACACACAACAAACCCGAGGCACGCCGAACCTCTGCCCGAATCCACACAACAATCCCAAGGCACGCCGAACCTCTGCTCGAATTCACACCTAGCACTACCCAAGGCACGCCGAAGCTCTGTCCGCAGACACCGATATATCCCGAAGCAATCCCGGTCCGTCCCGGAGCACTATTCACACTCAACCAACGCATTTCCAAGCAAAAGATAGACACGAACCAACATTGGTAAGTCCTCCTTCCCATACTATTTCAATTTTTTTCAATACTTAAATACATAGCATAAAATTTCGACATCCTATTCAAAATGCATTTTTAAAAAGCACAAGTACACACACACAACTTTTAAAGAAAGAGGGATATCGAAAGACTCGTGTATACGAGGCGACTCGGGTGAGCTCTACTATTCTCTTCCCGAGGCGTAACCTGACCTCCAAACTCAAAATCTCATCACACAACAACCTTTTTTCTAAACAAAGCATTTTCTCAACGTTTTCGGTGTAATCAAAACGGCGTGGCGACTCTACAAACGAAAATACAGCAACGACGAACCAGCGCGAGATGCACGGTCCGCGCAGCCGGATTCGGGTAATTTCAACCGCCCAGCCCGCCTAAACCCGCCTAGAACCGCCTAGTCTGCCTAGCGCCTAATTCCCCGCCTTAGTGTAAATCGCGGTGCCTGGCCACCGCCTAGTGCCTAGGCGCCGCCTAGGCCGCTTTTTAGAACACTGCCCCTACTAACTCCACCTCCTACCCTACCACCCCACCTCCATCACCCTATCCCACCCTATCTATTTCAACTTATCTCAAATTATATTTTTATCGAAAAATATTTTTCTTTAATTTATTAAACACATGAAAATATTTTTCGGAAAACAATTTTCTTACCAAACAGCCGAAAACATGTTTATGTCATTTTCCGGAAAACATTTTCATTTTACGAAAAACATTTTACGGGAAATCATTTTCCGTAAGTTGTTTTACGCGAAACAAACGAAGCCTAAATTAAAAAAAAACCATAAAATATGTGCTCTTAGAGACATGTCCACATTCACAATATACGAAGCATCATTTTTTTATTATTTAATGAAAGTCCAATCCCTTAACATATTTATGTTCAAAAAAATTGCTTTAACATCTATATTACAATAGGCAATGAAAAAACCCATCGAGACAAATAGAGGCTGAGATTAATTCTCAGCAATTTGATCCGACGGCCTGAATTAAATCTAAACTACACACTATCTCTTTCCTTTTACCACTCCCACAACAGTTACTCAACATCCGCTCCAGGCCACATGCACACGCACAATCGCAAACAAACACACACAAAAATGCAGAGGACAAAGAGTGTTCTAAGAGATGAAATCAATTAAGAATCTATGTCACCAAACCTTGATTATAATTGAAAAGTTGACATTTGTTCTGCTTATTCATAGTTTTGAATGAATATTTAGAGTTTACTTCTTGCAAGATGAATCATCATAATTCCCGGTAATTGAATTTTGTATTCAGTTATCAATATTTTTCCCTCCTCAACTTTAGTGTAACTCCCCACTTTCTCCTCCACAACAGTGTTTTAATCTCCCACCCTTTTGTGTAAAAAGGAAAAAACCTATTCGATTTCTCATTATTGGTATCCCTATGAGTAATGATTGCATTGAAGGTAATTGCTTAGGGTTCTTTCATGCGTTGTAACGGATCTGCAGGTTAGTGTTTGGCTTTATTGTGTATAAGCTTTGTTTTGAGTTGTTGTTATAATTGGGTTTATATGGTTGGTGATATTCATCTGTATGAGTGTGTTAGTGATTGTTAATTCAAAGAGTAAGAAATGGGTGAGAGAATGAGGTTATACAACAAAATGGGTTGCTTTTCGTGTAGACATATTCAGTGGAGGCTCCATGTGTGCCATGCAATTCTGGAGTATCTGAATCTGTCTTCTCATCTCGTCCATCTCGATATCACGAAGGTCTCATTCGCGATGATGGTCATCCTCTTGGGCGTCCGCTGCACGGCCCCTACCTCGATCACCACGTCCACCATGACCACCGCGTCCTCGTTCGACCATTGATATTCGTCCAAGAAACTGATACCAAATGATGTCGTAGGCTAGAGATTATAGACCGAACGAAAGAACAAGAATCAATGTTTGAAAGCTTAAGCTTTTCTCTACTTTATAAAATCAAAAACTGAGTTCTTTAAACCCTAAAACAACTTTAAATACTCTAATGAAAACCCTAAAACGACTTGGAAAGGTAAAGACTAAAATACCCTAACTTAATTGTTCAAAACACCAGCAACTTCGTAAAACCAAATCTGATTTTCGTCACGCACGACCGTGCATGTTATTTTGCACAGATGCAGAATTTCTGACGTTAAGCACGGTCGTGTGTGTTATCTTGCACGGCCGTGTCACCAATACGCATGGGCGTACCCTTTCCTGCGCACGGGCGTGCATCTGCTGCTTCACCTAATCCGCCAGAAACATCTTCATGTTGATCTGCATCATCTGTCCCCTGATCAGCGAACACTTCCTCGGTTTCCTCAGCTGACTCAGCGGATGTCTCATCATAGACAGGTAACTCATTCTCAACCAAGGCAACAACATGTCAATTGGGGCACTCGACTTGGAGATGCCCGAGCCCATAACATTTGAAGCATCTAGCTGGTTGTCGTCTTTTAGGAATCTATGGAGTAATACTAGGTTTAGCTGCTATCGGTGTCTTCGGATCCGACGGTGTAACCCATTTAGGAACATTAGAATTGCTTCCACCTCGACTGTTAGTACTATCTTTACCCTGCCAACGGTTTATTCCCCTCTTCCTCTTCATCTGTTTCTCAACCTTTAAAGCAAGTCGACAAACATCTTCATAAGTCCAATACTGTTGTAACTGAACCACCTCTGAAACATCAACACACAATCCCCAAGGAAACGAGCAATTGTTTGTTCATCTTCCTCAACAACATTACATCGCATTCGCAAGTGATCAAACTCCTCGATGAAACCCTCAACCGACATATCACCCTGTTTTAGATTGTGATATTCAATGAAGGATTCCTGACGATAGTGGTCAGGAAGAAATTTCCTTCTCAACAGTTTCTTCATCTTTTCCCAAGACTGAATCTTGGACTTTCCCTCTCGAGCCCGCTGTTTCTTAACATGTTCCCACCAAATTGAAGCATATTTCTTCAATTTAATGGCAACCACATTCACCTTATTAATATCATTCATGTGTTTTAGATCAAATACACGCTCAACAGTATTAATCATCAATGAAATCATAAGGATGTGCTTTACCTTTGAACTCTGGAATTTCGATCCTCACACCGATATCCCTAGAAGGGTCATCCACATACATGTCCTGATGTCCATGATTTTGGGCGAAGGGATTAATCCCCTCTCTATACTCCATATCCTCGGCTGAAGTATCCGAATCCGAACCCATATTCGGTGGAGGCTCTATGCGTGCCATGCAATTCTGGAGTATCTGAATCTGTCTTCTCATCTCGTCTATCTCGATATCACGAAGGTTTCATTCGCGATGATGGTCATCTTCTTGGGCGTCCGCTGCACGGCCCCTACCTTGACCACCACGTCCACCGTGTCCTCGTTCAGCCATTGATATTCGTCCAGGAAACTGATACCAAATGATGCCGGAGGCTAGAGACTATAGACCGAACGAAAGAACAAGAATCAATGTTTGAAAGCTTAAGTTTTCTCTACTTTATAAAATCAAAAAACTGATCTCTTTAAACCCTAAATCAACTTTAAATACTCTAATGAAAACCCTAAAACGACTTGGAAAGGAAAAGACTAAAATACCCTAACTTAATTGTTCAAAACACCTTGCAGGGTCGTGCAAAAGATGCAGAATTTCCAACGTCAAGCACGGTCATGTGTGTTATCTTGCACGGCTGTGTCACCAATACGCACAGTCATGCCCTTTCCTACGCACTGGCGTGCATCTGCTGCTTCACCCAATCCGCCAGAAACATTGTCATGTTGATCTGCATCACTCTCTAATTCTCTCCTTCTCAAATTAAATGTTATTTTTGCACAAAGTAAAAGATAATTTTTTTATTATTTTAAAGAGCATTGATATGTACTACATTATTTGGTTGTGCAGTATGTGTAGGTTCTTTAATGTTGAAGATCTGTGCCATTGTATTTGACCCAAATCGATTGTTTAATTTTTTTGGGTGCTTAGGAAAGAATGTTTATGTGTGGGGGTGGTGGGGGGGTCATATACCTGAATTAACACTTATAGCACTGCATATATATTGAATTATATATTGAATTTGGTGTTACAGGTTTGTGCGGTAATAGGTACAAGATTCTGGACATTTATGCATTTGGCAAGCATTTGTTTATCTCTAAAAAAAATTATATCTTCACCGAAGCGCATTGATTAATACCATTAGTTTGTTGATGTGTTTATAATATGGATTTTATATAAAAATAGAATAGTAGGTGACTGAGATTACTTAGCAGTGGGTTTGGGAAACCTAAATTTATAAAGTGGGTTGTTGTTGAAATTTATTATGTGGGATTTGTCTTAGTTTAATTGGAATTTTCCATATAATTTTGTTATCTTGGTTAAGATCAAGCACACCTAATCATGAATATATACTAAAATTGGTTATTTTTTCTCTGTTTTTCTACTCTCTGAAGTGAAGAGGTTTCGAATGCATCGCAATAATGTTGGAGTTGATCAATTCGCATGCAGTTAGTTAAGGAATATCACCAAAATTTGTATTCTATTTTTAGTAATGCGACATTCATTTTGAATCGACCAAAATGGAAAGCATGATATTTATTTCGGGACATAGGAAGTATTCCTAGGGGTGGCAAATGGTACTTGACCGTACCAACCAACCCGCATACCAACCGTACCAATTATAATTGGTACACATTGGTAACAGAAGTCGGTATACCGAAGTCTCGGTACGGTAGTACCGTACCAACTGTGCCTAATTGGTTGGTACACGGTATACAATTCCGACTTCGGTTGGTATACCGTGTACCGACTTTTTATTTTTTTTTAAATTATAAATATATATATATATATATATATATATATATATATATATATATATATATATATATATATATATATATATATATATATATATATATATATATAATATAATATAAAAAATAAATCTAACCCTAAATCTCAGCGTTCTCCCCCTCCTCCTCCCACTACCCGCAGCCACTACTCTCTCATCTCTCTCTCTCTCTAAACGCAGAGGTCGTCTTCCTCACCTCTCTCTCTACCCAAATGCCGGTCCTCCCTCAAAACCAGTTCGCCGGAGGAATCTCTCTCTCTCACTCTCAGATTCTCTCACTAGTCGCTCTCTCTCTCACTTCTCTCTCTCTAGCCGCAATAACAGAGCCCCTCCCCAATCGTCTTCTTCACCACTACAATCGTTCCTCACCGGCGACCCAAGGCCTCCCTCCTTCTCCGATCGCCATCACCGATCTCCCCGGGCCTCCCTCTACCTCAATCATCTCTCCACCAAACAACAGAGGCCTCTCACCGCCCTCTCTCACTAAACGGTTTAGAGGGAGTCTCTCTCTCTCTTTCTAAACGCAATCCCTCTCTCAAAAACGCAAAGGTGAGGAAGACGACCTCTGAGAAATTGATGGAATATCAGGTGTTTGAGAATATGCCTCAATGATTCATATATCGTTGTTTATGTCCTTTTTTCCGCATGTTACGAATTTGATAATCTTGCTTTTGTGAAATTTCAGAATAAACGTGGTGGAAAAGTGAAGCTGCAGTCTATCTTGATGCCGCTTTCTGAGTTTGATCATGCTGAGAAAGGAGATGCATTATATGGTGAGCATCCATTGTTTCTTTTGTGTGCTATGATAGAACAAAGTCCCTGTTTGGTGAATTTTTAATCTGTAGGTATTAGTGTTAATCATATATGGTGGCTAAATTTAATCTGTAGGTATTAGTGTTAATCATATGTGCTGGGATAATAACTTGGATTTGCAATTTTTTTTGTCTTCAATAACAATTGGTATTCGTCGAATACCAACCGTACCAACCGGTACCAACCGTACCGATAAACTTGGTATACCGACTTTTTTGGTTGGTACTGGTACGGATTTTGGTGTACCAATTCATACTTGGTTGGTACACGGTACAAGCAAAATGAAGCCGGTATACCAACCTGTGATGATGTGTCGCCATTTCTCGCGGGAAGGAATTCGATTTTTTCGCGTTTCTTTGAAAAAAAACCAAATAAGACCCGGGAAAAAAGAACGGAGTCGCCATGCCATTTTTGTTTTAAGGGCCAAAACTTTGAAAAAAGCCCGAGATCAGAAATTTGGGTTCGGAGGTCATACGCCGGGAAGGACGTTAGTGTGCACCAGGAATGCCTCGTAAAACGAGTCTTCCAAGCTGAAAATCATTTGTGTATGTGTGTGTGTGTGTTTTGGCCAAAATAATTTGAAACTCAGAAAAGTAAAAATTGGGATATCTTTTCAAGACTTTAAACTGATCCCATGAATTTTTGGGAGATTTTTGGATTGAGATTTGGTACTCAAAAGACCTTTTGAAGTTGAGAGCCATTTCTGCCAGAATGAAAAAGGCAGTGGACCTTTGATTTTGAAATGGATTCAAGGGTCTTAAAACTTCATAATCTGGATAAACTCAGAGAATGAAAGTTGTTCCAGACACCTTAAATAAGATTTGTGCGAAGGAATTTTCCATTTTGGAGAAGATTTGAGGGGTCAAAACCTTCTGGAAACCTCAGATATGAGATCTGGATTCCCAGAAGCTGATGAACTAGCCTCTGAAAGAAAATTTGAAAAGAGGAGTTTTACTAACCCAAAAAATAAATTAAAAATATTTATGGAAAGATCTGGATGTTGGCTACAAAAAGTGTTTTGTAGTCAACACCAAATTCTACATTTATCTGTGTCCAAAAAATTAGACCATGGACTGAGGTCTGAGAAAATTGCTACTGGACAGCAACTTCTCAAGAAAGAAAATGTGATTTTAAGGGGGGTTTTGCATCCATGCTTGTCCCCATTTCCCTAGGTTTTGGTTAGTGATCACTTGACATTTTAGTGGTGAATCAACTATACCAAACCATCCTTGGGGTACATTAGGACTAAGCATTTCATTTGCTTGGGAAGGGGATTTTTATCCTTTGAAAATGAGATTTGATGCTTGAAAATGGTTTTTAGGGTTTTGAAAATGAGTTTTCTTTGCAAGAAAGTAAGAGAACTTGAAAATAATTTTGATCTTTGTAGAAGATCATCCATGGAGATGGTCTTCCATGGTGATCTTCTTAGATCTAAAGCAAGAAGATGAAAGAACTACATTTTGTAGTTTGCAAATGCATGCATGGTTGGAGTTTAGGGTAAGGAGAAGGAGGGTTTACCAATCTTCCTTGTGTTCTTGAGTTTTTGGCTTGAGTGTATGAGTGTTTAAGGCTTAAATATGAGAGTGAGTGGATGAGTGTGAGTTGGGAAAGATTGGAGAGAAAATGGTGACAATTCTTGAAGAATTCTCACTGTTTTCTCTCTATATTTCGCCAGAGGTTCGGTGCAATTGGTGTTGTGGCTCCTTATTTTTGTGACTGGAGGGCTCAATTTATAGCCCTCTGAAAAATGCAAACTCATCCGCGCAGATAGGACCTTGAGCGTGCACTGTTCATTAAATGCTGCTCCAGGCTTTGGACATAAGGAATAAAATTCAAAAATACCAGCAGAAAATGTTTTTCAACTTACTGTTTCGGGATTTTCTTAATTCCTTTTCTTTTTAAGATTCCTTTTGAGGTTTAACCTCAAATAACAATGCCCATTTTACCCTCACTTTGTTAGAAATGTTAGGATTGTTAGGAATTGTTAGAAATGTTATAACTTTCGTTAATTTTCTAACGAAAATTCTAACAAGCTCAAATTGGAGCACTTACACAACCGAACCACCCCTAAGTATTCCTTTAATTTAAAGGTTTCTCTTCTTTTCCTTCTTTTTTGTTTGTCATATTTTCTCTGTTGCAATTTTATGTTTTGGATTTCTGATAAAATCAAAATTTTCTTCCTACAGTTGTTCGGTTCAGGCACTATTGTATTCTTATGTGAAGTTAAGTAATGTGTTAGAACATGATAGTTGACTAAGGTGGAGTTTACTATGTTAAAAATTAACTTTCAATTGGGAAACTTTTTGTTAATAAGTAGGTAGTACCATTTTCTATTCCTGGGTTTTGATGTAGTAAGGGATTCACTTAGGGGGCGTTTGGTTCGTGGTAAAGTGAGGGAAAGTGGGGGAATAGAATGGACAATTCCTTTTGACTTTTCTATTGAGCATGTTTGGTTCATTTTTTTTGAAAAAATTTCCATTCCAAAAGGAATGAAATTCCATTCCTTGTAATGGATTTTCATTCTATCCAAAAATGGGAGGAATGATCAATTCCATCAAATTCATTCCATTGGACTCAAACCCAAATTACTATTCTGTCCCCAATCCAATCCAAATCATAATAATAATAATAATAAGATGCTTTGACCAATAAGCCCCTCACATAAATGAAAATGACTAATAAAATCAAACATTTTTGAAACTCGCCAATAAATCTCTCTACTTTTGCTAGACCAAAATACCCCTATGCCATATTACACTCGCCCCCCACGCGTCCCCCATGCCCAGCAATTTTTTTCTCTCTCTGTCCCTCACACACACTCTTTCTCTCTCTCTCTCTCTCTTCTTTTTTATTACGTTTTTCTTCTATCTATTTTCTTTCTCTCTCATTTTCTCTCTCTTCCTTTTTTTTTATCTTAAATTTTTAAAATGAAATATCTCAAAATCTAA
Organism: Adenophora triphylla var. japonica; assembly: GCA_022495995.1. Taxonomy (NCBI): domain Eukaryota; kingdom Viridiplantae; phylum Streptophyta; class Magnoliopsida; order Asterales; family Campanulaceae; genus Adenophora; species Adenophora triphylla. The sequence goes on along the minus strand of JAFEMH010000465.1, from coordinate 514,222 downwards.
AATTTGAAAAAATAATTCGAAATCACTGTTTTAATCGCATCACCGAGACGAATCAAACAAGTTTACTCATCATATATTTCAAATTTTATAAATAAAAGAAAATTATTTTTCACTTGTAAAAACTGAGAAAATCATTTATCATTTGTTCACACATGAGTATAAAACTGTACAATGGTTTTCACATTTATAACTGAGACGTCTATTTCACAGTTTTGATGTAAAATAACTGTACAATAGTTTTCACATTTATAATTGAGAAGTCTATTTCACAGTTTTGATGTAAAATAACTGTACAATGGTTATCACATTTATAAACTGAGAAGTCTATTTCACAGTTTTGATGTAAAATAACTGTACAATAATTTTCACATTTATAAACTGAGAAGTCTATTTCACAGTTTTGATGTAAAGTAACTGTACAATGATTTTCACATTTATAAACTGAGAAGTCTACTGTACAATGGTTTTCACATTTATAAACTGAGAAGTCTATTTCACAGTTTTGATGTAAAGTAACTGTACAATAGTTTTCACATTTATAACTGAGAAGTCTATTTCACTGTTTTGATGTAAAATAACTGTACAATGGTTTTCACATTTATAAACTGAGAAGTTTATTTCACAGTTTTGATGTAAATAACTGTATAATGATTTTCACATTTATTGGAGCCAATATAGAACTCAGCAAAATACACCTTGGCCTCTCCCCCTTGGCTAAGGATCTTGCTTCTATCAAACTGATTTGTGGCTGCTTTGATCTGATCAATTGAAAACACCATGCATCTTGTCGAGGAGGATGAGGAGAACATGATTGAATCAAGAGCTTTCAAAAAAAGAGTGTGTGTAGCAGAGATTGTGTTAAGTAAAAGTAGAGGAATTGGATTATCATAATGGACAAGGAGGAAGACTTTAAGTGTGCGTACTCCTCCGTCCCAAAATCAATGTCCAAAAATTGTTTATACTCTTGGACAAGATCAAATTTTTTATTTTTTTAGAAAATAGGACATTCATTTTATTTTAGGGCGGGGAAATATTATTTTCTGGGTGGAGACGCACATGGATGATAGAAAAATCAACAATTCAGAATTGCTCGCAGGTTGGATTCCACCCGATAAATCCAGAAACTTTGACAATCATCAATTCAGAATTCTCAAATAAGTGAGGGATAAAAATGGCGGAACAATCTCCGTTCCATTCAAAACCCAAAACCAAATTTTGGATTTCATTCCAACAATCTGCCTCTTGCACACCACCATTCCTGGAATGGAATCCCACACAAAAACCTGAAATTGATGGTAGTGTCAGCCGAAATTGTTGGTGGGTTGGAGATATTTGGGCGTTAAGGTGGGTCTTTGATTGACGGAAGTGGTGTGGTGGCCGAAATCGGTACCCAATTTCAGGGCATGAGGTTGGTGATAGAGAGACATGGCGACGGCATGTCCAGAACAAGGGAAGGTGGGGAATTGATTTTTTTAGAGAAATTGAAGGGAAGACAGATTGAGGAAGCAGCAACCATTAATGGGGATGGAGAATGACGGAGAAATTGAGCAGCACTTCCGCATAGAGAGAGAAAGAAAATGAGGAGGGTAGTTTGGCCATTTAAATGGTTATAAATTGGGTGAGGGACTCTGCGGTTGTTTTGATTTCAACTCTTGGATCATAAGGTAAAATTTGAAATGTGTTGTTTTTATTGATAAATTTCACCCTATTTCGAGGTCTTATTGGTAAAAATCCCTAATAATAATAATAAAATAATAATAATAAAACAATAATAATAAAATAATAATAAAAAATAATAATAATAAAATAATAATAATAATAGTAATAAAATAATAAAAATAAAATAATAATAATAATAATAATAAAATAATAATAATAATAATTATAATAATAAAATAATTATAATAATAAAAAAAAATAATAAAATAATAATAATAATAATAAAATAATAATAGTAAATAAAAATAATAAAATAAAATAATAATTATAATAATATATTATATTATTTGATGTCAAAATAAATTTGATTATAATATTTGCTGTAAAAATTTTTTTTATGTTTATTTTTACTTAAATGGGACGAAGGGAGTACATAATTATTGAGTTTTTTATATGAAGTTAAAAAAATGGTAATCTGGACATTTTATCAAATATTAATTTCATTCCAACAGTTCTGTCTTGAAATCAAACATGAATTGCCAAGGAATTGAATAACAATTCCATTCCATTTCGTGCCAACCAAACACAAGGTTTGACCAGTTTTTATTCCTTTCCAATTCCTTCAGGAATCCAATTCCATTGAACATTCCATTTCTTTAGTTTTTTCTTCCGAACCAAACGCCCCCCTATTGTAGTTGAGCTGTTAATAAAATTTGGCAAGGAATGCGTGTAGCTAATTTGAAAATTATTCTCCATATCTTTAGTTTGCTTGATTAACATTGAAAAGTTTTGCTTGATAAATGAACTAAACTACTTATTAACGTAATGGGTTGGTTAGGGTTGTTATAGGAAAAAGGGTAGTATTGGGATGATGGGAGTCATTGGAGGAAGACTATTGAATTGTTCTTTTTTTTCTTTTTTCTTTTTTATTTATTTACTTTATTTAGTTGTTTTCCATTGTTAATAAAATCTAACAAAAACATAACTAACCGTTAATCATACGAGGTTACATGTCTAAGTTTTGTAAATTTTTTAATCAATGAAATTTTGGACGGAGTCATGCAATTTCAAAATTGAAGATAATACAAAGATGACTTTAAAAAAACGACCGAGTGCATACTCCAATTAGACGGAGAATAAAATTGGTCATACCGTCACCGAATACTAGCATTAATTACTGAAACCCGTTTAGGTCCGACACTTTGCACAAACTATCACGAATATTTCTATCAAAGAAGAGGAAAATTGAAAAGTTGAACAAAAAATGTATTCAAAAACTAACATTAATATTTCGATTAAAAAAGACTAAAACTGAAAAGTTGAATAAAAAAATGTATAGGCGTCAGTTTAGTACTAGTACTTAGATAATTGAAAACAAAACTTGTATTAATTTACTTGTTACAAATGAAACCTTTATATTTTATAATTGTGTAAAAAACCTTGGACTAGTTTTTTATTGCAATTAGAATATTTCGTCAATTAAATGTAACTCCCTTTGTTCCAGACTAAAAGTCCTATATTTTTTGTTGTTAACACAAATATATTTTGATCAATAATTTTAGATTAATTTAATTATTTAAATGAATATCTAAAAATTGTTATTGATAATACACATAGTGCTTATTTGATAGCCTGATAGGATTAACCCGTAATAATAGTGAAGAGATTATTAATCCAGGGATTAATAGTATCACTCTTTTTTTGGGATAAATATGAAGGGGATAAGAGATGATAAGAGGCCATATCCGGGTTGTTAGGATTATTACTCCGATTGCATTTAATCTACCAAACATCAAACTTATTGGACTAATAATCCTATCCGATCCTAAGAAGGGCTACCAAACGGCCCCATAATGATGTATCAGTAACAAATTTAAAATTTTAGGTTAAAGTTAAAAATTGCACTCTCCCTCACCCATTAAAATTCACACTTTCAAGTATTCTTACAAATGATATATTTTGATTTTTTGATATTTTTTTTAAGTACAGTAGAGTGGTGTTACCACTAGTGCTGCTAACACTCTCTAAAGTGTTATTCGACGAAGGTGATATCACAAGTAGTGACAACACTTTTAAAGTGTTATCAGAAAACGTCTGATATAATTAGTTGGACATTTCTTACATATGTTATATTGTATTAATGTATAACTATACTTGCAAAATATATGTTTGTTGTTAGTCTAATTTACAGGTAATAACCATGAGGAGACAAGCTACAAGGATGGAAGAACGAGTCAAATGAAGAGTTACGCATAAATGAGGATTTATGCATAACTCGTAACAACTAAAGGAACCACACGGGAAGACATGTTCAAAGGTGATATTACTGAACAAACAGAGAGTACAAACACATGAGAGCACGTGGTTACAAGAGGTTGAAGCTAGGACTTGAGCACAAAGAAAGATGGTTGCTATATTCAAGGAATTGACCGAGTCTTTAGCTCAACAAGCCCAACAACACCTCCATCTTATCCGATCCAGTTCAAGGCTGTTACTAGAGTAGCCTCCAAGTATTTGAAGGCTATAAATAGCAAGTGTGTAGAGAATGAGCAATATGTCGAGCATGACACACACAACTTGCACAAGAAAAGATCATCTACTTCTCGGCTCTTTTAGATTCTTCCTCCCACAAATTATTTTCCACCTTTAACGTCTTTGGACTTGATTGTGTCATGGCTAGGATAGAATTTCATATTTGATATTAGTTCCTAGTTATTCATGGTTATATAGATAGGAAACAATTCAGTCTTGTTATCATATTATTGTGAATAGAAGATCTTGCCTAAGCGACACACTCAAGTTATATATTTATATAACTTGAGCAAAAACCATTTCTTGTATTTATGCTTTTACTTCCGCTGCAAAATGTTTTGTTTTACAAACTGTTTTTAAATTCTGTTGTGTGTGCTACCGTAAGTGTTATCAGTTGTGCTATCAACCATTTTGATAACAATTGCAAACATGCAAGTGAAAATTTTATCTTTGAATCCGAGCTCGGTTGAAGAGGATGAGTTTAGTATTGAGCTGGACAATGTCTACGCTACAATTGAGGTTGCCGATGGTAGGGGCCTTGCAGTTGTGGTGGAATCAATCTGGTATTTTAGGACGGTGTCACCGGCGGAGTTACAACCTAGTATAAGAGGGCAACGACCCCTATTGAACTTAAAAATAAGGGTTTATTACAAAAAACTCACTCAAAAAGATGACATTTACAAAAAAAAACATGTAAGATGGAAAATTACAAAAAACTACTTTTTTTTCTTTTTTTACAAAAAAAAAATTTTTTTGGTTTTTTTTTTATCAGTTTTGGTCTAACAACTGATAATTTCAGTTATCAGTTGTTCAAACAAGTGATAATTTCAATTATCAGTTGTTTACAACTGATAACTGAAATTATCAGTTGTTTGAAGAGTAATTTGTGCTTCAAACATTTGATAATTTCAGTTATCTGTTGTAAACAAGTGATAACTGAAATTATCAGTTGTTTGACCAAAACTGATAAAAAAACAATTTTTTTTTTGTAATTTTGAACTTATGTGTGTTTTTTTTTTTTTTTTTGCAATTTCCATCTTTCTAAAGTAGTTTTTGTAAATGCATCTAAAAATAAATACAGTAAATATCAATGAGATTATTATTTCTTATTAATACTAGTAGGAAGCCCGTGCTACGCACGGGGTTTATTTGGTCTAGGGGGTTTTATGATATTATTAAAATGTGAATGACTATATCAAAAATTTGTATTGTAAATTATTTGGTGGGGTTTGAAGGAATTTTGGGAATAAAGGGGAGTAATTTGGTAATAGTGGGTATTTCATTTCTGTGTTTAGGTTTTAAAGCTTACTCGTATATTCTGGACTTTATTCAGGAGTTGAGAGAGAAATCAAGTGGATACCTCATATAGAAACCTAGCGCCGACCTCTACCGCCGTTCAGCTTCCTTTCCGTCATCATATTCATTTAAATCTCCAGTGCTTTAATTGATTTGTCTGGCGCTTCCTTAATTATATTAATTACTCGGTCAATATTTCTTTGGAAGATAAATTAGGGCTCAATGAAATGCGTCACAACTGAGGAGCTCATCATCACGCCGAATTTGCAGGTAATTTTAATTGCTCTAGTTCTTGCTATCGATATGCTTGTTGATTTTATTTGCGTTAATATATCTCTGTACGTGGTAATGATGAGAAGTTATATAGGCCTACATTTAAGTAATGGAGAGACGCGACGATTTGTAAATTAGCATCGGTTAGTTGAGGGCTGAAATAAATTTGAATGCTTATTCATTTCTATAAATATCAGATTTTGGCCTTTCCTTTTTTGTGTCAAACTTTTTGCTTCAACATTATGAATTTGCCTTCTTATTTTCTTCCTCCTCAAGGGTTGAGTTTAGCCCCTAATCCTCACCTATACCTTTTGAGAGGAGAGTCAGTTGTCTTTGATAGTGACCAACTTCATGATGAAGTTGCTAAGTATGTTGTGACTGATAGACGTTGTAATGAAGTGAAGTTTGTTTTAAGGAGAAATGGTAGAGGTTTTCTAGATGCTGTTGAAGTAATGTGTACACCTGAAAACCTAGGAAACATGGCTCCTCTTCTTGAAGGCGAAAATTGGTGGACTTCAGTTCATGGATGGATTCATGCTCCTGAGTTTCATAATGACCCAATGTCTTTCATGGTTCTTTCTGAAGATCATGTATCTGTGGAAGATATATAGATGTGAAATTCAGCACATATGTACAATTTATGAATCCTCAGGTAACTGTAATCAGTGAAGGATTTCAGAGGAGCAGGCTGCATTCGCTTTTGATGACTAAATATGATGATTTCAAAATGATGGAACTTAGGGAGGGTGGTCAGAATATTTTTTGGTTTTATTTCAATCGGAATAGAATCTCAGTCCAAGTGGTGAACAATGTTAACTTTAGCTATGTTGATGTGAAGCGTGTTCGTGCAACTCGTTTTACCCCACAATTCCCATGGGTTAATGGGTTTAGATGAAAGAGTTTAGGTGGTGTTGGTTGTCACATTTTGCTAGTTTTTTGGCTATAATAGTTTTAAGTATGTTTGATTTGTTAGGCTTTTAGTTTTATTTTCCTTTTGTTGTTAGTGTGGTTGTTTTTTACCTTGGTTGAATGTTTTAGTCTTTGTTTTCTTTCCCCCAGTGATGCATGTAATGGAACTGAAGTTTATCTGTTTTGCTTAAATCATGAATTTATTATTATATAAAATTTCTGTCTAGTAGTAATTGTTAGGTTTATATCCTTTAAATAGTCACTATTTAAAGTAGCAGCTTTCATTAACTTGTATAATCATACAAATAACTTGTTATTGATTACTGAATGTGCGCTCGCCAAAAATAAATTTTGAGAGTCGCCACGCCGTTTTAAAGGAAACATTGAAAATCTTTTTTTGAAAAGAGAATTTGGGTTCGGGGGTCAGATTACATGTTGGGAAGAACCGAGAGTTCACCCAACACGCCTCGTTTGTAAACGAGTCTTTCTATGTTCAACATCCAAAACATTCAAACGTGTGTGCAATTTGTGAGAAACGAGATATGTGATGAAATGCATATACGTGTTTTGTTTTATTGATCAACTGAGGGAAGATACATCTTGTGAACCATTTGATAAGGGAGGCCACATCCCAATTACAAGGAGGATTGAACAAAACTTACAACTGAAATGAACCTTCTGTAAAGGGCTACTTGTGTCGCGTGACAGGACACCACATGTCCAATTGTGTCGCGTGACACTACTAACCACCTTACAGAGGTTTTACAAGTTTCAAAATACAGCAATATCAAGCAACCATAACGTCAAATTACAGCATGCATTTAACTCAGAGATCAACGTAATCACTTCAAATGAGTGTGGATATTGAGGATCCAAACTCTAGATGAACGAATTACAACTGAAATGATGGTCTCTGCAGAGTGGCTAGTTATGTCGCACTACACAGGACCTGGAGTGGTCAGTTGTGTCGCGTGACATAACCTGCCTCTCTGCAGAGACTTTACAATTTGAAATCAGAATCGACAGAGATCCAATCAGATCGAATTAGAAAACCAACTCAACTCAGAATACCACGAATCAGCAATGGATTGACCAAGGGGGTGTGGATATGGGGAGATCCACACTCCCTTGGCCAACAAGCCACAATTATAATGAGATCAAATCATGAACATGAAATTAACTAAGTGAATGAATTAAACAGAGAGATGGTGATTGTGACTTGATAATCAGAGTAGATGGAGCTTGATTATCAAGTCAATGAACAGAGATTACAATGAATTGATTATGCAAAGAGCAAATATGAGAGAGAAAGAGAGAGGGGATTGTTACCCTTGTAGATCCACGATTCTACACTATGTTCAGTGTAGAATCCTTCAAAGCAGATTCAAGTGGTGGATTCGAATCTCAGGTTGAGTATCTTGGATGTTGCAAGTATATGTGTGAGTGTGTGTTGAATGGATGGATGAATTTTGATTGAGGGATGAGAGAATTGGAAGGAAATTGTTGTGGATCTGTATGGAAGGAGGAGAGAGATGAGTTTCTGGGGTAATTTTGGCAGGGTGACAGTAGGGAAGCTAGAAAGGGATCCAGAATTGAGAGGGGGAGGGTCTTATTTATAGGCTGCTGATGAGGGCCAGTTGTGTCGCATGACCTTCCGCTTTCGTTTTCCATGGCTCGTTGTGTCGCATGACTAGACGAGCCACTTAACCGTTTTTTGGCGTCCACAACTGATTCTGGAACATTCCGAGCTAATTTCCAACAAGTCCAAATTGAATAATACCTTATAGGTCCTTTGGCCTGAGAAAAATACTTAAAAGTACTCTCTTTGCAAGAAACTTATAAAAAGTTTTCGAAAGTCTCGGAATGAACCGGGAATTTACCAAAATGCCCCCTAGTGCAATTTTATTATTTTAAAAGGCACCTGTAAAGGGTCGCGAATTGGATTGGCGTACTTACAGACCCCCTAGGCAACGTCACTTATGAAAGAAGTGAGGTTGTCGATAAGAAGGACCCCAATTTCAATGAGCAGCTGGGGATATGGCAGATGATTGATGAGGTTGGATGGCTGGACCTTTTTGGGAAAGGATTCCTACGTATCCAGGTGGGAATCAAGCCTGATCGTAGTTTGAAGAGGAAACCGTTTGAAGGAGTCTAAACATAGGGGAGACCATTTGAAGGTGTCTATACCTGGGAGAGAGATAATTTGAAGGTATCTAAACCTGAGAGAGAGATCATTTGTAGGTATCTAAACCTGAGAGAAAGATCATTTTGAAGGTATCTAAACCTGAAGGAGAGATCATTTGAAGGTATCTCAACCTGAGGGAGAGATCATTTGAAGGTATCTAAACCTGAGAGAGATCATTTGAAGGTATCTAAACTTGAAAGAGAGATCATTTGAAGGTATCTAAACCTGAGGGAGAGATCATTTGAAGGTATCTAAACCTGAGAGAGATCATTTGAAGGTATTTGAACCTGAAAGAGAGATCATTTGAAGGTATCTAAACCTGAGAGAAAGATCATTTGAAGGTATCTAAACCTGAGGGGGAGATCATTTGAAGGTATCTAAACCTGAGAGAGATCATTTGAAGGTATATAAACCTGAAAGAGAGATCATTTGAAGGTATCTAAACCTGAAGGAGAGATCATTTGAAGGTATCTAAACCTGAGAGAAAGATCATTTGAAGGTATCTAAACCTGATAGAGAGATCATTTGAAGGTATCTAAACCTGAGAGAAAGATCATTTTGAAAGTATCTAAACCTGAAGGAGAGATCATTTGAAGGTATCTCAACCAGAGGGAGAGATCATTTGAAGGTATCTAAACCTGAGAGATCATTTGAAGGTATCTAAACCTGAGAGAGAGATCATTTGAAGGTATCTAAACCTGAAAGAAAGATCATTTGAAGGTATCTAAACCTGAGGGAGAGATCATTTGAAGGTATCTAAACCTGAGAGAGATCATTTGAAGGTATCTAAACCTGAAAGAGAGATCATTTGAAGGTATCTAAACCTGAATGAGAGATCATTTGAAGGTATCTAAACCTGAGAGAAAGATCATTTGAAGGTATCTAAACCTTATAGAGAGATCATTTGAAGGTATCTAAACCTGAGAGAGATCATTTGAAGGTATCTAAATCGGAAAGAGAGATCATTTGAAGGTATCTAAACCTGAAGGAGAGATCATTTGAAGGTATCTAAACCTGAGAGAAGATCATTTGAAGGTATCTAAACCTGATAGAGAGATCATTTGAAGGTATCTAAACATGAGAGAGAGAGATCATTTGAAGGTATCTAAACCTGAAAGAGAGATCATTTGAAGGTATCTAAACCTGAAGGAGAGATCATTTGAAGGTATCTAAACCTGAAGGAGAGATCATTTGAAGGTATCTAAACCTGAGAGAAAGATCATTTGAAGGTATCTAAACCTGAAAGAGAGATCATTTGAAGGTATCTAAACATGAAGGAGAGAGATCATTTGAAGGAGTCACCCGAAGAAAATATTGATGCTTTTAGAAAAATAATTGACTGAGATGTGCTTTCATACCTGTGCCGTGCTTACTCCGTAGGAAGGGCCAAGGACCGAGGCTGGCGATGAAGAGTTGTTGGTTTGTCGTGCAAGGGATGATCTTTGTTGATGATTTTCCGTCCACTCATGGGGACTTTGATGAAGACGTACCAGTGCATACAAGCTTTGATGAAGGTGCGCCCACGAGAACGGGCTTTTGATGATGATTTGCCCATGAGAATGGGCTTTTTTATGATTCGCCGTGCAGAACGAGCTTTGCTGATAACTTGCCGTGCAGAACAGGCTTTTGATGTCGCTGATACTGATGAGCATTATTGCTTGAAGATTGAAGTAGCTGAAGCTCTTTTTGACGAGCATTGCTTAGAGACTAAGGTAGATAAGGCTCTTTTTTTTGATGAGCTGGTAAGTCTGAAGAAGATGAGACTGATGAAGATGATAAAGGCAGAATATGCCACCTGCAGGATTTGAATTCTTTGTCCAGATTGTGATTGAGGAATAATCTCCACGATCAGATTATAATCACTTGATTATTGTACCCTGTAGGGGGGGAAACACAACACTCTAGGCACTTTGCATTTTATTTGAGCTTGACTTGAAATTTTTGCTTATGCATTATTAATCTTGATGCATGAGTCCATCTCGGTCGGGGATAAAAATGGAGTGAGAATTTTGCATGGCTCAACGAGCTGATATGTATATGTAGCAAATGATGGATTGTGTATGAGATGGGTGTATATGATGTATGTATGGTGATGAATGGGTTGCGAACCCTCTCCCATGAACTTGAGAAGTATACGAGTGATGATTGGATGACATGGCGCAGCCTAGGCAAGTCGGGGCATTCCCGGGAGTACAGATTACAACAAGTTGATTGTTGCTGATAAGAACAAAGGTGTATCACGCGCCTGAGATGGCAAGCAACAGAGAAAGTGCAGAGAATGCCCTGGCCTTGAAGAGATGACTAGTTGAAGCCCCAGTTGATAATGCAAAGCAAACCCGGAGGGAATCTGGTATGGAGAGCCTGAGAGAACAGCTTAACAAAGCCCCATCTTGAAGAGATTCAATGCAGCCTTATCGCAGACAGAGTCATCTTGTGGCCAAGGAGGCAATCCATCATTTCAGACCTTAGTCAATTAGTCATTGGACAAGTCTCAGAAATGTATACGTGCAGGGGCACATTTTTTGAAAAGTGGGAATGGATCCCGATTTTGTGTAACACACTCGCTTTGGGTTTGACTCTTTTGAGAGAGTATAAGCGTCACAAGGTGTGAAAAAGTGTATGGAAGCCCCTGCTGACAGAAAGACAGTGTTTGGCTCTATTTCCCTATGATGTAGAAAGAGAAGACTTGACGAGATATTTGAAAACTTGTCTTATTCATATTGATCACAAGGCTTCTTAAAACCCTTTATTGATGTTCGGGTTATTCAACCACTAAGCTTGATATGAACAAATATTTTGATTAATCACGAGGAGAGAACCAACTGATATCCCAGATCAAGTTTGGTGAGATGGAAAGAGGATTTGTGTATAGGGACGGCCCTTGATGAGACCGGATCTTCTGAGATTTGAATGTATTTGTGACCGAACCATTTCTGGTTGCCTACGTTCCCCTCATGGCGAGGAGCTCAGGTCGCCGTAGTTTGGGCTTATCCCGATTGAAAGAGAAGGAATGTGGAGATTCGAGATTTCGAGGACCTTTGAGGATTTCTATAATTGGAGAGTTGAAGAACATGTCTCCTTGGAGTGTCAATAAAAGACACGAATGCGAAGCACCAGTGGGGCATCCACGGGAAGTGTCTGCGGAGAAGAAGTGACATATGCTCACACGGAATGTCAAACGAATTGGATTTGAATTTGCATAATCTCTGATTGATGATCTTGAACCAAGGAATGGATTAAGTTCCGATTTAAGCAAGCAATAAAGCATTAATTTGATTTAGATCTTGAAGATATTAGAATGAAACTGCTATCCGGTAGGAACTGTAGCTGGGTTTCAGGCTTCGATCGGCCATCAGGTGATTTGGAAAATTGATTGTCATGACCTCTTAAGATGAGAGGTCGGCTGGGCTTTTTGCTGACTGAACCTCTAAAGATGAGAGGTTGGCTTTCAAGGAGGTGTTTATGATCTCTATGGCGAGGAGATTGATTGCCTCTAAGAATGAGAGGTCAATTTTTGACTTTGGCCAAAGGCAAGGGTAATGGTAATAGGAATATCCTCTAAAAATGAGAGGATGGCTCAGGATTATTTGGTGGATTGTTGGTGAGAGGAAGTCCAAGCTATCGAGAACTTTTGTGAACTTGCAAGAATTCGGGCTCCATTTGAACATTGGAGAGCTTCTTGAGAAGTCGGGGACTTTTGCTGAATTGTGAGAATCTAAAGTCTTTCTTTTGATAATTGGAAAGGCCTCTTGAGAAGTTGAGAACTCTTGCTGAATTATGAGGATCTAAAGTCCTTCTTTTGAGAATTTGGAAGGCTTCCTGAGGAATTGAGGATTATATCGGTCCTTCCTTCATTTTTTTCCACTACTCACACACATACACACACACACATGTACGCACAGAAGAGCCTATGAGATAAATCCTAGGGAGAGAAAGCCTTCCCTCTAACTTCTGGGGGGATTGAACCCATGACCTCCAGGTTTGGAAGCCATGAGCTCTTGCCAGCAGGCCAAATGCCCATGTGCATCTGTCCTTCCTTCATGACTTGAGTATTTTGTGCACCGCCGATTCTCGAAGCTAACTTCTTGGCATTGCTTGGACTTCTCTCAGTAAGGAACAAAGATGATGGCTAAATAGGGTTTCAAAACATGTCAATCTTGAAATGAAAGGGTATTGTTTAGTGAGGGCGAGGTAATGGCTTCCCTAGGGTGAAAGGCTTCAACCGCAATCCCTACCGGATGACCTAAACGAGATTAAGGCTTCATTGCTTGCTTAAGCTTAATTGAGAAAGATTAATGCAAATTCTTTGAGCGACGAACTGACGAGTATGATGAAAGAGATGTGGCACATGAGATGCAAGATGGGGAATTGATTAACCCCAATTTGAGAATGATATCAGTTGATTTTCTCACTCCGATTAATTTAAATATTAATCATTTCAAAGAATTATTGGTTGAGCAGCACAAGTTATCATTTAGAATAAAATCATTTCAATTAAATGTAACATGGTGTGCAAGTGATGTTTCGAGTCTAGCAAGAAGAGAAACAAAGATTTTTACTTCTGCAAAGCAATTAACACAGACATAACAGATTCAAAATGGACATTCATTAATGACATGACAAACAATCTAGACCCTACGAAACTGATTGACTTAGATCTTCTTCAACTCAGGATGGGAGGACCCCTTAGAATCATAGGAGAGGATTGGTGACCACGTTGGGGCGAGCTTTCTCAATCTTACCCTCATCAACAAGCTTCTGAATGAGCATCTTCAGGGGGATGCAGTCATTAGTGACATGGCCAGGAAACTGATGGTAGCAGCAATACTTGCTTGCGTCCAGCTTTGGGTTGCGATGAATATGGCTGTAATTATCAAGGGGCTTGACCATCCCCGTCTTAACCAAGCCATTAAATGCCTCCTCAGTAGTCATGCCAAGATCGTCAAACTTCCGTGGCTGGCGAGGTTGAAATTTCCCACTGCTTGGACCAGTGCTTCCTCTCTGAAGGTTGTTGATACTATTGTCTTTTGGGACCAGGGAAATTGGATTAACCATCTTGTAATTATAACCACTAACATTACCGACCTTGACATCTGAGGTAATATTGAAGAGTCGATTCTCGCTATGAGCTCCCATGCCTACCATCTCCCTTAAATCGGGATACCATCCAGTACCTATGGCTTCACGAAGAGTTGGTTTCACACATGATAAAATGTCTTTTTGATCTTGCAGCGGGATTGGCTCAGACAGCTCATTCAATTTGGCATTCCAGCGTTTATAGAAATCGGTAATAGACTCATCATTCTTTTGGATTGTGCCAACCAGGTCGTCTCTAGTTTTGCGCCACTCGAGGTTTCCGCGATTCTTTTCAAGAAAAGCCTCAGTGGTCTGACTCCAAGTAGATCAAGCTTCTGGCTTAAGAGTGAGAAACCATGTCAAGACAGGGACCTTGAGTGTGAGATGAAAGTGCTGAGCCATAAACTCGGGAGTACAACCCATTGCTCCCATAGTCATCACATATGTGTCCACATGAGTTTTCGGACATGCTGAGCCATCAAATTGCATTTTGGGCATCTTATTAATGTTCAAGTAGAAAGCAATGTCTTTTAAGTCCTAGGAACGGTTGGAAAATGATAAGCCTTTATTCTCGCAATCTAAACCTCGGGGGAACCTAGAGACGCACCATCCAAAAATACACCAAAATGTATTGATTAAAAATTAATAATAGGCAATAATACCTAACTAAACCGAAGCATTTATGAGACGGATGAGCAATCCCAATTTTTGGGGAAATTTGGGCAGCATAACGGGTATTCCTGAAGAAATTCAAGGAAAAATCCGGCATGACCTCTCATCGGTGCACGTTGACAAGGCGACATGATCTCTCGTTAGAACATGTCGTGAGAGCGACATGTCCATACGTGAAACCATGTTACGTTGGCAACATGCACATACATGCTAGGTTTTGGGATAGGTACGAAAGCCCATTATCAATTTTGAAACAATTCATTTTAATATATCTTGAAAATGTTGTGTCAAAAACCAACCGTTGGGTAAGCTGAAAATGTGTGGTTCCACCTATGATGCGCTAGGGGGAAAGGTTTGACATTAGGCGCTCAAACGTAGGCGACATACATCACCGTCCGCGATGCCGTCAATCGCACCAAATGGGCTCTAGATCTATGTGACGTAGTGTGCGGATGACTAGATTCCTTTATTTATGAAAATGATTTTTTTTTATTTCTATTTTTGGAAAAGGGGTGAGAAATGAAAAATAATACACACACATCCAACCCCACAGAGTATAATAATCAAAATGATCATAATTCAATCACAAGAATTGCCCCAAATCAGAACCAAGTCAAATGAATCAAATTCTGCAGGGTGGCCAATCCTGTCGCACGACCCAGGACTGGGATGGCAAGTTCTGTCGCGTGACAGGACAGGCCAATTTTCAGAACCTTAAACAAAATCAGCCCCAGCCTCCAAGCAAACGCCACAGCCTAACATCAAGCCCCAGCATCACATAACAGAAGTCAAGGAAAGAAAGGAAGCCCCCCTACAAAGCATTAATATGCAAATATCACACAATATCACACACAATGCGCAAAATGAATGAAATGGATCAAGAATGAAAGTTTGACCCACTTTTGAAAAACAAGTTTCCTGTTCCCCAGCAGAGTCGCCACTGAATGTGCGCTCGCCGAAAATATATTTTGAGAGTCGCCACGCCGTTTTAAAGGAAACATTGAAAACCTTTTTTTGAAAAGAGAATTTGGGTTCGGGGGTCAGATTACGTGTTGGGAAGAACCGAGAGTTCACCCAACACGCCTCGTTCATAAACGAGTCTTTCTATGTTCAACATCCAAAACATTCAAACGTGTGTGCAATTTGTGTGAAACGAGATATGTGATAAAATGCATATAAGTGCTTTGTTTTATTGATCAACTGAGGGAAGATACATCTTGTGAACCATTTGATAAGGGAGGCCACATCCCAATTACAAGGAGGATTGAACAAAACTTACAACTGAAATGAACCTTCTGTAAAGGGCTACTTGTGTCACGTGACATAGGACACTGCATGTCCAATTGTGTCACGTGACACTACTAACCACTTTACAGAGGTTTTACAAGTTTCAAAATACAGCAATATCAAGCAACCATAACGTCAAATTACAGCATGCATTTAAATCAGAGATCAACACAATCACTTCAAATGAGTGTGGATATTGAGGATCCACAATCTGTTTTGAGTGACAAGTGAACTAGATGAACGAATTACAACTGAAATGATGGTCTCTGCAGAGTGGCTAGTTATGTCGCACTACACAGGACCTGGAGGTGGGCCGGTTGTGTCGCGTGACATAACTCCGCCTCTCTCGACAGAGACTTTACAATTTGAAATCAGAATCGACAAAGATCCAATCAGATAGAATTAGAACACCAACTCAACTCAGAATACCACGAATCAGCAATGGATTGACCAAGGGGGTGTGGATATGGGGAGATCCGCACTCCCTTGGCAAACAAGCCATAATTATAATGAGATCAAACCATGAACATGAAATTAACTAAGCGAATGAATTAAACAGAGAGATGGCGATTGTGACTTGATAATCAGAGCAGATGGAGCTTGATTATCAAATCAATGAACAGAGATTACAATGAATTGATTATGCAAAGAGCAAATATGAGAGAGAAAGAGAGAGGGGATTGTTACCCTTGTAGATCCACGATTCTACACTATGTTCAGTGTAGAATCCTTCAAAGCGGCTTCAAGTGGTGGATTCGAATCTCAGGTTGAGTAGCTTGGATGTTGCAAGTATGTGTGTGAGTGTGTGTTGAATGGATGGATGGATTGTGTATGAGGGATGAGAGAATTGGAAGGAAATTGGTGTGGATCTGTATGGAAGGAGGAGAGAGACGAGCTTCTGGGGTAATTTTGGCAGGGTGACAGTAGGGAAGCTGGAAAGGGATCAAGAAATGAGAGGGGGAGGATCTTATTTATAGGCTGCTGATGAGGGCCAGTTGTGTCGCACGACCTTCCACTTTCGTTTTCCATGGCTCGTTGTGTCGCACGTGTAAGAACCCGAAAATTTTTAACTTTTAAATTAATTATGTTTATTAGAAAATAATTAATGTAATTACAATTATTAATTAGCATTTAATAATTGGGCTATTAAAGGTTAATTAAATGGGTTGAATGGTTTAATCAAGTTGGGCTAAGTAAGTGGGCTTGTGAAGTTAAGGGGCCCAAGGAGGATATACCCAAATATAAATAACCAAAACCCTTCCTAAATTTCCCATAACTCTCATAATTAACAAAAGAAATAAAAATAAAAATTAAAACCCTAAACCTAGGAGGCGGCAGCCGCAGAGGGAGAAGAGGAGCAGCCGAGTTTCTTGATCTTCCTTGATCAATTCTTCTAAACCAAAATCAAGGTAATGTAATTCCCTACAATCCAAAATTTGTTTCATTCAATTTGGTTTAATATTGAATTTTCTATGATTAATTGAAGTTAGAATTGATTATAGATTATAAATAATTATTCTTGGGGTTTTAAAAGTGATTGGTGATTATAATGATGTAAAAATTTAGTGGTTGATGATTAGGAGTATAGCCTAATGTTGAACCTTAAATCTTGAATGATAATAATATGAAACATGAATCATTAATATGTAAAAATCCTTAATTATGGCTTTAGGGTTGAATTAAAAATATTATGTCAATGATTCTTGAAGGAAAAGATGAAATAAAAATCATGTGTTAACCTAGCATGGGGCGGCCGAATGGCCATTATGATGTTTAGGTATGTTTTGATTGGAATCGTTAAGCTTTTGAATTATTTTAAAGGGTTACAGTTAAGTTTCCAACTGAAAAGGACTAAACTGAATTGTTTATAGGCTGAAACCGTTAGAATTCTGACCTTACAGTCAGGAACTAGCTGGAAAACTTAACTGAAGGACTAAACTGTAAAGTTCAAAACTGCAGGAGGACCAAACTTTAATTAATTAAAAGCTGGAGGACCAAATTGTAATTAATTAAAAGTTGAAGGACTATTCTGTAATTAATTAAAAGTTGAAGGACTATTTTGTAATTATTCAAAAGTTGAGGGACCTATTCGTAAATCCTTAAAAGTTGAAGGGTCATTTTGTAATTACCTAAAAGATGGAGGAACTTTTAGTAATTAGCCAAAAGTAGAAGGGCTTAAGTAGAAATCCTAAAAGAGGAAAGTTTCCTTTAGAGTTAAGAGTTATGAAAAGAATAGAAAAGAGAACAATCTTAAATAAAATCAATCTATCAATAGGGAAATACAAATCCAAGAATAATGAAATTCCCAAATATGGAAAGTTTCCAAAAATAGAAGCTTTCCCCAAACTTAGAAGATTAATAAATAAAGAAAGGAAAGAAGTTAAATTATAACGCATGAGGTTTAACTAAGTAGAGATAGTTAACGACAAATGCGAGATACTAAGTTACTCTTTCGTGGTTGTAGATACGCACGGGAAGAGCTGTCCAAGAAGTTAGACCAAGGTAAGGGATTATGCTCCTTAGCATTCGATTGTTTCATATCCTTTGTGTTAGGATTCTAAAAGTTTCATAAAGTATATGCTACCAAGTGGCCGGTAGTGATTTGTATTCCCTCGTTATGAACGTTTTTGGAATATCTTACCATTGATGCGTTTTGTTCAATGTGTATCTATGTGAATTGAAATTGACTTATGTGTTCTCGTACCATGAACACTATTTGTATATGATGTTAAATTGTCCAATTGTTAAGGACTTTTTATGTTTGGGGTCGTTACATTGAAATGACCTAAGGACTTTTTATGTTTGGGGTCGTTACATTGAAATGACTTAAGGCCTAACAGATTGAAATGGTCTCAAAGTTAAATAAATTGGTCTAAACAGATTGAAATGACCTTCACTATAGAAGGAAGTGATCTAAATTATATAGATGTGATTATCATGATGCATCAGAATAAGGGGGTGCTTTGATAATAGCGTAAGAGAACCTTATTCAACGATTGTCTGAAAAGGTGTATCGGAGTCGCCTAGATGAAAGGTGCAAAAGTACTTGGAATAGACGGACAAGTATGTGTAAAGTTTCATGGGTTATTTGTAAAAGTGCCACTATTTGTTATTTGAAAAAGTATCCTTCTTTGACATTCTCAGTACCAAATCTATTAATTGTACATGTTATCCGTTCATTGATATATTGTTAAACTCCGTTTGTTTCGGTCGTCTCTTCTTAGAAACCGAAGAGATCCCGTATGAACTTATTGAGCTTTGTTCGCTCACCCTTTCATATTCTTTCCCCTCCCAGGTAATAAATGATTGGAGTGGATTGGCTGCGTATTGATGGAGTAGCGGCTTTTGGAGTTCAAATAATTATTTTAGAACATTAAGTATTTTTGAACTAGTGGTTTGTACTAGCCGTAGAGATTGTTACCGTTTCAGCATTCAAGTTTATTTCAAATAGTGGTTAGTATTTTGAATTATGGTTTTAGTAGCCGTTGGAGGCTATTCTATTAATAAATTAAGTATTATTATTATGTGTGGAAATTGGGGTCGTTACAGCACGACTAGACGAGCCACTTAACCATTTTTTGGCGTCCACAACTGATTTTGGAACATTCCGAGCTAATTCCCAACAAGTCCAAACTGAATAATACCTTATAGGTCCTTTGGCCTGAGAAAAATACTTAAAAGTACTTTCTTCGCAAGAAACTTATAAAAAGTTTTCGGAAGTCTCGGAATGAACCGGGAATTTACCAAAACGCCCCCTAGTGCAATTTTATTATTTTAAAAGGCACCTGTAAAGGGTCGCGAATTGGATTGGCGTACTCACAATTACATAATTTAGTAGATGTATAAATCTATTAGCAAAACTAAATTAAAGTGTCATGTTTTTTGTTGTTATTGTGGTCTTCAAAAGTTCATCAATATCAGTACCATTGGTCATGAAATAAGAGCAAGCTGAAGTGTGAGTTTGGAAATGAATATTAATCTAATATCAAGTGTTTTTCTTCATCTTCTTTGCAGGTTCTTAAATCCTGATTATAGCAGTTAATAAACAGGGACCTTACAAAAGAGACCAATAAAAGTATTAGAAGAAGTAACCAAAGTTAAGTGAAAAATTATTTTATGAACTATTCTAATCTTTACTTTCTAATTAGTTTTATCTTCTACAAATTTAATATTTTTTTATGTGTACATTTTAAGCCAATACTCCGTCTAATTTAAAAGAATGAAATAGACATTAAGATATTATTACACGGTAGCAAATACATATTTATATATGCTAATATATGAGGCTTAGTAAATTAACTTAATACAATGTATTGAAAACGTCGCGATAAACTACATTTTTAGTCCACCCTATATAATCTTCATCATTTTCTACGGAGAGAATTTGAAGGCCATCTGGTGTTTTAACTCTGGATATTGCAACATACAATTGGCCATGACTAAAGACAAGTTGTGGCAAATATAACCCGACGTTTGCCAATGTTTGACCTTGACTTTTGTTTATGGTCATCGCATAGCATACTCTAACTGGAAATTGTCTCCGTCTCAAAACAAATGGGACTTTTCCTTCAGCAGCAGTCAATGTTATTCTTGGAATAATGACTTTATGCCCAATATGTGAGCCCGGAATTATTCTTGCCTAACTGTGTAATAATCAACCTTGTCCCATTACACATACCTTGACTTGGATTTACATTACGAAGTAGTATAACTGGAACTCCTTTCTTTAGCTCCAAAACATGATTAGGTATACCAGGAAACTTCAAACTATTAAGATATTCCATATGATATAGCATCTCGTTATTGCATGTACTTTCACTTGACTTGTCTATGATATCATAGCTTGAATATTCCTTAACATCTCCTTCGACTAAACTCATAATGAATGAATTTATTTCATCAACAACCTCGTTCCGCAGACTTAAAATTGCTCATTCAGTCAAATAGGTTGTGTCAAATTTTCTTGAGTTGAAATTTGGATATGTTGATGAAAATATATCTTGAATTGGATTGTCAGATGAAGGGAGCAGTACTTCATCTGGTAATTTTATCCATTCAGCTTCCTCAGCATCTCCTCTTTTCCTGGAGTCTTCCTCACAATCTCCAACTCTTAATATCCATTTTGAGAACTCAGCCAAACTCTGTTTGTCTCCATCATTTGTTGAATAAGAGTTCTGTAGACGCATATTCTTCTTTAAAACACATAACTCACAATCCTTCTACAAATATGAGTTGTTTAATGATGCAGACACAATATCACCCCTTGTTCCTCCGGGAATAACAGGAAGAATCTGCCTAAAGTCTGCACCCAATAAAAATATTTTGCCTCCAAAGGGTTTCTCAATGTCAAAATTGGCTGTGCCGCGTAAAATGTCTTTTAATGTTTTATCCACGGCTTCGAAAGCATATTTTGAATCCATAGGAGCTTCATCCCAAATAATTAAAGCAGCTTTCTGAATCAGCTCAGCAAGCTGAGTCTTTTGCTTTATTGGGCATGTTGAGTTCTCATCAAGAGTGAGAGGAATTCTGAACCTGCTGTGAGCTGTACGTCCTCCTGGAAGTAGTAAAGTTGCTATTCCTATAATAATATGTTAATGTAAGGAGGAAAGTTACATATAATTCACGTAGGAAATTTTTATACGTGCACAATTTAAGTAATTCATTTTAAAATGAATAATATTAAGATGCTTAATACCTGACGAAGCAACTGCTAGTACAATTCTACCTTCTGATCTCAACTTGTTGATAATTGCTTTATACAAATATGTTTTCTCTGTCCCACCGTAACCATAGAGGAAAAATAATTTCGATTGCTGCTGCTCTACTGCCGAAATGACCTTCTCATATACATTCAGTTGATCCTGGTTGAGAGAATTTCTTAATACTTCATGTTCTTCACAAAGATTGTTAACATCGTAATTTTGTTCCTCCATAAGAAGTCTATTTTTCAACTGATATAACAATCGTTTATCGGGCAAAGGCATTCCTTGTATATCGTCCAAAGACCTTCCATTTTTGACCAACACTTTTTGCAACTCTGCCAATGTCAAATTTTTAATCTCATCCACTCCTAGTTTCAATGAAGGAAGCCTCAATATCCTTCTTCGTATTCTCAGGATATCTTCACATATTTTTGACCAACTGTACTCCCAAAATTTGCCTGCATCTGAAACATCACAAAACAACAGAATGGTTAGAAACAAATCTCTTATTTGTGGACCACTTGCCCAATGTTTTGCTTCATCTATGGCTTCATGCCATTCACCATCATCTTCCAGGAGCCCACGGGCATAACACGCCATCTTCACCGTCGAATATAAGACCTCATCAAACTTTTTAATATCATTATAGTTGTCACAGCCTTTGACAATATTCAATAGTAGACGCAAGTAATACCGCTCTCCAGAACTTAGATGTGAATAAGTTAGCCGACCAATACTCCTCCCAAATTTACGCCGTTTCCACATGAGTGTCCCCTTTTTCCATACATAATCTTTAGGAAAGTCAGCATAAGTCAAAGTTTTTTCATGTTCATCGACTTTATTTGCTTCCATCCATTCTGTGAATATAGTTTTTCTTGCCTTTTCTGTGTTGACAATTTTGGGTAAAGGGTCATCATCATTGAAAATTAACATTTGTTCATTTACTAAATGATAACACAATCTTTCCACTGTTGGTCGTCTGTAATGGATGGGGAATTCAAATATTCTCCAAATAGCTTCACATGCTGAAATATACCGACAATCAAGACGTTTTAATCTCATCATTTCTGTCAACATCTCCACTTGATCTTTCCATTGGATAGCTGAATTGGAGATGACAATCGTGCCTCTGTCAGGACCTTTAGTCACATACTTAAAAAGATACTTAATGGCCTTAGACTTGTTGCATGCTTCAATATTTATATGACTTTGATATTTAATCAATAAATATCTATTATAGGGGACAACATGTCTATTATCCAGGCTGACACCATTTTTTTCAACTGTAATCTTCGAATCCCTTCTTTTATATACACAATAACCGTTTTCATCAACAACTGTTTGCGATTGAAATGATTTTGGGAATTTCTTTGAACAAACTCCTGTTAAAAGTAAACTTAAAGGAGTCAACTCATTTGAATTATATCAATCTTTAAAATGTATAATAGTTCAAAAGTAACTAACCATCAATTATGCAAGGTGAATTTGGATTTGCATAACCGCACGGTCCATGCATCATGAATTGACTAACAGCCTCATAACCAATTGGATCAGTTTCTGGATCAGGTATTTCTGCAGAAATAACTAAATCCACTTGTTCACTTGTGTTGATTTTTGCTGTACTATTGACCCAAAAAACAATATGAGCATGGGGTAAACCACGCTTTTGAAACTCAATCGTGTACAAAACTGCAAATAGAAGTAATAAGAAAAGTGAGTAGACAATATTTTGAAATCACAGTTGTAAATACAACAATTAAATCATGACAAACCTGCATCAACTTTCCCAAATATTTTGTTGTCAATAATATCGTGTATCATCTCATCCAGCTTTAGGCGGAAAATTCTTGATTCAATATCAGGTCTATTCTCTGGCTTATGTCCACCCAACTAAGTCACCAAATCTGTAATTTCCTTCCAATTTGGGTTAGCAGTAAATGTTATAAAGTAATCAGGATTGCCATAAACTTGACAGAGTGCCATTGCATCCTGGTAATTTTGAATCATGTATCTAGGACTTCCTGTGAATGAGGAAGGCAAAATAGTTCGTTGACCAACATTTTTGGAATCAGAATCACCACTCCGAATTGCGTCATGTACATTTCTGTACAAATCAGTACGCAAACTGCCCTGATTATTTCTTAACCAACGAAGACGTTGCTGGAGAAGTTGGGTATAGCAATCAACAATGTATTGTTGGTAAAGTCTGCCTGAAAGTTGTAAAGTTTGTCCTTGATTTTTTTGCTCCTGAAATACGTAGCAATAGTATTCTCGAGTTGTGACATTTTTTCTTTTAGTTTTCCACTGGTGGGCCGGTGTTTCGAACATATGGAATGTCCAGATGAAATCCATCCTCACTGTATGGAAAAAGAAGAGGATATTGCATAGCCATTAACAGTGGATGCAAATCACTGATTCTTTTCAAGAACCCATTGGTACCTTGAACTATTAGGTCTCTTTCTCCATTAGTAGTTGTCATATCCCCAACTATTAACATGACTATTTCTGAAGCCGTTGGTGCTGAATACTGACGCTGCCTATTTGCTCTTTTGTTGATTAACTTTACAGCCAAATTTCCAACATTATGATCTTTGTACCAATCACACGCACTCCTGAAAACTTTAACCAATTCATTATGAGAGTTGAACATTTCAATCAGCTGCTCAACAATCTCTGGGCAAATATCCTCATTACAATTCCCTTGATTAACAGCCTTTATTCGGTTTTGAATCTCATTCTCTGTGTCATACACATATAGTTGTAGAAAACTTGCTGCTCGTCCTTCCTGTGGCAACATCGATCCAATTCGATGGTAGTTTTAGCCATTTATCTTATAAACATAAACTGAATTATTGTTATTAATAGAATTATCTACTTTAGCTCCCATAGATGTCATAGAAAACATTGAGTTGTACGCTCTTATATTATCCATAAACTTAGATGAGATGATGCCCTTTTCTCCGGTCAACAGTGATTTGAGTGGTTCTGGGGGTTCTTGTCTTGGGCTAAGTTCAACCTTGCCGTTTATGCAGCATAGACCAAATACCGGGTAAACTTTATTATAATTTTCTTTATTCTTTCTTGACCCCAGAAAATTGCATGGTAGTACTTGCATGTGAATTCAGGCAAGCCATAGTATGAAACTTCGACTGAAAATTTATCTGCATTATTAAGAATCTAATATTATTACAAAAACATTATTCATATTATATTATGCATATACTTTATGTAGCTCAAAGATTTGGGTAATTACCCCCAGCTTTTACTCTTCGTCTCTTATCAATATTCATATTTTCCTGGTGGCTCGGTTGCTTACAATAATTTTTTTGTGGTCGGCATACATCTCTTGACTTAATTAACTCATACCTTCTTTGCTTAGCATACATCCGCTTCATTTCAGCTATTACATTGGCGTCATAAATTAGACAACATTTAAATGGATTAAAAAACTTAACAAACAGGAGTAAGAATATAACTTACGTGATATGTTCACAACGTAATAAGAAGTTTCTTCTTTTGAGTTGCTAGCTTCTAATTGAGGTGGTAGTCTTAATCTTTTTGTTGGGTTTTGTCCTGATATGATTGTACTGTTTAAACCTGCAACGTAAATTTCATAATATGTATATATATTTGATGTCAACACATCTTTATTGTGTTTCCCATTGATGTACATAATATGCAGCAATGTGAGGAGTTATCTCTCAATAATGACTCAACGACACAGGTAATTGTGTACAATATTAAGTCAAGTATCAAAAATCATGAATTACCTTGTATAGTCAATATGGGAGTATGTTATTTTAACAATATATTGCCTTTTTTCCCCTTCATCTTCAATTTTCTATTTGCACGATTCATCCTTGCCTGATCTTTAGAGACAAATTCTATGAAAAATAAATCATGAAACAGTTATTCACATGAATATAGAAATACAATTTATAGAATTACTCAAGACACAACCTATGTAAACATTTTGAGGTCCTGTGTCTTCCCTTGTTCACTTCTTGCCCTTCTTAGCCATGTCACTTTGAAAGATTAATAGTAAAATATTCTTGTAAATATAAATTTAGATGAGAATATATATGGGCATGTGATGAATTGCATTGTTTTGAGTAATTGATTATAATTTATTGTTAGACAAATACATTGTACTGTGAACCATTAGACAGTCTTAATTTCAAAGTCTTTTCACTTTTTAGGCTTCTTGTCTAGCTATTAAAAAATAATAATATCCTAATTTAATGAGATGAAGAGACCCTTACAAATATCTGAATGGGCTCAGTCCAATGAAAAGTTTAAACATATAAAGGTATACTCCCTCCGTGTCGGGTGAATGGAGACTTATTTCCTTTTTGGGTCGTCTCACGTGATTGGAGACTGCCCAAAATGAAAAGAATGTTGTGAGTGTAATAGTAAAATAGGAGAGAAAATGAGTGGAGGAAATAGTAAATTATAATAGTGTTGTGAGTATTAAAATAATGTAGGAGAGAGAATGAGTGGAGGAAATAGTGAAGATTATTTCCTTTTTCTTAGTTATTGTGCCCAATTTTTTGGTGTCCATTGACCCGACACGGAGGGAGTATTATTTTGGATATTACCTAATGACTATGAAGCTGCAAGATACAGACCCTCACCATCTAATAATGCTGAGGAAGGAAAAAAATTCCCACACAAATTGCTTTTCAACAAATTCTATGAGCCAATGCAACATTACTTGTCTGCATTTAATTTGAAATATTTTTTAAAAAAACACACAATAATACAAAGAAAAGAGTAGTCTTAAATTTTTTTGATTCTATACATTTCACTAATAATTCAACTGTTCTGAATGATAAAGTAGCGACATGTTGCCTATTACATTCAACATAAGGAATTATTAATTCCTTATTACATTCTTTACTACACTTGAAAGTTGTTTGTTTCACTTGATCTAAGGATTAAAAAGAAGATTATTGTCTTAAACCCCTACTTATATTTCATTTGAAATTTTATAAACACAAATTAAACATAAAATGACTTCTTATAAACCATTTCAAAGATTTGAAAAAATAATACTTATATACATTTAAAATAATAGAATATATTGATTCTAAAGAATAGATATATGAAGTTTTTTTTTCAAGCATGATTATTTTGACCATTAACAATAGTCATAACAATCGGAAATATATGTCTTAAAAATAATGGAATATATTCATTCAAAATGATAAGAATAACATTTGAAAGATAAACTAAGCGAGACAATATTATTAAAATTCAAATGTTTGCAAATTATTCAAAATGTAAATATTTTAGCCAAAACCTGGCCTATTACATTCAATCATCGGAAAAATTGATTAAAAAATAGTGAAAGTTCTAAGAATTATATTCAAGAGTCCTCCTAGCCTTCTTCTTGCTTTCCTTCTGATTATTTTCACCACATGTTGAGTCACCCCTGAATCAACAGCTACCACTGACCCCTCCTTTGAACTGCATATAAAGAGAGGATTAAGGTTAAACAATTACAAACATAAATTACAACATAATAGAAATTTACACACCTTATTTTATGAGTATTTCTTTTCTCTTTAACATGTGGTGTTTTAACAGACAAAGTGGAAGCCACCAACCCACCATCAATTTCGATAGCCTAATTTGACAGTTAGAAAGAAGATAAGAATTTGCTAATATATAACAACTTTATAAGAAAATGTAGTTTTTATTGAATTGTTGTTACCTTATCCTTCGCTTCACCGCGAATATCCCCCTCAAATAAAACTTTCTTCACAGTGAAGTTTTCATAGTTAGTGGCCCGGCTTATTTCGTTTAACTCTAACTAAAAAATGTGACATTTGCCTATAAGCTGACGCAACTGCCTTGGAAGCAACTCAGCATAACCCTCCTGTGTTTGATGTTATTTAGTATACTAAATGAATTTCATGGGACAATGGTGATTATAAATACAATGAACATACATTACATACCTCTTCAACTAACTGCAGCAAATCTGATGCCTTAATATTTATGAGTTTTTCAATCTCCCGGTCAAATAACACACACTTAATAGAATCTGAGCCATCACCCAACTCAGCCTCAACCCGATACTTATTATAGATCATTAGACGACTGTAAAGTAAAACCATTTAACTTTTTTATAGGATAAGTTGTCTTGCAACAATGAGTTAAAAATATCACCTTGGATGAGGGTATAATACATGCTTCTTACATTCCTCGCAATACAATCGACCATCTTTCACATGCACTTTCTTGTTACAGTGTGAGCATGAATTGTACCTCCAACCATTAATCTCGTCAATTTTTGAAATGCTTGCATAAACGTATAGGGGGTATTCCTGAAAACTTATAATCAGATAACAAACAATTCGAAAAGTGACTATAGCTAAGAGAATATCGAAATCCCACGGAAAGATATGAGAGACAACTTACTATATCCTCGCAACGAAGAAGCATGTCAGAAATTTCAACAATACGCTTTTTGTGCTTATTGTACTCCTCCCTTGAAATAGAAGTAGATTTTACTTCAATTTTTTCCACCTCTTCTCCACCAACTTTTGAACCAAATCTAAAGATTTGTGATTTTGAATTCGTAAGGAAATATTTAATAGTCAAGTCATAGAACACAAATGAACTTATAAACTATAAAATACTCACTGTTCAACAAATTCTTTAACACTACCAGAAAAAGGTCATTTAGCGACGGAAATTTCCGCCGCTAAAATTAAATTTCCGTCGCTAAAATAAATCACCGACGGAAAAATTCCGTCGGTGGTCCGCCGCTACCAGTTCGTCGCAGTGCTCCGACGGGTCAATTTCCGCCGCTATTTTTTTCTTTTACCGACGGAATTTAATTCCGCCAGTGAATTAATGGTTTCAGCGACGGAAAATTCCGCTGCTATATTAATTTAATTTAATTAAATTTTCATTTATTGTGGAAATTTCCGTCGCTGTAATAAAAATTAATTTAATTAAATTAATTTCAGCGGCGGAAATTTCCGTCGCTGTAATTATTTAATTTTAATTTAAATTTTATTACAGCGACGGAAATTTCCGCCGCTGAAATCAAAAATTAAATAAAAATTAAATGATTATAGCGGCGGAAATTCCGTCGCTGAAATTAATTTATTTAATTAATTTTTATTTCAGCATTAATTTCAGCGACAGAAAATTCCGTCGCTGATTCTGAAATAAATTTTAAAAAAATAATTTAAAATATCAATAAACCAAAATTTTTTGTACCTGATATAACATTTCAATTTATAAAACTAAAACTATAAAAACTAAAATTCAAATATCAACGTACCAAATAAAAACTAAATACCACCGTACCAATTCGGGAGGGGAGAGGGGAGAGAGGGGAGGGGAGGGGAGAGGGGAGAGGGAGAGGGGTGGAGCGGGGGAGAGGCGGGAGGGGCTCCGCGGGTACCAAATGTCTCAAATGTTTACAAACAAGTATAATTTAATACAAAAATGTCTAAAAAAATCCGCAATCAACACGGGGACGCCGGAAATTACCACAGGAGTCCTGGCCGAGATGAGCCATCAACAGCGCCAATTGTCTTTGAGTCTCTGCATGTTGTCTTTGAATCTGCATGACGTCGATCGTTCTCCTCCCGCATCTGCGTCCGAGCGCCAAAGCATCCGCAAGCTTTGCCCGCTCGCGTTTCTCCTCCTCCAACGCAGCCTCCAGAGCGTCGACCCTCGGATCATGAAACGTGGGTGGGCTACATTTCGCCGACGGTCGGTCGACGTCGATGGGCATTGCCGCCCGTAATCCCCATCCCTAACACTCGGGCTCCTCTCCTTGGATGTCCCCGAGAGGTGACCTCGTGCCAAACATCGAGCACGAAGGGGACGGGCTCGCCGGGAGGCGTTCCTTCGGGAACAACGGCGGCTTGATATGCGGCTGAAAAATAAAACAAACAATTATAATCATATACACAATGTAAGGTACATAAATAAATTTACATATTCAAAATCAAGTCATTTAATGATAGTTTACTTACAAAGGCATTAGCGGATCGATCGTCAACCCATTGCGGAGGTTGATCGGGCGGCTGTAGAATTCCGAATATGGGTGCTAGCGTAAACATCCACAAAGCGATATTCGGACCATACTCCCTTTCCTATAAATAAAATAAGCGAGATTATTACTTTGAAATTGTATATATAAATGCAACATTTAAACCGATTTAAAAGCATGCATACACTACATTTACACTAAAACTATGGATTTCATAGCATCAACATTGGCTCCCAGCTAACATACGTACATAAACCTATTTAAAAGCATCCATACACTACTACATTTAAATTAACATACATACCATGCGGTCGTGATGCTCGGCGATCGTGAGCGTCCCCCCGGTATGCAACGCCGCCGACCCCGAGAAGCCTGCTCTATTGGCCTTGGCCGTTCGGATATAGCCTTCGCCGCGGCGGCTCCCAATATTCGCAAAATTGACCAAACACCTCATCGGTCATAAAAGTAGGACACAAGGCTGTTCTCCCGCCGCGAGCCGAGTAGTATAATAATTTTTCTTCGTGGTACCTATAAAAATATGAATATCTCGTAAACATATAATGATGACATTATAAAATTAAAAGAGTATAATCATTGTTAATTAAACTAATTAAGGATAGATAAATATGTTACAAATAAAATCCGTAAATAGCTTGTGAGCCCGTCGATCGAAAACATATCTAGCCGTCGCCTCGGCGATGTACGGCGCCCAATAATATTTAGCCTACAACATATAATGATAATATTACAAAACTAAAAGAGTATAATCATTATTAATTATAACATTTTAATAACAAACTAACATTTAAGTTTTAAATAAAATCCATTAACACATTACCTTAAACTCATCCCACGCATCGTCCTTACGCCTCTCGTGGCAACTTTTTTCCAGTTGGGTCAAAACTCGGTCATTTTTCGAGACCGCCGGTATTGCCCGATCTTAGTCCACAGGGTGGGGTATCCACCTACAAACACCGCCAAGTATATTTATACAATAACATTTTAACTTAAATAATGAATTATATATAAAGCAAAAAGGAACCAACTTATATCAAATTAATGAAGAGTTACTTACTTGGTCATAAAGTGATGATATCTCGACAAATATCCTCCTCAGAATCGACAGTAGTCTGAGTACTGGCCCCAGAGGTGGAGCTAGTACTACTGCGTGAAGGGTCGACATCATCGCTACCGGATCGGGACGGTTGCGTCCCAGTAATCAATGTGTAAATAGGCTTAGTCTTCTTACCCTTGCCCTTTCTACTAGAACTCATACTGTATTACAGTAAAAATATTAAAATATACAACTTTAACAATAGGAAACAATATATTCACAATACATCTAAAATTTTAAAGTTCTAATAATCTAAAGCATTCACAATACATATAAAACTTTAAACTATTAATAATATAAAGCATTCACAATACATATAAAACTTTAAAGTTCTAATAATCTAAAGCATTCACAATATATATAAAACGACGGATATTAAAAATAATCTAAAGCATTCACAATACATATGAAACTTTAAAGTTCTAATAATCTAAAGCATTCACAATACATATAAAACTTTAAAGTTCTAATAATCTAAAGCATTCACAATACAATTTTAAACTTTAAACTATTATTAATCTTCGTCTCCATCATCATCACTGGACTACGAATTACTACAAAACTCGAGTTCTTCATCTTCGTCTTCGGACTACGATGAATCAAACTGCGGTTCCTCTTCCTCTTCCTCTTCCTCTTCCTCTTCCTCTTCCTCGATTCATCAATATCAATGTGCGCGAGATGACCCGAACGAGGCGGGGAGTTGGCAAATTCACTGGTAAGATATCCTCCTCGGGTTCATCAACATTTTGAGGAATATGAGTGACATCATCTAATGGATGATTAGGCGATGAAACGTTAGGTGGCACCGGCATTTCATCCTCTTGATAGGGTGTTTCTAATGACGACTACGTAGTTGTCGACGAGGTAGGTTGTCAATCATGCTCCTAGCCTTGGTCATCCAAATGACCCACCATCACGGGTCGCGGACGAGGGTAGGGAGTCATGTATACTGTTGTGCTTGAGATGCTAAGATGAAGACGTCGTCGCCATTATGTCCGGACGAGTCCTTTACATCGACGAGGTCAAATATGGCGTGCTTCTTAACACCTCGCACAGCATCCCGCCAATCACAATTGAACAAGACAACACTTGTTTCTACCCAAATACTCCACCTCGACTACTTCTTTCGGGACGCCATAATAATCATTCCCTATAAGCTTCACACCGCTATTCCACGTCAATTTAGAGCCCCGTAAGCTTTGGTATGAAACACATAGCCATTCACGAAATAACCGTTGTATAAATGAACGTTCAAGTACGGAGATGATGCTAAATGTCTTAACCTCGCAGCTTTGGCATCACCCGGATGTTGACTATCTATAAGACAATATTGTAACCAATTTAATACAATTTTAAGATTGAATGTTTAAAGAAGTGTATAGAATAAATTTGAATGAAACGAAATATTTACATATTTCCTTAGCCGGTTGGAAATTCTCTTTCTGTCCTAGTTGCGATGAGTTACGGAGATAAATCTGAGCTAAATCTTCAAACATTCGCAATAGGGTTAAACAAGGCATTTCATATGCGAGGTAATTAAACATGCATAATTTAATCGACGAGGCGTAAACATAACATCAATGACTTACTTGATATATTCCCAACCTCGTCGCAGTTAAGAAGAACATACGTTTCGACCGCGGCAAACTCTTTAGCGGTTAACGTACGCGTACCAACCCGTTTGCCGAGCAACCGACCAGGGGATGAAAATACAGAGATGTTTCCCTTAGACGGAAAACCACCATCGTAATTGCGGCCAACCCTAGTCAATCTCGTATCAACATCAGGAGGAAAATATGTTCCGACAAAGGCAACAATCTCATCTATGATAACGGCCTGCGAAATTGAGGCCTCGACCATGGCCCTATTGCTCATCTTCCTTTTCAATTGGCCTAGATACCTAAAAGTCATTCGTAGATTAAAACATAAATAATGTTAAAGAAGGTATATTGTTAACGCTCAAATTATTTAGAAATAGAATAAATTCAATTACCTCTCAAATGGATACATCCATACGTATTGAAGCTGGACCACCGACTCTAGCTTCGTATGCCAAGTGGACCGGTAAATGCTCCATAGAATCAAATAATGAAGGAGGAAATATCTTCTCAAGTTTGCACAAAGTCACTACGATGCTCTCCTCAAGCTTTTTCATGTGATCAACACGCCGTGTGGTCGATGTTAACGCTCGGAAAAACTCACTTAACTCGTTAACGCCACCGAGATATTGTCGGGCAAGAGACCCCTGAGCAATCGGAAGTAGCCTATCCGGCAAAACGTGGCAATCGTGACTCTTCAAACCCCGCACTTTCCCCTCCTCTACATTGACACGATTACCAATGTTAGACGCGTAACCATCAGGAAGCCTTAAATCCTTGAGCCATTTCGGGAGGAGGAGCTTCTTTTCCTTTGTAAGCACGTATTGAGCCATCGGTCTAACCGGTTTACCATTGACGTATACCAAGTCTAAGGCCGGCCGCTTACAGATTTCCTTAAGGTCCTTTCGAGCTTTTTCGTTGTCTTTAGTAGTTCTCTTGAAATCCATCAACGTGTTAAAAACATTATCGAATACATTCTTCTCAATGTGCATCACGTCAAGGTTATGTCGAATGAGATTTGTTTTCCAGTATGGCAGCTCCCAAAATATACTCCTCTTGATCCAGTTATGGGTAGTCCTAAACCCTTGTATTTTGGTCTTCGAAATTTTTTCCCCCACCAAGGATCGGGCAATCTAGATACCTCCTCATAGACCGTGTCACCACTTAAACGAATCGGGGCCTCATCATGGTCAATCTTGTTCTTTTTAAACGCATTCTTCTGGGTCCTGAATGGGTGGTCCTCCGGAAGAAATTGTCTATGGCAATCGAACCAACATGGTTTTCCAGAGTGCGTGAGCATGAAAGACTTTGTGTCACTCATACAATACGGACAGGCCAACTTCCCGTGGGTGCTCCAACCCGATAACATCCCATATGCAGGGAAGTCATTAACTGTCCACATCAACGCAGCCTTCATGCTGAAATTCTCTCGCTTGAAAGCATCCCACGTTTCGACCCCATCCTCCCAAAGCTGCTTCAATTCGTCCATCAAAGGTCGGAGATAGACGTCAATGTTCCTCCCAGGGCTGTTTGGGCCGGGGATGAATAACGACAAGAACATGTAGGGATCACTCATCAAGCTCCATATCTGTCATCTGCGATGAAGGCTTAGGAGGCAGCACACCCTCTAGGGCCTTGCATTGTGCAGGAGAAGAAGGTCTTGGAAGTGGTTGTGGAGAAGGGTATGCAAAATGGACAGAAAATTACATTCCCAGGAGAAGCCGATGAAGCTCCTGACACTCTTACTGGAGACATAGTCTTTGTACTACAACAGAAAGAGCACCCAAAGTTCAAGCGAAAGGGTGATGACATATTTGTTAGGGGCTAAATATCGTTTACCTAAATTCCAAGGGAGTTAAATGCAAAATCTCTCCTTTTCAATTTCAGATCTACAAAAAGCTGGACCGGATCGGATGGATTAATTTCACAATAAACAGCGCGCCAAGTTGGCGCTCATTTAAAATTTCAAAATTTCCGAACGAACAACAAGCAGATAATCCAATTCAAACTTTCAAACCAAATTAATCGAGACACCTCTAAATCCCTCTCTCCCATCCTCTCTCTCTCTCTCTCTCTCTCTCTCCGGCAATTGAATTTGAAAAAACAAATATCGAGCCGCTCTTACCACAGTGCTATTTCATCTTTAATTTCGAGTAATTCCACATTTCAATTCTCTCCCTTCACATCCGGGTTCGAATCTGGGTTCGACTTCCCATTCCTTGACTTCCGAACAATGCAAGGCCCTAGAGGGTGTCTTTGCCTCCTAAGCCTTCATCGCGGATGAGATATGGAGCTTGATGATGAGTGCGAGGAGACAACCCTTCACGATGTCAACATTGAAGCTTACGATGTAGATGATGACATGCACGGTGGTGGGGGCCAGAGAGTACAGTGTGCTCAGCAGTAATGATGTGGGTCTTTGTTTTCTGGATATCTTAGTTATGACTTATGAGACAATAATCTCCAGAGTGTTGTCTAATAGTTGGTTAGTTCCTTGTTTTGGACTAATCTTGTTTTTGTTTTATTTTGGATAAAAAATTTAAAATTGTATGCAATTTACCAATTTGGGAATAGGGTATAGTGTATAGGGTATAGGGTATAGGATATAGGGTATAGGGTATAGGGTATAGTGTATAGGGGTATAGGGTATAGGGTATAGGGTATAGGGTTTAGGGTATAGAGTATAGGGTATAGGGTATAGGGTATAGGATATAGGGTATAGTGTATAGGGTATAGGGTATAGGGTATAGGGCATAGGGCATAGGGCATAGGGTATAGGGTATAGGGTATAGGGGTATAGGGTATAGGGTATAGGGTATAGGGTATAGGGTATAGGGTATATAGTGTATAGTATATAGGGTATTAGGTTTAGGATTTATAATTTATTTATTTTTTCAAAAATAATATTTATTGACTCATATTTATTTTTTTGAGAGTAATTTAAAATAAATTTCATATTTTATATAAATAAAAATAATGGCATTATAAAATTAAAATTAATAAATATTTATGATTTATTTATTTTTTCAAAAATATCATAAATATTTATGATATTTTAATGTTTTTTAGTTTGTTATTTTGTTAATTAGTTCTAAAAATAAACAAAAATTACATTTTATTATCAGCAACGGAATATTTCCGTCGCAGATAAATAAAAAATATTAAATTATCAGCGGCGGAAATATTCCGTCGGTGTTTAATAAAAAAAAAAACATTTAATTTCACCGTCGAAAATATTCCGTCGGTGTAATATTTCAAAAAGAAAAATAAAAAATATTTTAATTTCACCGTCGGAATATTTCCGACGCTGATAAATAAAAAAATAAAAAAATGATATATTTTCACCGGCGGAATAATTCCGTCGCTGATAAAGATTTAGCGGCGGAATATTCCGTCGGTAAATCAACCGCCAAATTAGCGGCGGAAATAAACGAATATTCGAGGAATATTCGTTTTAGCGGCGAAATTTAGCGGCGGAATTAAATTCCGTCGCTAAATTTGATGCCAAAATAATTCCGACGCTAAAGTCTATATTCCGCCGCTATTTAGCGACGGAATATGTCCGTCGCTGTTAATTTCGTCGCTAAATGACCTTTTTCTGGTAGTGTAATCTCTGGCAATTCAACATCATTATAGAAGCACATAGCACTGCTTGATGAGATGGCATAAGAACCTAGACATCAAGAAATGAGTGGTTAGAAAATGAACTTATACGAAGTTAGGTAAAACAAGTAATTTTAAGGGAATGGTTAACGGAAAAGTGTACAAACCACCAGGTTCAATTTTGACAATAGAAGAAGATATGATGCAAACACGTTGTCCACTTTCAACAATTTCACTTGCCTTTCCGATAACCCTATCACCCCATAGAGTTAACCTTAATTTATTCCCCCTGTAACAGTATTTTGTAAAATATAAATTAGTAATTGAGTCTAAATTAAGTATGGTAAAAATGAAATATATACCTCTCGTCCTCTAGATCAATAAGCTGCATAGATACTGTTTTGAAGTTGTTGTACGTAGCCAATCACATCTTATTTGAGGAATGAAGATATGAGGACAAAGATTCTGGTAACACTTAGAAATGATGAAAAAAACACTTAGGGAAGATACTTACCACACAAATTTTTATTATTTTCACTCGTAGCAATTAACTTGTCAAATGGGACAATATTAAAGAAATACATAGGGATATTAGGTACATTCTGAACAATCTCCTCAACAAATGTTGAGGCATCTAGCAGAAGGAAGAATTCCCTATGAATCACTCGATATTCTGCCTTCGTTGGTGCAACTGTGAAGTTCTTTATACTATAAATACCTCCAACAGTAAAGAGTCCTTCAAAATCAGGGACAAATTTGCTCCTTATGCTACAGTGAATAGCCTCTGGCTGTTAACAACATAACAAATAAAAATATATTACTTCAATGGATTATTAGTTAGATTAATATTAACGACTGTTTGGATTGTTTAAAGTTACCTTCTCATCAATCGCTATGAAATCACTGCTCATGACCTCATGTTCTTTCTCAGTGTTGTATGATTTCCACATACGGGTGACGCGGACAACCACTCTCTTATCTCATCTGCCTTTTCGAAATTGCTCTATCAATATAACTTGAGGTGCCATTCTTGTATACTGTAGACTTAGTAAGACTTCTTTATGTTTATATATTTGTACCAGTCAATTGTATATGAAGTGGAGAGTCTCATGAATAAATGTTATTCACCTAGGCAGTGTAGGAACGGCTGGCTTAATGGAGAAGAAAATGTACAGTTTCGTGATCCTACAAATTCTTTAAGATCAATTATATTCGACGGAATACCCCCCTTACCAGGTTTTATACTCCCAATTGCTTCTATCATTTTATTAAGTAAATGAAGGTACCTAATATGGTGTTCATTATAAGTAGTACCTGATGTTGGAATGTAATAAGGTGTATTATTAATTACCAGATTATGTGACCGTATAAAATCCTAATCATTGGTACTGTGTACATTCGAATTGTAAAGGTCAGTATTCAATGTAATTTATCTATTTTACTACTTTAGGTACAATGTATTTAAACCAAATATAATAAACTATATACGTTGTATTGTATATATGTTCTAATAATGAGTCTATACGTATTACCAAGTATTAATACATGGTTTACAGGAGATGAAAAGTCCTAAAACGTTTCTATAGACGCTGACGTGGAACGCTGAGAGGCAAGTATTGCCGAAAAATTGATGAGGTGTCACTCCCACATTTGATTTCGCCAAATTTAATATGCTATATGTATAGATTTAAGCCTCTACTTTGAATAATTCGTCAAACACTCGAATGTCAGTCGAAGTTAAATGACATAACGGTGAGAGACCATCAATATGCAAAAGTAACAAATTTTGGTTATTATTATAATATATAAAGGCGAAAGGTACGGACTAATTGTAGAATCTTAGAAAGTATAGGGGCAACCTCCCAATAAGATATTAGAAAAAAAAAAAAAAGTTAGAAGAAATCATATGTTGACCATTTAACTATACCATAGGCCAATTTGCAATGTTTTTCTTTTATTTTTATTTTTAATTGTCGCCACTTAAATTCTCTACTTTTTTTTTAATGCTAACACTCCGTTAGAAGGCTTGAAAAGTTGATAAGGGATAAGATTGTGAGACTTATGGGAAGACCTAAGAAGGATAAGGGTAAATGGTACTCCCTCCGTCCCGCTTTAAGATTTTGAGTTTGACTTTGCATGGAAATTAAGGAGGAAATATTATATTGAAAGTGTTGTGAGTGTGAAAATAAAATAGGAGAGAAAATGAGTGGAGGGAATAGTAAATTATAATGGTGTTGTGAGTATTAAAATAATGTAGGAGAGAGAATGAGTGGAGGTAATAGTGATAAAATACTTGCCATTTATGGAAAGAAGTAAAGTAAGAACCTTAATTTGGGACAGACTAAAAAGGAAAGTAAGAATCTTAAATCGGGACAGAGAGAGTAATCAATAGGGTAATTGGAACAGAAGAAAATATGACATTGAACGTTGAACAGGGTGGAGTGTAGTGGAGGGAAAAAATTCATTTGAATAATAGGGTTTGATTTTTATTTTTTCCAAATGTCTTTGTATTCTTCTTCTTTTAAATATCCGCTTTGATTTCACAATTTTTATTTTTATATTTTTTACCACATCTCCACTTTTTTTTTTTCTCTTCTCTTCATTGACAAGACCTTACGACAATTCTTGTTAGCATGTTATCTGACCCTATTCTATTTTGGCTAAAATATTATTTTAACTAAAAAGTTAAGTCAAAAATCATATTTTCATCACTAAACTTTTGGACAATTTGCAATGTTCTCATTGAACTTTTATTTTTTACAATATTCTTATTAAACTTGTCATATTTTTTGAATGTTCTCATTTTGTCTATAATTTCACTAAAAAGTTAACAAAAGCAGTTGACTAACCTAGTATGAAAAACTTTCATGAAGTCACGTGCGAGGTTAATGGCAGGTGATTAATTGCCCATAATCTACTTAACATACACGTCAAATTGATTAAAAACTTAATCAAAGTTAGTCACGTAAGGACATGTGACCGCTTTCATTATGTTTTAGAGAAATTATTAACAAAATTAGAATATTATAAACATATGAAAAATTTAATAAAAACTTTGAAAAAAATAAATTTAATGGGAACATTGTAAATTGGATTAAAATTTAGTGATTAAAAGATGCCTTTTGCCAAAATTAATTTTTCCCCTACTCCTCCGTCTCAAACAGAGAAACCACCTCTCTCTAGAGTTCTAGAGTTTGTGTGAAGCAGTAGTAACGCCGTGGCAAATCCTCCAGAAATCCCGTTTCCCCCAAAATCCCTGAATTTTTTATAAACCCCTTTCCTTCTAGAGAAGAAAAAGTTGCAATTTTTCACACAAAACGAGAAATTAAATTACTCAATACATTTATATAGCATTCCTCCTCAGGAAAATCTCCTGGCTTCTTGCTCAACTCAAGGGGCTCGGTTTGTATCTTCAACTTACAGCATTAGTCTGATTTTGATTTTGATTTTAATTTTCTGGGTTTATTTTTTATTTTCTTTTTATCTCATTGGTATATCTTTGTTTGCTTTGATTCTCTGTTTTTTTTCTCGCATTCTTTGTTGGGTTCTGTTTACTTGAGTCGGTTGTTGTTGTTTGGTAGCATTTTAGATCCAAATTAATCGTTGGAAAAGTGTTTTGGATTATGTTTGTTTGTGGATTTTCTTTGTGAATGAGTACATTTGTTTTGGCACCTGTCGTTTGTTTGATTTTTTGGGTTTTGGTCGATGATTGCTTGCTGATTTTGTGCTATTTTTGTAATGCTGTTATCATTTTGAATTCGGTGTTTAATGTTGCAAGTAACTTGTTAGGAATTTGTAAAACATGTCCCAACTTTGATATGTCAATTGCAAACAACATGCTAGAGAATCAAATATTTTAAAGACGTACCAACTTTGATTCTCAGATTGATGTTTCAAGCATGGCCATCAAGTAAGTAATTCATTCTGTCTAATCTTTAGAGTTAAAAGTTGGTTTAATTCTGGGATTCCTAGAATTTAGCAGGTTCTTATGTCGTTGTTGAGGGGGTAATGTAGAGCTAAGATCTCTTTGTTGGTGATAGATTAGTTATGTATGTGATTATGTGTGTATTGGGTAATGAAGGAAATTATGGTTAGATTATTGTTAAAATGTTTGTGTTAACTCGTGCTTGTTGAGTTGCTGGGGGAAGGATGTAGTTGTTAGTTTTCGCTACCAAGTTGAATCTTCTTAGGGTTCCAAGTAGACTAATTCATGTATTGAGGGTAACATGTTAGTAGAATTTTGATTTTTCTTGGGAGATGTTTGAGTTAGAATAGGAATTCTATCCTTCAGTGCAAATTTCAATGGTTTGGATCATGTAAAAAGAAGTTGAAAATTGGAATTATTATACCATAGATCTACTTAAAATGAATCAATATGATAGGGAGAATTTGAACTCCATATGATGCAGTACCAAAGTTCACAGAATGAATCTACAAATTTGAGCTTGTTAAATGAAAGAATTAAACAACTGAACTATAGTTCTATTGAAATCCTATTAGTTTTATTTTATTCGATAGTTAAAATACTTATTAAATTCTAATTTGGAAGGGGAAGCCTTGGCGCAACGGTTGGAGTTGCTTCCATGTGATTTGGAGGTGACATGTTCGAGCCGCAGAAACAGCCTATTGCATTTATATGCAAGGAAAGACTGTCTATATTTGGTTTTTGCCCCTCCCTGGATACCACACATATTGGGAAACCCCAGCGTGCCCATTGAATTCTATTCCCTCTGTCCCAAATTGAATGACCTTTTGAAACTTTTCCATCAAAAACTTTGTCCCTAAGTGATTCGTTTTCATTTCTTTTTCGTAGTTCATTATATTTTTGCAAAACTATAATTTTGAAAGTGAATAGCAAGAATGTTTATGATTTTTTTTTCTATTAAAATCAACATTTTCAAAATGACACTTAAATCCAAAATGGTCATTCATTTGGGGACGGAGGGAGTAATTCAATTTGTCCAAGTGGACCTTAAAGGTTTTGGTTGATGGAACTGATCTGAGGTCTTTTCCTTGTTTCACTTGAGAAAAATTAAGCTTCATGGTTTTACGATTATGCTGGAGTTTTATGTTGCTTTACATGTTGGTTCGATCGATGGGCTGAACCTCTGAAGGGAAGGAAACTATAGGAACAACTGATGAGTAGTGTGCCAAGTTCGTTCTTCCTCAATTTAGAGATTGAGTTCCTCAATTGATGGACTGAAGGAAGCTATAGCCATTCTATGCGAGGAGATCCTACATAGCACTGGCGAGTACACTGTATCACTCAACTTTTCTGCACTTCGAAAGGAAAAAGATAAGAACAGCTGAAGTAATGCGATCCTACAAAGGTGTCATTTCCTCACCTAGATTGATTTTCAAGAAATAAAGCCAAATAAGATAGTGATTTTAAGTGTTATAGAAATTCAGTATTTGCAACATACATTATTCCTTTTGAATCTGTCACAATATTTTTTTCCGTAGTATTTGTTGAACAGCCTAAGCGTAATAAATAATTTTTTGCCCCTCCTTTAAAAGAGTAAAATGCTAAATGCACAATAGATAAGTAGGTGATAACATTCTTTTTTCTTCTTCGTATTTTTTATTAGGAATTACAGTATGATATTGAAATACAAGATACCAATTATTGACAAGTGCATTCAGGCATATGTTTATTGCGAACAAAACCTTTTTTTATTGGGTATGCTCTGAAGATTTAGTAACCAATTGAATTTACTTTCATGTTCTTATGATTCAAAATCTGAATCTACCAAAAACAGCGTTTAGCTAGTGATTTTGTTTTTGTAGGAGTTGTATGACTGTTTTATACGCTGGTACACTTAAAGCACAAATTCAGCGATTAAATGCCTTTACCTTTTTCCCAACCTTTAGCCAACCAAATTGAAAATATTCATATATAGTTCTGCCTGAAATACCAAACTCTTAGATTAATAACTCCTCATTGGAAAATGCGCGCACATATTCTTGGTGTTCCTTGGTTCCATCACATTCCTATGTCCTGGCCACAAACCAAATGGTGTTGCAGGTAACATTGAAGGAGATCAAAGGGTACTTGTATAACGGTATGCACCGGTTAGGAGACTTGAAGAGTGGAGAAGTGATAAGATTGTGAGGCTTATGGGAAGACCTAAGAAGGATAAGGGCGATGGTAAGAAATATGGTAATTGGAATGGAAGAAAATATGGCGTTGAAGAGGGTGGAGTGGAGGGAAAGAATTCATGTGAATGATGGGGTTTGATTTTTATTTTTTTCCAAATGTTTTTGTATTCCTGTTTCTCTAGAGTTCTTTATTGTTTCTTCTTTT
This sequence comes from Adenophora triphylla var. japonica, assembly GCA_022495995.1. Lineage (NCBI taxonomy): Eukaryota > Viridiplantae > Streptophyta > Magnoliopsida > Asterales > Campanulaceae > Adenophora > Adenophora triphylla. The sequence continues at coordinate 471,992 of JAFEMH010000465.1, read as the reverse complement.
AAATATCCTCTTTGATTTCACAATATTTATTTTCATATTTTTTACCACATCTCCACTTTTTCTTTGTTTTCTCTTCTCTTCATTGACAAGAACTTACGACGATTCATGTTAGCTGACCCAAATAGACTTAGTAGTAGTAGTTGTTGTTGTTTTATGCTTTTAATTTGAAATAATAAACACCATTACGTCCTTTTGCCCTTTCTCTCTCTCTCTCTCTCTCTCTCTCTCTCTCTCTCTCTCTCTCTCTCTCTCTCTCTCCCTCTCTCGTGTCGGTTTCCCTGGCAACCTCGTGTCAAATCCTCCAGGAATTTCACTGATCTTTTGCCTTTATGGATGAAATAAGTTCTCATCTCGTTCTACTGTTTCCTTTTCAACTCACTGCACCTCAAGTACTTTTGATTGGTGGACCTCGGGGTTCATCTTGATTTTGATCAATTTTTAATTCAGAGTTTTTCACTGACTCCTATCGTCCATTGGTAATTGGATCTTTACTTTTATTATCTGTTAAATTGTTTTTCCTTTCTGGGAGTATTTCTGTTCTATTACTGAAGTCGGTATCTTTTGTTTGCTAGCGACTAGTGTTAAGTTTACACGCAATTCTTAGGTACTTTTTAGGTCAATTTTTATTTCCGTTTGTGAATAAGATATCCTTGATACATTTCATTGGTGATGTTTTTCTGTTTCAATTTCTTTGATATTGTTGATTCACGATAACAAAATTGTTTACTCGATGTTAAGGATCATATTTCAACAAGGTTAGTGAGGGTTTTGTTGCCTTTAGATTTGCAACTACAGCTCTATTTTTGCTTGAGAATCTTATGATTGTGGTCGACAAAGAAAATTGTTTAACGGTTTTTATGGTTATTGACTGAAGTAATGTGTTTCTTAGTTTCTGCACATTAATTGCAAGTTTACTGAAGTATCTTAGCGAATATTAGAATTAATCTTACAGATTTGATCAATTATGTGAAATTTTACTTTTATCGGTGAGGTATGACTTTAGATGGTGTGGATTTTCTGCAATAGGCAACTTAGTTATTCTCTCCGTCCCGAAATGATCTCCCTACTTTTTTTTTGTTATTAGTACGAAGGTATTTTGAACAATAATTTTAGGTCAATTTAATTATCCTCACTACTATCTAAATAGTGTTATTGATAGTTTTTATAATGATGTATCAATAACAAGTTTTAAATTTTCATTAGGATAATTAAATTAATCTAAAATTATTTCTTAAAGTACCTTTGTGCTAACAACAAAAAAGTAGGAAGATCATTTTGGGATGGAGGGAGTATTAGTTTTATTAATGTAAGATAACAATTGAGCTCCACTTTCTGGGTACATTATGTACCACTTATCCCTCAGGATACGAAATTCTTGATGTAGTGATGCTTTTCATTTCCTTTTAAGTGAATTACCCCATATATTTTATACTTCCTCCATCTCAATATAAGTGTCCATTACTTGAAAACATTTGCCCTAAAAATGATAACTCATTTTCTAACTAAGTCACTACAATCACCTTTGCCCAATAATATGTCCCTATGTGTACTGTCTTATCAAAAAAATAAAGTTAAAAAAATAATGTCCCAATGTGCACTGGTATTTTTTTAGTGGAAACTAAGGGTATTTATGTACATTTGCTACAAGAGTGGGTTAGAGCTCGCGTTCCTTATTTTTTTGTAAGAAGCCAGCGGGTACTTAATTTGGAACAGAGGGAGAAATGAATTTAACAAGCAAGAGGCCTATGTTAACAATTTATGGCCCTAGTTTTTTCCTTAATTCAAAGCAATGTGCACAAGGTGCTTTTGCTTCTATAAAGAAAATAGGTTGCTAAATTGTTTGAATAGTCAGACGGGGCTATTATTGTGGGACGGAGGGTCCGGAGGGAGCATACCATTGCTAGTTGTTTGATGTGTATTGATTTAGCTTTCAGCTCTGTTCTGGTTTAACAATCTGCAATTATTCATGATAATAGTTTTTATATTTTCCTATTCATTTTCTTGTGTGTTTTGCTTCGGTTTATTGTTCTTCCTTTAACCTCCAGTTTTCCCACTTCCAGAAACATCTGGCGTAACTTTCATGGCTCCAGATAAATCCAGTGCTGACCCAGCACCACGGAAATCGGGTCTCTTGAAAGATCAAGTTCGTTTAGTTAAGAGAAAAGATTGTAATCGCCATGAGATTGTCCGTATCCAGGATAATCTGTCGTTCGAGAAGGGATTCTTCATTGTAATTCGTGCTTGCCAGCTGTTAGCCCAAAAGAATGAGGGACTCATATTGGTAGGGTTAGCAGGTCCTTCTGGTGCTGGAAAGACTGCATTTACCGAAAAGATTCTTAGCTTTATGCCTAGCATTGCCGTTATATCAATGGACAACTACAATGATGCTAGTAGAGTAATTGATGGTAATTTTGATGGTAAGAAATTTATACTCCCTCAGTCTCATAATAAATGTCACATCTTCTGTTTTTGTTTGTCCCAAAATAAATGTCTCATTTCTAATTAAGGAAAGTGAGTTGGTGCAATTTTATCATTGTACAATTAATGTACAAACTAGTAAAGCACCTTCCTTAAAAACGTTGACAAGTCAACTGCGACATTTATTCTGGGACGTAGGGAGTAATTGCTCTTGTTACACCTGCCCAGGAATCTCCACAATATGTATGACTATCATCTGTAAGATGACATGTGTTAGTTCACATAGTGCAAATCCTTGTGTATATTTATATTGTTATCTGTTAGAATTAAGCTGCATATGTAGTCCGACATACTATTTGTGGGTTGTTGTCGGTGGTCTAATAGCTGTTTCAAACAGATCCCCGCTTGACAGATTATGATACATTACTCAAGAATATCAATGATCTAAAGCAAGGGAAGCAGGTTGAAGTTCCAATATATGATTTCAAATCTAGTACCCGCACAGGCTACAGGTTTGTTCGCGTTTCTCCACTTAGTTTTTGCTTTTGTTTTATTAAGAAGTATTTGGGCTTGGGGCATTTCAAAGGGAACGATTGGTTACTTTGACTAAGAAAACTAGTCAATACAATTATATATCCATAATGGGATGGTCAAAGTAGAAACCATGGATCCTTACTACTACCTCTGTCCCGAAATGAATGTTGATTTTTTTTTATTTTTTTTTCAAATTTGCTCTTAATCAAGAGCAAATTTGAAACTTTTTTCAACATTCATTTTGGGACAGAGGGAGTAATATTTATTTTCAGTATGGATAATTTTGCCTTTACTATCATACTCTAAGTTCGTTTAACTCGTGTTATCTTGTGCTGAAAGCAGGACAGTTGAAGTCCCAAGCTCGCGTATTGTGATTATAGAGGGCATCTATGCTTTGAGTGAAAAGTTGCGGCCCTTACTGGATCTTCGAGTATCTGTTACAGGTGGCGTTCATTTTGATCTTGTTAAGCGAGTTTTAAGAGATATACAACGTGCTGACCAGGAACCAGAAGATATAATCTACCAGATCTCGGAAACGGTGTGTTCTTGCTGCCCGAAACTATACTCCCTCCGTCCCATAAAGATAGTCCCACTTTTTTTGAGATAACATTGATTGAACTTTGATCAATAATTTTAGGTTAATTTATTTATCCTAATGAAAATATAATAACTGTTATTGGTTGCACTTTTAATGTTATCCATAACAAGTTTTAGATTTCATTTGGATAAATAAATTAAAAATTAATGGTCAAAGTTCAATCAAAGTTATGTAAAAAAAACTGAGACTATCTTTATGGGGAGGGATTAGTGATTTGTCGGAGCAGCTCCTCTAAACATTCCAATCGAAATTGATTTATGCAGGTCTACCCCATGTACAAGGCGTTCATAGAACCAGATCTCCAGACTGCGCAAATAAGGATTATCAATAAGTTTAATCCTTTTACAGGATTTCAGTGCCCTACTTATATTTTAAAGGTTGGCCACAGCACATTAAGCTTCTTTTATGCATCTGCTTTCTGCTACAATTTATTAAAATAATTAGTTGTGTGCAATTTCCGACTATTTACCTGATATCTTTTCTTTTAGTCATCGAGGGAAGTGGCGGTGGATCAAATCAAGTCTGTCATGTCTGAAGAACATACGGAGACTGTGGAACAGACTTATGACATTTATCTTCTCCCACCAGGAGAAGATCCAGAAACATGCCAATCCTATCTAAGGATGAGGAATAGAGACGGAAAATATAATCTCATGTTTGAGGTTTGCCCTTTGGTTATTGTTATTGGCTTGTTTAGAAATAACAATTGTTTTTGCTAATGTCAACTATAGTTCATGATCTTAATGCTAATGTGGCCATGCATGTCGTTTAATTTCTTTTGGATTCAGAAAGAAAGATGCTAACTAAAATCAGTATATGTTGGGTAAGAGCGTGTAGCTAATAGTTCTTAAACTCCCTCCGTCCCATAATGATAGTCCCATTTTACTATTCAAACATTACTCATTTTCATTTCCATCACTAACCTTAATGAAGTTTACTTATTACTCCTTCTTCCTTGGTTGGCTCTCATCCTCTCCTTTCTCTCCCTCTTCTTCCTTGTGGCAATTAAGGAAGTTCAATGATTTTAACGTAACAATTATGGAAATTAGACTATCTTTTTAGGACAAACAAAAATGGCTAATGGTAGCATCTTTATGGGACGGTGGGAGTAGAACTTACTAAAATGGTGAAGTGGAAAACTTATAATGAAACATTTTTTGGTTGGAGAAAAATCTGCGATGGACATGTTTGTCCCTCTATATTTTCTCTAATATTATTACTGAGAAACTTGGAAATATTTGACGATAGTTGAACTTGTTTAAGATTGAATAATGTTTTTGAATTGTAGGAATGGGTTACAGATTCTCCCTTTGTTATATCCCCAAGAATCTCTTTTGAAGTTAGTGTACGACTTCTTGGTGGACTGATGGCTCTGGGGTACACAATAGCGGCTATTCTAAAGAGAAATAGCCACGTATTCTCTGATGAAAGGGTTTGCGTGAAAATCGATTGGCTAGAGCAAGTGAACCGTCATTATCTTCAGGTAGCAAAATTTTCCCTTTGGTATCTCTCTCTTTGCTTTTTATTTTTTTTAAATAAATTATTAATGAATGACTTAAGCTATTACAAGAATGACACATGAAAGTGCATTTTACTGAATCAACTTCCATGAAAGTTTATAACAATTCCACGTGTGTCCATGTCCGTGTGCGTTTCTACAGTACTAAAAGCAATTTGGGTAGTTGTGATGTATTTATTATTTATATCTTGATAATTATAGGATGTTTTTCTTTTTTTCTTATTTTTCCCCGTGTTTTCCGCTTTCTGATAAAAAGGTGCAAGGAAGAGACCGGGTAGCTGTACAATGTGTTGCTGAACAGCTCGGGCTGGAAGGTTCATATGTTCCGCGTACTTATATTGAGCAAATACAGCTGGAAAAGCTTTTAGATGAGGTTATGGTATGAGTACTTCCTAAGCAATTGCATTATGTGCCTTCTTCTACTCCCTCCGTCCCAAAATAAATGTCGCACCTTGACTTTTTTGGTCAACTTAATTTAACTTTGACCAACATTTTATGAAAAATTATGTATCTTCATGAAATTCTAAATGTAGTTAGTGATAGCGTTTCTATTGGTGCATCAATAACCATTTTTAGAATAACATGAAGGTAATTAATTTTTCATAACTTTTTGGTCAAAGTTCAACCAGATGACCAAAAAAATCAAGGTGCGGCATTTGGTCTGCGATGGAGGAAGTATTAGTTTTAATCTCGTCCCTCTTTAGGCACTGCCGGACGATTTAAAGACAAAGCTAAGCATAGATGAGGATCTGGTGTCAAGTCCCAAGGAAGCACTTTCACGAGCATCTGCAGATAGGGTTGCTATGAGAAATAAGTTTCTCAAAAGGTGCTTTTCAATGTCTATTGTCCTTAAGGCGATCCGAATTTGACTTTTTTGTTTTATTAAGCTAAGTTGAGATTTAAATATGTTTTGAACAGTACTCTGCCGCATTCATTCTCAACGGCGAGGGATAAAAATCTAGCCACAGTTACGGGGTTTGCTGTCAATAGCCGAAGGTTTGATGACAGGACCACCGAGTCAACTACCACATTGGCAAACCAGGTGGATATGAAAGACTTAATTTCTTCTGAACAAATTATTTCCGTTTTGAAAATGGGGTTTGATTTTCTTTTTCTCCATCTATTTTTTGTTCTTTACCAAAATTTCTTCCCTGCTATTTCTTCTTTTAAATTTCTTCTTTGCTTTCACCTTTTATTTTTCCTTTTTTTTCTATTTTTTCCCACCTCTTTTCTTGGACCGTTTCATATGACGATTCATGTTAGTCGACCCCAAATCATTTTGGGACTAAGGCTTTGTTGTTGTCATCGTAACTTACTATTACCCCTGTCCCCAAATCAATGTCCAAAAAAATTTCAAAATTCTTCTTCATCAAGAGTAAATTTGAAAAATATTTGGACATTTATTTTGGGACGGTGGGAGTCGTACATTTTCAACTGGAACTTTTCTGAGTAGATCTATTTCCTATTCTGAAGGGAGTCATGAGTCATCTCTCGGAGCAGATTTCTACACTGAATGATCGAATGGATGAGTTTACATCTCGAATTGAAGATCTTAACTCCAAGTTTACTGAAAGAAAGGTTTCTGCAAGCCAACAGAACATCGCTGCACAAATTGAGGCTTCCAATGGATCTGCTTCTACTTCTTACTTTGGTTTAAGCAATGGTTCCTTTAACGGATCGACAATGCTCAATTCCTCATCTTCATCGCAGTTAGCAAAGGAGTCTCCCTTGTTTGAAGAGGTATATATATATCCCATATTGTTGCTAATATGCAAAATTCAAGTCATCATTTGTGCCTTATGTGCCAGATTAAGGATTCTGACCATATTATAGTTTAAACTTCATACCTCCTGTTTCTAGAATGATAGTCCCACTTTTTGGGGTTTTGATTTGATTGAACTTTGACGAAAGATTTAGGAGACATTAATTATTCTAATGAAATTTTAAAACTTGTTATTGATACACCATTAAAAATGCTACCAATAACACTTTTTAGAATCTCATTAGGATATTCTTTTCTTTCTAAATCTTTCATCAAAGTTCAATCAAATCAACCACTAAAAAAGTGGGTATCTTTCTGGAACGTAGGTAGTATATAGTTAATAGAGCGAACCCTGCTAACTGGAACCATTCTGAGTTCACCCGTGACAATTCTAAAATCTGGATGGCCCAAATATGCTCTGTAGTTAGGAGTATAATGGTCACAATAGGAGGCCCTTAAATAACCAACCAAGCCACGTGAAGGCTTGTTTACCAAAAGATGTGTACTACCTTTGTCCCAATATGAATGACCAAATTTTTTTCACATTTGCTCTTGATCAAGAGCAAATTACAAATTTTTTTGGTCATTCATTTTGGGACTGTTGGGTGGCAAGTTTAATGGGTAGTCAGCATACAGAAAGTGGTATGGAGTCAACAACTTAAAAAGTGAGTAAGCAGGGACACGACTTTACTAGTTTGGGCGAACAGACCAATATTCATGTTGTGGGTTTATGGCAGATACCCTGGGTGTTGAATGTTTTTATTATAGTGGGAATGGAGCTTCTTAAGAAGCTTATACTGGTTGCACGATCCAAGAGCCCTATGATTGTTGGCACCAATAGAAGTGTCTTTACCTCTTTATCGTGGAACCTTTCAGGGAGGTCAATTGTACTAATAAGTGAAATGCCTAGACTTGTGTGTATATAGTATATATACACACATATACTCCCTCTGTCCCAATTTAAAATGTTTTTATTTTAAGATATAGAAAGTGGGGTAGAAATAGTTAGTGGATAGTTGTTGTGAGTATGACATGTGGAACTCATTGAATAAAGAAGTATTATAAACTTTCCTTTCTGAGGTTTTGAAGTTTAAAATGGGACAAATACCCTTACGGGAAATTTTTGAAGTTTAAAATGTGACGGAGGGAGTATACATATGCACTCACTCCGTCCCAACATAAACTTTTAAAACCTCCATTTTGGGTGTCCCTTTCGCTACTTAAAAATTTGAGAAAGAAAACTTTATAATACTTCTTTATTCAATGCAAACCCTCTTGTCATACTTCACAAATACACAATTCCAACTCCACTTAGAATTTCTACCCCACTTTTCATATTCTTAACACATGCTCCACTTTCTATTTTATACTTCCTCCATCCCTCTAAATAAACATCTAAATTTCATTTAAGGGATATTCTGAAAATGTTTACTTTTATACAACTTAATGGGTTTATACAATTCAATGATAAAGATGCATAAATATTCTTGTTATCTTCTTTCTAAACCTTTTGTTTTGCAAGTATAAAATGAATAGTGAAAAAAATTGGGTAAGAAAACATGTAGGGACCAAATTAGTTGAAAATTGACATTTATTTAGGAATGGAGACAGTAATAAAAAGGACAACTTATTTTTTGTGCCCAGATTTTTTTATGAAGTAGAAAGTGAGACGGAGGGAGAATATGACATCACAAGCTTTTACTTGTATTCTACTTTAGTTTTGTTTGGTAATTGTTTTTCTTCCTCTGTTAATGAACAGATAACAGGGCTGGCTCGTGGTCAACGTAAAATCATGCATCAGTTGGACAACCTAAGCAACCTTTACCGCGAGAACATGGGTGAAATCAGAGCTCTTAAAGAGAAAACAAGCAAGAAAACAACCGTTGGGGATCTTAATCATCCAGTCACGATTTCTCTCCTGGTAACATTAGCAGTTGGTGGTTTAGGGGTCTTGATGTTTAAGGGTTATCAAAACTGAAACTGATTTCTTTCTGTCTACACAATTTCTTGACACCAGTCCTTTAGAATTCCCCTAAACGTCCGTCTCTTAGTTTAATTACTGGGTTTATGCCAACATTGCCCCTCTTATCGGAATAGACATACTGTTCATGGGTCAATATGATCTGTGGTGTAGAGATATTGGAAGCGATTGAAGAAATGCTTTCAAGATTCTCGAGTTGTAAAAGAAGGGTATGCTTTCCCAAGTTTTGCAGGGACAGGGAGCTGTTTGGCTCTATTTTAGTGCTTTTAACTATAAATACTTTATAGCCAATAATTACTTCTTAGTTTCAAAATGATTATTTTTTTCTTTTTTCGAATTTGCTATTTTCGTCCCAAAATAAATGTGTGTACCTTTTCACCTTTATCATTCTGCACATGACATGCTACTTTAATGTTGGGTTAATTTCAGTGTCCAAGGTTTGAAAAAGTCTCACTACACCGTTTGTTTTAACCCGATCCACTTGATTAACATGTTAATTTAAACGGGTTGTAGCAGATCGAATGGACCACAACCCAACCCAATTGACAGGTCGGTCTCTCGTAAACATGATTTTGTTTATTCATTTATCTAATTTGATTGACAAAGATTTTCCCATAATTTTCAATTAATCTCATTTCTTTAATTCTCATCAAGTAACTTGATATTTGGATGCCAATCTCTCATGCTTGAATTCAATACAATTAATGACATGATTATTTAGGCACCTCGGCAGGCAAACAATTTGTTTATTCATCAGATTCATTGTCCTATTTTGTTAAGCAATTGGTGGTTTATTTGATTAAATTAAGATTGTTGAGATGAACAAAAGTTTCAGTAACGGTTCAGTGGGTCTAGCAATTTTTGTGTTGGCTTGCATTTTTTTGTTGGCCGTACTAAGCTTCTTGTTGAGCAGATTCTGCAACCGAAGGCGACCAAGCTAAATATATCAACAATCACAATATTATTTAGTTGTTTTGTTTTGGACAATGTAATTTTATTTTTTATGTTTCATGGGAAAATAATCAATGAATAGGGGAATTATTATTTATTCATTTTTTTTAGGTATTAATTCATTTTCAACCATTATACTTTCATCCGACTTTCACTTTATTTTTCGCACAAAATTCATTCTACTTGGGAAAACTTTCCATCACAATCACAAATTCGTGTCTAATCCGTCAATTGACTATGCCATAATCCGCGATTTTTGAGTTGGGGTGCAATTGAGAAAATAATTGTCATGTATATAAAATCATCCGCCAACTTCATTAGTATGAGATATTTTGAGAGTTAAACAAAAATAAATCAGTGCGGGCTTAACCCAAAGTGAACAATATTATATTAATATGGAGAGAGGTGGTGGTGATCGTGGTCATAACAATAACGAACAGTATATTATCATAAGAACAATAAACATTCAAGGATTTATATACGTAAAACAATTAACTACAAGAAAAAGAACACAACATTTGTCGCTCAATTCGTTCTATTGACAATAATCTAGAGCCACTACTTAACTGGGATATTCACTACCCACGGAAATATATATGGGTAATAAACAAATTTCATGGGTAATGGTGATTTACCGACTAAACATGTATAAAGTTTGTGGGTAAATTTTCGGTAACACCAACGAAATATTTCGTTGAATTTATCTTCGGAAATTTCGTCGGAAACCCAAAAAATACACGTCGGAAAATTGAAAAAAAATCCGTGGGTAAATTATACCCCCGATTGCCGGTCGGGAAATTCACCGGAGGTTACCGACAAAATATTTCGTGGGTAAAACCATCAGCTTTACTTACGGAAATGTCCGTCGTTAATCAATACTGACGCGACCCGAGTTCCGAGGTCCGATATGAAACCGCGAACCAAGTGCGTGAACCCTGCTATAAAATCAACTTAATCTCATAAATTTGTATAACACACGAGTTATAATAGTTCAACAACATAATAACAACCACTATAGGCTAATTTGGTCAACTACTGCACAATATAAACTAGAGTTATACATAACTCTATCCAGGTCTAGTAACACGTACCGATATCAAAAGAATAACAAACACTACATTACAGAAACTATACTAAGCTACCCAAAATATAGAGTTTAAATAACTCAATACAACCATCGTTCTCACATACATGAACATATAAGATCTCTGTAGAGCAACTACCCATGAAAGTAACAACCTGCTATTAGATCTCGCTAAATCGTACCTCACTTGCTTATCATACAGCCGTTTGGAATTTAAGAAAAACAAATAAACAAGAAAACGGGGTGAGTCGAAACCTAGTAAGTAAGTACTAATTCAACTACATGACATGCTATTATGCATAAAGTAATATAATAACAAAATTAGAGCATTCTTAATAAATAATGATATCATCAATTAGCACGGAGCACATAAATGACACTATTAAAAATCGGGTCTTTAGCGACAGAATTATCTGTAGTGGAATTATTCCGTCACTATATAGCGGCGGAATAGAAGCTATAGAGACGGAATAAATTAGGTACCGACTTTACCGACGAAATTTCATTCCGCCGGTATATTCCGCCACTAAAAACGAATATTCGTTGAATATTCGTTCCAATACCGCCACTAATGTATGTTTGACTGGTCTCGACTTTATCGGCGGAATTTTTCGTCGCTAATTCATTTCTCAGCGGCAGAATTATTCCGTCGGTGATAATTTTTTTTTTTAATTTATCAGCGGCGGAATTATTTCGGCGGTGTTAATTTAATTTTTTTTTATTTATCAGCGGCGGAATTATTCCGTCAGTGATAACTTAATTTTTTAATTTTTTTTTTAATTTATCAGCGGCGAAATTATTCCGTCGGTGGTAATTTAATTTTTTTTTAATTTATCAGCGGCGGAATTATTCCGTCGGTGGTAATTTAATTTTTAATTTTTTTTGATAAATAAAACTATTTGAGATGTTAGTTAGTAGTGAATTTTTTTACAAAAAGTTATATTAAAAAAATTAAGAATTTTCAAAGAAATGAAAGTATATAATAGAAAAAAGAGACACGGACAATAGCATTTACATTTTAAATTTTTTAAATATTTTTTTGGATAAATAAAACTATTTGAGATGTTAGTTAGTAGTGAAATTTTTTACAAAAAGTTATATAAAAAAAGTTAAGAATTTTTAAAGAAATGAAAGTATATAATAGAAAAAAGAGAGACGGACAATAGCATTTACTTTTTAAATTTTTTTTGGATAAATAAAACTATTTGAGATGTTAGTTAGTAGTGAATTTTTTTACAAAAATTTATATAAAAAAGTTAAGAATTTTTAAAGAAATGAAAGTATATAATAGAAAAAAGAGAGACGGTCAATAGTAAACATTTCTAAAATGTGTCTTGAATGAAAATTGGATATTTATTTAAAGGACAAAGAGATTAATCATTTTTAAGATAATCATTAAAGTGATTTCATTTTTTTTACTTTAGCACTCCCTCCCTCAGTCTCACCTCAATAGAATAGAGAATAATTTCTTTTTTATCCGTTCCATCTCAATAACAACTACTAAAAGTGAGAATTTTTTTTATATATAATTTATTTTTGAGTTAATTACTCTTAAATGTAACGTACTATACCCTTGCCGATCATATAATGAAATGTACTAATTACTAGTGTCTAAAAAATGAATCGCACTTTCATTAATTATATCAAATAATGCAACCTTCAAAAATTAAAATAAATGACGTTACTAAAACTTAACAGCTTGTTGACATGGAAGAAATGTTCACACGTCAGCTTCCACCTAAGTTATTAGTGATCATGTGAGGCGCACGTGAATGGTATAATAATAAGTAAAACGTGCAATAAAGAAAACACCGTTACTACGGGAAGAATGACAATAATGGCGAAAAAGAGTTTTTAGGGTTCTTTGAATATCATCTTAAAATAACTTCATTATCAGAATGAATTTTAGAAATCGATAACTGTTGACTTTGTAGGATACAAGAAAATATTGTCTATAAGTTGAAATGTCTCAAGAAGTTTTGCAATGCGTTGAAGAAGAGGATATGTAGGAGCAGGCACACAGTGAGAAGTTGGCTATTGAGTTTGGACTTATTTGTTTGAACGAATATCAGTCAATTTGCATAATAGTACATGTTGATTAGCTGGTGTTTTATTGTGTCCCCATTGATTGCAATTGGTGCACCTCATTTGTCAGTTTCCCTTTTTAACAATCTCACTAGGATTATTGCATTCCTTTTCAGCTTTCTTCTTCTTGGAACCGGAATACCTTTCCTCTGTTCACTCTCTGTATCTCAACGTCTTGGGCCTACCAGGGTTTCTTCTTTTACTTGGTGGAAGCAATGGTTGCTTCCCACTGGCCATAAGTTCTGACCATTAACAGGTTGCAAACTGTAATCATATGCATGAACCGTATAATCTCTATGTAACCAATGGTATACAAACCTATCACAAGATCAACTGAATATCCCTCTTCTCACTTCAAAGACTTGGTCACCATTATTCTTACAATCCCAAAATTTAAAATTACCTCAGCGGCAGAAATTCCGCCGGTGTCCACCGGCGGAATACCATTTTCGTCGGTGTTCACCGGCGGAATACCATTTCTGTCAGTGAACAGAAATGCCAAGTCATCAATTCCCGTGAAACCTCAATAACCAGTGGCGGAATTATTCCGTCGGTGATTTATCAGCGGCGAAATTTTCCGTCGGTGGTAATTTAATTTTTTTTATTTATCAGCGACGGAATTATTCCGTCGGTGTTATTTTATACCGACGGAATATTTCCGCCGCTGGGTTTAAATATAAATACAAATAAACCCTACCAAAAAACTTTTTCGATCTCTCATCTATCTCTCTTCCTTACTTACGATCTCTCATCTCTCTCTCTTCCCTTACGGTCACACACACACACCGCCACGAGCTGCCGCCGTCCACCCTCTCCACTGCTACGAGCTGCCGCCACGAAGCTGCCGCCGTCCACCCTCTCCACCGTCACGAGCTGCTGCCGCCGTCCTCACTCACACACCGACCGGAGTCAGGAAAAATCACAGCTCCTCCTTCGGTTAATCGTCTCACCTGGGTTAGTAATCTCTCTCTCTCTTACATCCCTCCTTGCCGTCCCTACCTCGCAACCACCATCAACTTCTCCACTCCCCTTTCCAGATCTTGTTTGTTTGCGTGTTTTTGTGTGTGTGTTGTGATAGAAGGTATGGTGGTTCGATTTGGGGAAGTAAATAGTTGATTCTTACTCCTGGGTTCAATGTGAAGCTGGGAGGATGAACTCGGTTTTGCAATTCATGGGGTTTTCACATCAAATTCAAGTCATGAAATATCTGATTTTTCAAGAAATTGTTTTTACTGTATGGATTCACGAACTTGATTTTTGCTGATGATTTTACTGTATGGATTCACGAACTTGTTTTACTTTCGTGTCTTTTATGTTTTGTGCTCTTTGATTGTTGTTTGGTGCTATTTGTTGCTGTACCTTGAACATGAGTTATTAACTGTTCAATTTGGGAGAAACATACTTGTTTTGTTCTAGTTACGATTAAGTACTCAATAAGTCGGTTCTAAATTGATGTATTTGTTTTTCATGCTCTTCATTCATTGAATTAGATAGATGTCTTTGGTAGATTTGAAGTTTGCTGAATTTAATCATGTTATATTACTTTTACACAACTGGTTTATATCACATGAATTTGTCAAGATGACTGGCCTGCATCTGATAAAGTGGGGGACCTAGATTGATATTTTATAGGCATACTAACTTTTGATACCCAATCAAGCAATCGAACAAACGAAATAAAATCAAATTATAATTTGATACTGTTGTAAGACACGGATCAATTAAAATGTTAAAGGTCTCAAGAAATAAAAAATTAAAATAAATTTATTATTTAAATGTTAACTATTTCAAAAAAACAGATGTGTATAAATGTTAATTCATCATTGTAAAATTTTATATTTTATAACAAAGAATTAAATATTAATATTTAAAATTATTCACAATATTAATAATTTAAAAAATGTGATAAATGTGTGTGTTAATTCATTATTGTAAAATTATGAATTTTACAGTAATGAATAAAAATTAATGTTACGACGTAACGTTGTGACGGTTGAAATACAAAAGCTTAGAAACCCGTTTAAGAATCTTTAACGTATCATGTTGAGGTCAACATGTAGTCATCGATTTTTAAATTGTCCATGTGGACAGTCTTGAAATACACGATTATATGATTTTGTAAATATCAGATGGACATCCAAAGAGAGGAGACCGAGTGTTAGGGATGGGGGATCGCGGGCTGCAATGACCATCGTCGTCGACCGGCCGTCGCTCGAATGTGATCAGGCCCGATCCTCAGTATGTTTCGAGGATCTCCTCTCTGGAGGCAAGCTTGGCTGAGGAGAGACTCTTGGCTGCACAGTATCGGGAGGAGACAGAGGCAAGGTTGGCTGAGGAGAGACGCTTGGCTGCGCAGTATCGGAAGGATATAGAGCGTCGATTTGAGTTGATGATGGCCAGATGCAGAGTATGCAGCATCATGGGTATTCCCACACACACTCGAGTACCGGCTCCCCTTCTGACTCTATTGCCAAGAGTCTTTTCCAGTCCCCCCCCCCCCGATGTGATTTTGGGAACCCCCGATTTGGTACTGTATTTTAATTTGTGATGTCCCGATTTTGTACTATTTGATTTTGTAATAACATTTGGTATTTAATTTGTTGTAATAAAGTTTAGGTAATTTCTAAGGTTTTAGATTTATAGTTTTAAGGTTGATATCAATTGTTATATCAGGTACAAAAACAGGTAACAAAAAAATTATAATTGACATTTTTAATTATTTTTTTATTTATTGCATTATCAGCGGCGGAAATTTTCTCCACTGAGTTATTTTATTTTAATTAAAATTCTAATTACAGCGACGGAATATTCCCCCGGTGATATAAAAATTTAATTAAATAAAATTACATCAGCGGCGGAATATTTCGTCGCTGTATTTAGAATTTTAATTAAAATAAAATAAATCAGTGGCGGAAATTTCCGTCGCTGATTTATTTTATTTTAATTAAAATTCTAATTACAGCGACGGAATAATCCGCCGGTGAAATAAAAATTTAATTAAATAAAATTACATCAGCGGCGGAATATTCCGTCGCTTTATTTAGAATTTTAATTAAAATAAAATAAATCAGTGGCGGAAATTTTCGTCGTTGAAAATTATAATTTTAATTAAATTAAATTTCCTCAGCGACGAAAATTTCCGCCGGTGGACACTGGCGAAATAATATTTCCGTCGGTGTACACAACGGAAATTGGACTGTCGGATCGCTGCGACACGCTGTCAGTAGCGGACCACCGACGGAATAATTCCGCCGCTGGATACACTGAAGCGTCGAAAATGCTATTTTGGCGGCGGAATATTCTGCCGCTAAAACTTGTTATTCTGGTTGTGTGAGAGGTTATTCAACTAATCATGAATCACATAATGCTGAAGTAAACACGTAACAAAGTATACGTGATCGAGGTTCTCCCTCCGATCTTCTTACCAACCTTATTTCACATATCATTTCAGAATTGTTGTTGCTGATGTCTGTGTTGCTGTCGAAGTACACATATTAATTTTAATGATGCTGATACAGTACAATAGTAATCTGGTATCAAGTATCAAATCGAGTGGATTTCAGTGCCTACAACCTGGAATCGGTCGATATATAGCTAGCCAAAGTCATGCATATTGATGTAACAGTGAGAGTTATTTCCTAACTATGGCCAATAGTAGGAGGTATGGCCACATATATGATGGCATACGGTTATTACGTAGCCCCAACCTCGATAATAATTGTACGTCATCATACCCCGAATTACATATGCCAACTGAAATAAAAAAATAATGCAAAAGTAGATATTTACTTGATGAAACGATATCCTAAAATAATGGACCTTTCATAAATCAACCAAGTAAGCACTTGTTCCACGATCACATTTTATACAATATTTGCACTAACACCAAGTCTAATAATGTATCCACCGTAATATATATATTCAGGTATATAAGTATAATACTCCAAATTTACTAATAGCGCATGTCACATCTTACCAGTCACAGTTATTTTGTATCATAAGTCACCTATAGTGATAGAAAATATTACGGGCCCATTTAATTTAGCTTATTGATATGTGC